>CM032890.1:807978-975478 GCA_019176425.1 Megalops atlanticus | reverse complement strand
ACTTGTAATACTGGCAAGAGTGTATGATGAGAGCAGTCTTGAGGTTGTGACCAAATTTATTGACATGCCAGTCTGCAATGTGGGTGCAGCAGAAAGTATTTATGAGAAGCTGGAAACCTCTGTGAGGTGAGTTTATTTACATAATGAAGAATGCACTTAAGGCTCAGTTGAATTCGATAGCATGAATATTTACAAAAAATGTATTTGTCTGATTATGACAGAAATAGAGGAATCCCATGGGATAACCTGGTGGCCTTCAACTCTGACAACTGCACTGTAATGAAAGGAAAGCACCATTCAGTCATCACCAAACTAAGAGCTAGTCAACCTTATGTTCAAGATGTGGGTTGCATATGCCACCTTGCCAAACTTGTCACAGGCTGTGGCATGAAGGCCATCAAGGCCCCAGTGGAGGATTTACTGGTTGGTGTGTATAGCCACTTCCACAAAAGGTCAGTATAAAAGAAGAAAAGTTTGTCTGTTAGTTAGTCTGTTCTCGGCAAATTCGCATAGGGTATAATGACTCAATTTATCCACTATTCATGTAATTCTTCTTGTCCTTATTTTTTGTTGTTTGTGTTTCCTGTAGTGCCAAGAGAAGTGAGGTGTATAAAGAGTTTGTGGAGTTCACAGACACAGACAACCTGAATCTGCTCAGATACTGCAGTACACGATGGCTCAGCCTCCACACGTGCATACAAAGAGTGCTGAATCAATGGGGTGCTCTGCAGGCTTACTTTAATAGTCATGAGGATGAGAGGAGTGCTAAAATCAGGAACCTGGCAGGCTACTTCAATGATCCTGAGATCAAGTTCTATTTTCTGTTTCTGAGTGCCGCTCTTAAGCCATTGGCTTAAGCCACTGCCTTCCAGGTAGGTAGAATGAATGGTGGAGACCTAGCACTATATATACATAAAAAATAAATGTCTGTTTTATTTAAGTTTACCCATGTTTGCCCAATAGGCAGAGGGAGTGATGATCCATAAGCTACACAGTGAGATGACAAGACTGGTCAAGAGATACTTGGGCTACATTGTTCCGGCTAGATTAATTGTGGATATTCCAGTCAGTGAAGTATCATATGGACACAAACACCAGCTGGTGAATGAGGATCTCTTCATTGGGGCTGAGGCCAGAGCATTCCTTGAAAATGAAGAACTCTCCTCCATGTTAATGACAAAAATATATCAGTAAGTTATAACTTCAGTAATAATGACACCTGCATGCTTCATTTATCTTTCTTCATGATTCCTGGTTAATATGTGATTCTGTCATAATTGTGCTCTTAGGACAGTGAGAGCTTTCTATGTGTAAGTCATTGGGAGGATGCTGAAGGTCTTTCCCTTAGACTCACAGCTGCTCAGTGAATTGAAGGTGTTGGACCCAGCCTCTCACCTGGACATCTCTCCTGAAACAGGTTGACCTAGTTATTTTGTGATTTACTTACCCCCTCAAATTATCTTATTATTCTAAGAATACCAGCTCCGTACATTTAAGTATTAAGTATTTAACCTAACTGATAAGTGTGAAGTATTTAATCTAACTGATAATGTGTTGGAAATCTGTTCATACCACAAAGTGACAAGGCTAGGTCGCATGTTTCCACAACTGAGGCTTAGCGATCCAGATAAACTGAGAGAGGAGCTCACAGACTACCAGGTCACAGACAGCAAGGAGTTACCCCAGGAAGAGAGAGTGGACAGATTCTGGGGCCTTGTAGGGAAAAGTGAGACTGAGACCAGGTTCAGTCAGCTGGCTAGTCTGATGAAGGCACTACTTTGCATTCCTCATAGCCTCCTCAGAGAGGACTTTCAGCATGGTCAGAAAGATTGTAACAGAAAATCTAATGAGCATGAATAATAGCGCACTTTGTGCTCTCTTGTGCTGCAAAATCAACTATACAAACCCTGCACACAAGTACACTCCCTCCAGGGGGGTAGTTAGAGCAGCAAAGTCCACTACTTACAATTACAATTCTGCATGTAAGAAACACTAAGCCAGACTCATGCAACACACATACTGTAAACACACAATGTAATGTTAATGTACAATGTTAAATACATGAAATACATGTGTTTTTGTTACATGTTTCACAGTGCTACATTACATGCACCACAGTGTTTAACTGCTGTGCAGTGTTTCTGTTTATGTAATAAAATTTGTAATAATAATAAAAATAAATAAAATGAAACATGAATAAGTCACGTTATTATGTATTATGTATTTATTTATGTGTATTTAGCCTGCCTCTGCCATCCAGCACCAGCACCACCCATCCGCCCTTTACTGTATGTAAACACAGCAGCAATTACTTAAGTGACACCAGCATGTGCAGCTCAAATCAGCTATTTATTCAAGCCATGCCCTTGTAGCATTCCATTTCAACTGAACTTCTACTTCAGAAAGCTTGGTCCAGCTAAATGGTAGGCCTAAAGCAGTGCCATCACACAGATAGGAAGGAAGCAGCTGAGATTGGAAAAGGCGCTGCAAGTAGATTGTTTTAAAAAATGCTGCTGTGTTTACATACAGTTTAATGTCATATGTAATATTAAATTGGTACAGCTTAAGTTTTCAAGAGCACTGTCAAAGACACATACTTGCATGCCATGCCAAGGACTGAACCCTATCCTCTGCTGGGAACTGTGAATCATCTCTAGCCATAAAATGCGATTTGTCTTTTGTCTTTTCCAAACTTCTTTTTTCCTTTCAATGTTTATCTTTGGTCTGACTCACAAGATTGAAGGTAAAAGACTAACTGTTCCATTGAGAATAGCTTCAAAAGACAAATACTTTCAGACTAATGCATTGGTTTTGCTTGAGAACACCCCTTACAAAATTGAGGAATTTGAGCAAGCTTGTCAGGAAGACACCATTACCTCACAAGCCAAAGGTCACAGACCATCAGCCTTACAGCATTAACATATTAGCGGTAGCCTTAGTGTGCCAAATCTTATTTTTCATTTACTATTCATTTCAATGGATACAGTAAACGTAGAATGTCTTTTAATGTCATTTAATGTTTTCTTAATGCACAGGTATTTCAACCTAACCCTTTATCAGCATGTAGTGACATTTTGGGTCAGGAAAGGAATGACATCAGAAAATCAGAGTCTGTTTTACTTTGACATGGAAAATGCTGACTAGGAACAAGTTAGAATGGTACTGCATGTTTTGCCCACTGGGTATAATCTACCTGCACATTACACAGGATCTATGGGGAAACATAACACAACTTCACAGTATAACATCACTAGATAATGTAGACAATTAACTGGCTGAGTGCCTGACTGCGTCATACTGCTGATTGACTTTATTTTGTCATGTTTACTCTGTGTTAACATCCTGCCTCACTTGCCCATTGCAGTGCATATTTATCACAAATATAAGTTTGTTTACTTGATTTTCCTTGATTTGGGGGCTGATTTTGCGAGTCTATTTTTATTTAGGATAATTTTTTCAACTGATTTACTCTCCCCTTGCTGCTGGTGTGATAACCGTGTCCTGGTTCTACTTCACTCTGTTGTATGGTCCCATCTCCAGAACTGCTGCCTTACTCGACATTTCATGTCTGCAGTTAAGATCCAGCCCCCACCTGATTTGCATTCTGTAAATCACTGTGACAGTTCCATTGTGGGGTGAGACAGCATTGATTAAGTCAAACTGATAGGGCTGGTACATGTTACCAGATTTCATGGTACCCATACGCACACTTCCGACTTCAAAGTATCAGATAACCCCTGGAACGCAGCGGTCTAGTCTGGCAGTGGGTCCTGGGAGAGGGCAGGGGGGCAATAGCTGAAGTGGCGGTCCAGGGATGGCAGCTCTGCTCTCCTGGTGCGCAAGAAGAGTGTGCTCAGCGTAACCTGGCAACCGTGTGATGAAGTGGGGCTCTCTCCAGGGGGCTTTGGCACAGCAAGAGATGAAAAAGCTCTAATTTGAAAAAGATGTGTAAAATAAAAAACCCACAGCTAGCTCTTTGGTTATGTGATCTACGTTGGAAAAAACGAGAAGCTTGTCAGGGTCTTTAGCAACGAGATGGTGAGCCTGACAGATAACAATAAACCATACTGTATCAAGATTTGGCATCACACGCCTCTTCTCAGGCCAGAGAGAATACTTTCTTATGCCAGTCCTGCTTAACGTTTATTAAATCCCTGTGTACACTGAGGAGCTTACATTTCAAAAGTTATCTAGACAATCTATCTATCTGGACCTGTAAGTACCTATAAACATCACACTTCTTCTTTTTGAACTAAGTATGTGCTTTCTGTATTTAAAGATCATGTGGTTGACAGAGCTGATTAACCCTTTCGAGCGTACGGTGTGATTGGAACACTAGATTGGCTGGCTAATGTTAGCTTTGAGGAAACTGTGATTTAACATAAGAAAATATAGCAAATGCAGCGGTGAAAACTGTAAGAAGCTTAGTAACGCTAATGAAAACATAACAAACCATGTAACGTAACATACGCGCTACATAGCATAAAATAAAGTCACGTGCGAAAGGGTTGAACATACACAGAAAAGCATACAGAGCAGAAACTGTCATAAAATACATTCATATGTAATTATCACATGATTGTATGGGACAGAAATACTTTCCCTTCAGGTCCTGCCCTACCAGTTCCCAGTCAAATGAAAGGCATCAGTAATTGTACACATTACTTTGGATACAGGGGCAAATACAATTGTTTGTGATATCATCACAATATTCTTCATTCACACCAGAATTGAGTAAAGGAAATGACACAACTTTCAGCAAGGTAAGAGTGAAGAGATCAAACAAATGACATTTAGTGAATAATGATTTATAGCTCTCTAAATGGTGTGATCTCCACCAACCAATGACATGTATTGTATCAGGATTTTTACGTAACACCACTCCTTTTGCTCTTAGTTCCTACACTTCAAACCACTTGATTGCTTTAATAATGCCAATTAAGAGATCTAAAGATCACCTTGCACAGACTACGACTACAATATAGTACAACACACTGGAGTGCTTCATTATTAATTACCAAGGGTAGCATCAGCAAAAGTAGAACTAAATAATGACCTGGCGACAAACATCTACCATAGCAATGGTAAGAGTGTTCTGAGGTGTGTTAGCCAATCACGTTTCAGTTACCTACTCCTATGATCAAATAAAATGATCGAGCAAAGCATGCCATGTCCAGACTCCCAATATGTCTCTTTATGGGTGGTAGTAATGCTGGCTGGTGGTCCATGAGGTTTCTCTGTTGGAGCAGATGTATAGTAATGCATGTACTTCACTGAGTTCCTTAGTAGTGATTTTATGAACGCTGCAGAAGACAGGGTTATAGCCCATTTAGGAAACAGATAAACAGCTTCAGTCAAAGCTAGGGAGGTCTTCTGTGTAACCAGGGGCTCTGCAAAATAAACCAAACCAAAATAAAACAAAACAAAGCCAAAGGAATTTATCAACAGCCAGCAGAAGTGGGTTTAATGATTGTGGTCTGCATACAATAAGCTCTTCCCTCTTGGAGGGCCATCAATGTGTCAAGGAAGGACACATCGGAAGATGTAGCTCATAGCATCAAGGTTATCTGTCCCGTGCAAGGCTCTGCGTCTCTCCAGGCTGTCATTTCACACTGTCTGCCAGCTAACGCTCTCATTGGGCCTGCAATCAATCAAGGTAATAATTCTGTGAAAAAAAATCAATTAATGCCGCAATTAAATGTGCCTTATTATCTGGCAGGGCTGGGAAATTAGCAGAGACGGGGAGATGGGCTCACCCTGTGCGGGCTTCCACAATCCCAGCGGGAAGTGAGTTCATTTCAGTTGGACCTTTATTCTGGAACAATATCTCAACCTTGTCTGTTTGTCTGTCACTACCAGTGTCATGTGACATGTGTGCTGTTTAGCTCCAGAATACGCAGATGCAGGCATGGATTGCAAGGTATTTCTCCTTGGAGACATAAAGGTGGTCCATAAGAACATATTATGACAAGAACAGGCCATTCGGCCCAACTAAGCTCACCATTTCAATTAAAGAGAATCCAAAACTGGACTTGAACACAGCAATGGTCTCAGCATCAACTACATGCCCTGGCAACCTATTCCATGTATTGATTACTCTTTGTGTAAAATAAACATCCTTATATCAGTGTGGAACTCACTCTTAACTAGTTTCCATTTATGTCCCCTTGTTCTACTGACTGAACTCACCCTAAATAATGTATTGTAGTTAACCTTATTGAGGCCTTTTAGAAATTGAAAAACCTCTGTTAAATCACCCCTAAGTCTCCTCTCGCTAAATCTAAATAGGTTAAGTAACTTGAGTCTTTCCTCATAGCTTTTATATTTCATGCCAGAAACTAATTTAGTTGCCCTTCTTTGAACTTTTTCAAGAACCTCAATATCTTTCTTATAGTGCGGTGCCCAGAACTGCACACAATATTCCAAGTGAGGTCTGACTAAAGCATTGTATAACTTCAATATAACCTCTTTAGATTTATAATCAATACTTTTATTACTTTTATATATCCCAATATCCTGTTGGCCTTTTTTACAGCTACAGCACACTGTCTAGATCCTGTTAAGCTTGGGTCAACTTTTACTCCCAAGTCTTTTTTAAATTGAGCACATTCTAGTTTTTTTCCACCCATGAAGTAGTCTTGTCTAAGGTTCTTATTTCCCACATGCAAGACTTTACATTTAGTTAAACTGAATGTCATCTGCTAGGTATCTGCCCACTTTTGGATGCTGTTTAGGTCATCCTGTATTACCTTAGTTGATTCTATACTGTTGGCTAGACCCCCTAGTTTCGTATCATCTGCAAATCTTACTATTTTACTGCTAACCTCTGCATCAAGTTCATTTATGTATATAAAGAATAGCAAAGGCCCCAACACCGATATCGCAAGCGTCATCATCTTTCATCATGGAAAGCTGTGTGGCCTTCAGTGGAACACAAATCTTGCCTTTGCTTCTCAGGCACCTCTTGTTTGAATAGCAACAGGCAGTGCAGGCATGACCTTAGTGCCAGGGTGTGGTGTGATGAAAATAGTTTAGTTGTGTTTTTAGAAAGATGAAAATTCAAATATTCTGATCAGTTCAACAATTTCCTTTAAACTGAAATTAGCTAATGACAGCACGTATCACTGAGACTTATAATAATAATAATATAATAATATAATTTACACCAACATTCAACACACCAAAGGCTACAGTCTTGTTGTTTTCATCCTCTCAGAAATGTGTCCCATAAATATATATTTATGGAAAAATATACAAGAGCATAAAGAGAAAGAAAAAATATGTGAGTAAAAGCTGTATTTGGTGTTAAAAAGAAAGAAAAAACAATGCTGGCCATATCACAGCTGTGAACTATTTGTCTTATTCAAGTTTCAAGTTTTTATTGTCAGGTACTCGATAACAATGCATCATCATTATCAGTACTGAAATTCTTAGGCTCAGAGCCAGCTCAACTTTACAGCATAAATTAAAAAATACAATAAACTAAAAAAGTAAAGAGTAAAAGAATAAGATAAAAAATAGAATAATAAGTAAATAAATAAATGTGTAGATAAGAGTAATAATGTAGGAATATAGACAACAGTGCAGTGCAATATTGATACAGTTAAAGTGACTAGTGGTAAACATTTTACGTGTAAACAGTAGTCCTCCTTAAAGTGGCATAGTGGTGAGTGTATTGTTCTGTGTGTGGTGTGTGTGCAAGTGTTCGTGTCAGCAGTTCAGAAGCCTGATGGCTTGCGGGTAAAAACTGTCTCTGAACCCGCTGGTTCGGGTCCGGATGCTCCTGTACTGCCTGCCAGACGGCAGGAGCGTGAAAAGTCTGTGGCTGGGGTGGCTGGGGTCAGAGAGGATCCGCTGTGCCTTCCTCCTGCAGCGCTGGCTGTAGAGGTCCTGGATGGCTGGCAGCTCAGTCCTGGTGATGTGCTGTGCTGATCTGACCATCCTCTGCAGAGCATTGCGGTCGAGGGCGGTGCAGCTGCCATACCAGGCCGTGATGCTGCCAGTCAGGATACTCTCGATGGTACACCTGTAGAAGTTGGTGAGTATCCTGGAGTCCATGCCGAACCTCTTAAGCCGTCGGAGGAAGAAGAGCCGCTGCCTCGCTGCCTTCACGACCACGCCTGTGTGGTGTGACCAGCTCAGATCCTCGCTGATATTGATCCCCAGGAATCTGAAGCTGCCCACCCTCTCCATTGCCGTTCCCTCGATGTGGATGGGGGTGTGCCCCTCTCCCTGCAGCCTCCTGTAGTCCAAAATAAGCTCATTGGTCTTGCTGACGTTGAGCAGGAGGTTGTTGTCCTGACACCACGATGTCAGGGCTCTCACCTCTGCTCTGTAGGCAGACTCGTCTCCATCTGTGATGCAGCCGATGATGGTGGTGTCGTCAGCAAACTTTATCACAGTGTGTGCCATCAGCTGTCATCAGTCACAGTCACAGTGTCATCAGCTGTGCGTGGCCGTGCAGTCGTGAGTGAACAGTGAGAACAGCAGGGGGCTGAGCACACATCCCTGGGGGGCACCAGTGCTGAGTGTCAGTGTGGAGGAGGTGGCGTTGCCGATCCGCACCGCCTGTGGTCTGCCCGTCAGGAAGTCCAGGATCCAGCTGCACAGGGAGAAGCTGATGCGCAGGTCTCAGAGCTTCCTGACGAGTCTGGACGGCTCCACGGTGTTGAAGGCAGAGCTGTAGTCGATGAACAGCATCCGCACATAAGTGTTCCTCTGGTCCAGGTGGGAGAGGACAGTGTGCAGTGCAAATGCTATTGCATCGTCTGTGGACCTGTTTGGCCTGTAGGCGAACTGGAGTGGGTCTAGTGTGGGTTTTGACTATCCGCTCAAAGCACTTCATGACAATGGAGGTGTGTTACTGGGCGGTAGTCGTTTAGGCAGCTTACATTTGGTCTCTTCGGGACTGGGATGATGGTGGTCTTCTTGAAGCATGTGGGGACAACAGATTGGAGCAGGGAAAGGTTGAAGATGTCTGTGAAGACATCTGCCAGCTCGTAGGCACATGCTTTGAGAGCACGACCTGGGATATTGTCCGGTCCAGGAGCTTTGCGTGTGTTTACCTTTTTGAAGGATTTACACACGTCTGCCCGAGATATTTGAAGTGGGCAGTTGTCCTGTTCTGGCATAAACTCCGGCTTGGTGTGCTTTTCAAAGCGAGCGTAGAAGGAGTTCAGCTCCTCTGGCAGAGAAGCAGGCACCTCCCCCACACTGCAGTGCTTTCCCTTGTAGTCTGTGATGGTCTTTAGCCCACTCCACATGTGCCTGGTGTTGGAGCCACTGTAACATGACTCCACTTTTTCCCTGTATTGTCCCTAGCCGTTTTTATTGCCTTTCTGAGCTCGTACCGGGCTTTCCGGTACTCGCCTGGGTCTCCGGAGTGGAAGGCTTCTGTCCGTGCTCTGAGCGCCGAACGGACCTCTCCGTTAACCCACAGCTTCTGATTGGGATAAGTCTGTACAGTCACCCGCGGTACAACATCGTTGATACATTTGCTTATGTATCCGGTTACGTACTCGGTGTAATCGTTGATGTTGTTGTTAGCAGCTATCCGGAAAACCTCCCAGTCTGTAGTGTGGAAACAGTGACGGAGAGCGGCGTCCGATTGGTCCATCCAGCGCTGAACTGAACGCGTCACAGGCTGCTCCCGCTTCAGTCTCTGCCTATAAGCTGGCAGCAGCAGGACCGAGGCGTGATCTGATTTGCTGAAAGCTGGGCGGGGGAAGGCTTTGTAGGCTTGTCCGTACAGAGTGTAAACATGGTCCAGGATGTTATCACCTCGTGTTGGAAAAAGTACATGTTGGTGGTATTTTGGCAGAACTTTCTTCAGGTTGGCTTTATTAAAATTGCCAGCCACGATGAAAGCACCACCTTATTCCTGATCAAACTGACAGGAGAACATTGGAGACTGATGCTGTGTGAAGCTAGTTTTTGGAAAATAAAAGCTTTGTTTAAGAAAAAAAGCACACATGCAGGGTGTGGGTTTTGGCATGATTGGTTGTGTCCCTTACAGCCCAATAAGTTGGTCAATCTATCAAAATTCTTAACAAGAGAATTGCCACAGGCTGCATTAGATTTAACAAGTTAGCAACAGTGGACAAAACTGAAAAGCATGAGAGATGGAACACTTTACGTACATTCACACTAAGATACCGCATAAACCGACTGGATAAGATGAAAACCAACCATGAAAAAAATGGAAAATTTCTGCTCTGACCAGTACTGGTAACCAAAGGTAAGACTAAAGACAAATTTTCTTTGTCCATTTTCGTGAACAGTGGAACTGACCTACCTGGAGAGGAAACTGATCTATGACAGATGCAGACAATAAATGGAGTTTAAACTAGTCCAACATCACACTTCATGTTGATTCCAAAAAGTAGCTAGCTAAACAGTAAGGCTATCTTTTTTTCCCAGAAAACCTCTAACTTTTTTAAGTTGAACCAGTAGTTTTTCCACCTCCTACCTGCCTCTTTATCAGTCCTTGTTATGTGTAATATGTCAGTGCTGGAAAATAGCAAAAAGAAATAAAAAATGAAATAAAGTGCCATATTCATACTGACTCTACTTTTCCATACTGACATCACATCATGACATCAACACTACACATCATAGCTGCCTCACTATGTCAGCCATACTTGGCTAGCCTCAGAGGAGAGCTGAACACATAGCTTACAGAGTTAAACTGACATTAGCTGGCTCAAGTAAAAAAAAGCAGTCCATTAAGCATTAACCTGTCATTATGATGCATGTCCTGAGAATAGACCTCCTGTTCTCCCTCCCTTGTATAATACAGCCAAATAACTGCTGTGTCTGCATATTTGCAACTTTAGCGTATTGTTTAAACTTTTAAAATGGCTGCCACATGTCCCAGGGATATCAGGAACATTAATTCGCATCACTGTTCATCTGTATTTCATTAGCCAGTCATACTACATGGGCTATCAAGAAAATGTAGGCCATTTTTCCACTCTCTGGTGTCTTAGGAGCAAAAACTAGAGAATGAGGCAAATGATGGAGAGCATAAAATAATAAGTGATGCAAATGAAAACTAAAATGAAATGAGTGATATGGTCCACAATCCCCTTCATTTTCATTACGGATGATTTGATGGCAGGCCATATCCTTGTCCATTTGTGGATCGTGCCACCCTGAGAGAGCCGAATTTCCTATGGGCACTGTTGACAGCTTTGTCACAAATCAAACATCAAGTTGAACTCCAGTCAAAATCATTTTTCATCTGACATTATAGCAGGATCCAACCAAAGTTCACAGAAAGCCACCAAAAAGAATTCATATACTTTTTTCATTTCACATCTGACACATATTGAAAGAATTCCACAGAAGTGTTTGGGGAAACTATTTGGGCATACATAAACAACGTGAGCTGATACAGCTAGCTGATATATTTAATGACATTTCATTACATTATTTTTAGCGGACAGCCTTGTCTGAGCTTACATTTTACATATTATGAATTTACACAATGGGATATATTTATAATTCACTATTCATACTAAATACTGAAGGAACATGCCCAACGGATTTGAACCTGCAATACTCTGGGTTTTCTAACCACAATACCACTCTACACCACACTATACACTATATACATAACTATATACTAAACCATACTGCCCCACACTATACACTATACTACACTGTAAACTACAGATGGGTGACAAATTAAAGGAAAACCCTGAATAAATGAGTGGAAAAACATAATGAATACAGAGATGTACTTCATGGAACAATTAAGCAATTAACATCCAATCATGCTCTGTGGCATGTATAAAAATGCTGAGCAGGCCCAGTTGATCTCGATTTTGGATCAAGATGGCAAGAGGAAAAAATCTAAGTGACTTTGAAAGAGGGTTCATTGTTGGGGCATGGATGGCAGGAGCTTCAGTCACAAAGACTGCTCAACTGGCTAGTGTTTCAATAGGAACAGTGACTAAAGTAACATCTGCATTTAGATCTATGGGAAAGACATCAGTAAATAGGGTCGGAAATTGTGGTCGACAGTGCACATTCGATGACCGTGATGCTTGTGCATTAGTGCCACATGTAAAGAAAAACAGAAGAGCAACTCTTCCTCAGGTGACTGAGAATGTCAATGCAGGACGTGTTAAGACTGTGTCAGCAAGAACAGTCCGTTGACAATTACATAGAGAGGGATATTATGGTAGGGTTGCAGTGCATAAACCCCTCATTACAAAGATGAATGCACATTTGAGAGTTAAGTGGTGCAAAAACCATAGGCACTGGTCTACAGAGATGTGGAAAAAAGTAATATGGTCAGATGAGTCATCATTCTCATGAAGAATCTATGCCAAGGCGCATTGAAGCTGTTCTGGTGGCTTTTGGTGGCCCAGCACCTTACTAAGACACTTTATGTTGGTTTTTCCTTTAATTTGTCACCTGTCTGTATATGCCACATTATACACTATACCACACTATACACTACATACCACACTACACACTATACCACACTGTACAACACTGTACCACAATATACTACTCTGTACCACACCACACCACATTTCCACCAACATAAATCAAAGGCCCTCCAAGAGCCATGCTGATAAAAGCCTATTCTTCTTTGGAGTACAAGTTCCGTGAGTGAAAGGGAAATTGAATTCTAGCGGACATAATTTTTGACCGAAGTGAGAGAACCTAATTTAGAGATGAGGAATTTAATTCAAGTAACATTTATTTTATTTGGAAGAACTCAGTACAAGACATACAGTTGCTACATTGAGATAAGGGGATGGTAATTTGCACCCAAAAGGCTTGAAAGGCTTAATCCTATTGGTATACTTCTCTACAACACACTGTGGGAGATTTACAGAGCTGCTGACAACTAGTATTTAATAAATGGATTCTGAAAACATTTCTTTTTTGCATGATAATTCCATTTAATTGACTGTTAACCTCTGCCAAGGTCTACTGTCGGTCTCAAGAACTCATCATACTGTGAGATATTAGGACAATCATGGTGGCAGTATGAATTGTAGCTGGGTGTTCTAATGTGGCCATTTTAGGAGTATTTTATATCTAGAATGTTTATGAAATGCTTGGTGATGATAACACAAATAATAATTATGCATTACGTTACAACTGGTGAAGGTTTAAATATCAAAAAGTGTAAATTCACACTTAAACCACAGGTTAGAGGTTTATCAGAGAACTAACTAGCAATACTTGTTAAATATGTAGCCCGTGCTAATATTTTATTGTTACTTTGTTTCCACTTATTCTTTATTTTGAACCGTTTAGAAATGCATGCCAATGTATTATGAGTGTAGTATGCTGAAACACATTTAATTTTACGAAGATTTGAATATTTTGATTTAGCAGCCAATAAACTTACAGAAGTTTAATTTGACCAATGAGATGACAGAACTGTTACCTGTTGCGAGGGAAGGGGCGAGGTTGGAGGTTATGGCAGGGAAGAAGAGAGAGGGGAGCGGACGACTAGTTCAGAGAAAAGTTTCACTGTTATTAGCCCCATCTCTAGGCTACTGGAATGGAGGGTAACTGGTAAGTTGTCGGATAGATAACTACGTTGTGAGTAACAGTGCATGTCGTAGAGTTGAATCAGTAGAAAGAATAAATAACTCGACGGACCGCCGAGAGAGCTGTGTGGGTGCGAAGAGCAACGCAGCTGCTGGCCTCCCCTGCAACGTTGGACGACGCGGCGGAACTCTGCTACCATCCCGCTGCAACAAGGTTGACCAACTTGACAGAACTCTGCTACCATCCCGCCGCAACGAGGTAACTGACATGCCATTTTTTGTTTGCTCACTTGAGTGAAGCGGCTGTTTAGTTTGTGGCCTCAACGTACTCCAGCAGCGTAACAGGCCTGCCACGGTTTATTTTGAATTTACTGCCAGCATATGTTACATTCATCCTTTTGGTTGACTGACTTACTTGGACTGAAAGGGGTTGAGATTTGAACTCATTTATTGCACGGGACGGTTGTTAATGGGTTGTACATTGAATGCGATGTATGATAGTTGCCAATTGGTATTTTCTGTGGGTTAGCCAGTATAGGTAGTGTGTGTGCTGGGTTTGTTTAAAGTGAGTTGCACGTTGAAATCATTGAGTAAAGAGAAAAACATTGATTTTGGCTTGCAGAAAATTGATTTCTTTAATAGAAAGGAAGTAAGAAAGAAGACAACTTCTGTGCTTTAGTGATATTTTATTTTATTGTAATTTCATTTCTACTCTGAAAAGTAAAGACTTCTATTTTTGTTATATTTGATGGAGTGCCATTATTCATTGCATGAGGGGATATCATAGTTAATTGAAATAGTGGACAGGAACCTACAGAGAACCTCACCTTCAGTGCATTGCACATGCAGTGTATACACATTGTAAAAAAAGAAAAAAAGAACTCAGGGCACCCCAAAAGTTAGGCTAATTTGAATTGTCATGTCCATCACCGTGGCATGGGGGCGCTACAAATAGAAGGTTTATTTTCATTGCAGAAAAATATCTCTAATAAAAGGGCTCCTCTGTCAACTGTGGGTAAGTTTAATCATGCTCATTTGAGAAATAAAGAAATATCCAAAATGTTTATAATAAAAATAATATCAATACATTGTGATCCTACTATATCAAATTTTGCATGGTAAAGAATAGAAATCAATCAAACCGATACCATGTGCATGTACAAATATTTTGATGAAGGTTAAAATAGGTCAAAAAGTCTAAATTCACACACCACGGACTAGAGGTTTATCAGAGAGCTATCTAGCTATATTTGTTGAAAAGAAGGTTTATTCTTGTGGAAAAATATCTCTATTAAAGGAGCTCCTCTGTCAACTGTGGGTAAGATTAGTCATGCTCATTTGAGAAATAAAGAATCAGAAATGTCTTCGTAATTAATCCTGAGCATATTTTGCTGTTATTAATGGCGCTACACAGGGATCAGACACCATGCACTCATGACACACCTGTCCTCCTCAGGGAGTTGTGTGAATGACACCCTCTGAATGACAGCACAATTCACCTGCTCCCCTCTCACAGGAGAAATGTTCCACCACTTGTAGAGAAGCTGGCTGTCACTTCTCTCATAAATGAGCCAAAAACAAAAGGTTATAAAGCAATAATTTATTTTAAAATCCAAAGAAACCAGCCTATGTAAGCCAACAGCAGGGCCAAAGTGAGCCCCCCCCCGCCACACCTGTATTTAATAACCTTTCAATTAGTCAGGTGTGACCTTGTTATCAATAGGCTGACTCCCCAAACAAATTGCCATCATGTGCACATAATTACAAATGATTGACACACAATTGACAATTTACAATTAGCATTTAGTCCAAGGAAGAGGTGGTGAAGCCTATCCTTCACAGTCACCCTGTGAATGACAGCACAATTCACCTGCTCCATTCTCACAGGAGAAATGTTCTGTCTCCTGACAGTAAAATGAAACCAAAATGGATTCTGCTGTCTTTTGTTATCCCTGAAAACTTCTCACCACCTTATAACTGTTTGACTGACAGATGCAACAGTGGGGGGAAGGGGAACTGGCACCTTAAGGAGCAACGCAGGCTTAAAGATACAGGAGATTTTTTAAATGAAAAACAGCTCTTCCCCCAGCACAAAAATTTGATTCCACTGAAATAAGAGCATCTTTTGAATCTTGACATGCAACATGCAAAACTATCCAATTGTTCTTGGAGAAAGTATTTAGTAAATTCAGGCATCTTTACAAGGCTAACACAGCATTACTCTGTCAGGGACAGACACTAAAAGCCACAGACATAACAACAGAGGCTTTAGATATAACAACAAACCCCAGGCAATATAAAACAAGTAACCACAGCTCCTGATGTATCCATTAGTGAATTTGTATGCCAGTTTCTAGTACACTGGAGGTTTCCTTTGAAAAGTCCCATTGGGTCAGTATTGGGGGTTGTTTCAAGCCTGGTGTCAATTACTGCGTGCCTGACGCCCTTAATGCTTTCTCATATAAACTACCTGACATCCCGGAAGTGACAGATGTCATTACTAGACAGACAGCCCTGCCTGGACCAAGCTCCCCGCACCTGCCTGACCATCAGCCGGCCAGCTGGCTCCCTCCCTGCAGAAATAACCAGAAACCCTTATTACTGGGGCTGAGAAGTGGTCCAAGTCCTGTTCTGCTCCCCGCTGTCACACTTTTCACTGTTGCTCCTGACGCCTCATACCGCCTCATCTTATGATTACGAAAAAAAGCAAGCTCCCTTGCTCTGACAGCTCAGGACAAAACTAACATCATCGGAAGGCCTGTAAAGTACAGCGGGACTATAATGTCCTGTTCACACCAGCATATTTGGTATTTAGGGAGTGTCAATCTGTCTCTCAGTCTCTTTCCACTGTCAGAAGCAGTAAAATAGTTAAATGATCAATTTCAGCCTACAGTGCATCGGTCTGAGCTTCATGATACTTCACCTCAAGCATTAAAAACATGGCGGACTAGATGAATATATTGTCGGACCTTGGTTGTATGGACACGCTTCCTGTTTACCTGGCTAATGGTTTTCAGGCATAATTTGAAGTTTCATGAACAACATAAAACAACATGAGGACGTATAAGGAAGACACATCATGGACACTGGGTGTGACCAAATTCAGCTTCAGCTGTGCTTTGTGTGGGAAAATCATTCAAAGGTAAAAATTGAAGCTAGGTGCCACCTCTGAGTTCGATCGCAACTTCAAATTGTATATGTGAACACGCCCCAAAATCTCATGGCTTTCATGTGACCTCCAAAATGTACTCTGAGGTTTTTTTGCCAACCAGACATTTGGAACAGTAATGTAGTTAGTGTCTTGCAGATTACATTATTGACCTGAAAATGGATGTAACTTCTGACCCTCGAGCAAAGATGCCATGCTATGACCTCATCAGGTTGTGCTCATTTCCTCTGATCCCCATGACTATGCCAACATGGCTGCGGATTTATGGGATTACAAGGTACAACGAAATTCTCACACCCATCAAACTGATCGATACAGATATAGATACAGAGCACTGCCTGGGTCGGTAATTAATAGCAGAAATGGTGGCATATTGTTTTGGGCTGACAGTGATGTGACAAAGGGAATTTTGAATTATCAGCCCCGTCAGTAAAATACTGGCTGCCTTTTATTTTAGCCCTCTCATTATCAGAAAATGTAGGTCTGTCTGGGGGCTAAAGCAAAAAGTATGCTGGTATTTATATGAATTAATGCCATGATGACATCATAATCTTAACTGTGATACACATTTTATTCCCTCTCTTTCTGAGGCAGCAAGCGAATTGGGATCTCCTCATTCTCCAGGCAATGATTTCAGTTAGATGTTTGCAAATTAAAGGCATTGAAAAAACAGTATTACTGAAATCTATGGAAGAGACAGATTTTGCAGTTCATTCAGATAATTCCGGGGGGGTTAAAACAATTGGCTGTGACCCCACAAGGCCAGAATACTACAGGTGAGACATATTCCAGAGATGAGTCTGAAGGTCTTGCCTCCCCTTCCTAATGAAATGGTTTGATCTTCCTACTTTTTCCCAATTAACAGGAATAAAATCACTAGCTCCCAAAGCCAGCTGGGGAATGGGGGACCGATGAAGGATGAGCCGCTGGCTGTTAAACATGGTCCCTCTGTCCCTAATGTCCCCTGGCCATCCTCCACCGGGCACATATCTCTGACAGGTAGAATAATAAGGGCCATGCATCACCGTCTGGCAAAATCCTCACCTAAATCTGCACTTGCTACAGACCCTGAGACTCCATTACTTTTTTGACATGTAGTCTTCATAAAGGGAGAAATATTGCCCATGTAAGGTCACTTGATTATGAAAACAAATTATCATATTATCTGCATGAGGGTTGCAGGGGCTCGGACCTGACAAGGCTAATTACGGCTGCGCATGTTGTAAGGCTCAGGGCATGTGATGTGCTTGGCTGCCAGGCAATATCTCACCTGTGGTGCTGTGTCAAAGAGAGATAGTGGTCTGACGCAGTGTTGTAGTCGAGTCACATACCTTGAGTCCAAGTCAAGTCTCAAGTCTCCACTGCTTGAGTCCAAGTCCAAGTCTGTGTCAGTAGTGTTCAAGTCAAAGTCCAAGTCCAAGTCAGTAGTGTTCGAGTCCAAGTCTGAGTCCGAGTCCAAGTCCCTGTTGCTTGAGTCTAAGCCCAAGTCCGAGTCAAGTTGTCAGAAATAAATGTTATCAAATTAAATCAATCTGGGATAAAGAGGACAGAATTTTTTTTCAACCTTCTACACCACAGTTGTGGGTGAGGGTGTGTACTGGTTCAAGGGTGGGGGTTGGCCGTCGCCACAGAGTGTCGGTCAGAACACAGGGAGACAGGGCACAGCTGATCCTTTAAAGGTTTACTTTGGATAGGCTCAACCAACTTGCAGGTTTGTGCGTGTGTGGTCTGAACAAGAAGGTAGATATACATAATATTAATTACACAGCGCTATACGAACATATACAGGCATACAACACTGGGCAAACAATACAGTAAACTACATACGATTATAATATGTACAATAGTGCAATCAGATAAAGCATAATGGCCATACCGCTATACAAGACAGGATGCAGTACGGTAATGTAACGTAAGCCTGCAACCTACAAACTGGGATACATTTACATTCACGCAGAGTACAGCTGAGTGTATGTATATATTGCTAATCGTCACTACGCGGTATAATATTCAGTTCTAAACATTGCTAACCGTGATAGATGCCTGCAAATATTGCTTTAAACATAACGACAAACATCTAAACAATACCGCAAGTCTACCGCTAAATAAAACAAACTTCGGTGGGCTATTGCTGCGTTCAAGACGACAGTAAACTCGGAAAACCCAACTTGGGAAATTTCGACTTCCGAAAAATGTACGTTCACATGATCAACTCGGAAAACAATATGGATGCCCACAGTAACATCTTCGCACTTTGTTGTTGTCTTTACAAGGACAACAAACAAATGTTAATAACATTTTAGTACTCATCCTACCATATGAGTGAAATGACAGACATGAGTTTTGAGTTTGCCTTTAACTTTATAGTATGAACAAAGCAGCAGCCTATACATTAGCAAAATACAAATATAATACACAAACACAATAAAACAAGTTTTGTGCTGATAATGCCAGTGTTCTCATATCACTGATTAAATGAGCTCAGGGTATTGTGCAATAGCAAGTACGCAAGTACACATAGCATCTCAATCTCTGATAGGTGCGTTCTCCGTCCTCGCGATCTTGCGAGACCGTTCTCGTCAAGGACACTTGGCAAGAACGTTCTTTTCAAGAACACAAGTACGTTCTTAGCGTTCTTGGTATTGATCTCTCCCCGCTCCAACACAGCTGATTTAAATGATCAGTTTGTTATTAAGCAGCTGCAGGAGTTCATAACAAGTTGATCATTTGAATCAGCTGTGTTGGAGCAGGGAAAGATCTAAAACATGCAGGACAAGGGGTCCTCCAGGAGAGGTTTGGGAAATGCTGCTTTAGAGCAGTGACAGTGAAGTCAGATATCATTGCTGACCCTGTAGTGTCCTTTACCTCTCTATTTTGTGTCTCTGGAAAGAATTCAATGTCCAAACACTCAACAGAATCCTATTTGTCCTTCATCCAGTCCACATCTCCAGCATGACAAATATTACAGTTAGCAATTCCATGGAGGGGGCAGTAACCGTATTAAAAATCATCATATTGTTCTGTTGGCCTGTTCTGATAACAGGCCATGTGTACTGTCTGAATTATGATTCTGCTGCACTAATTGGTTTAAAAATGTAACGTGCCCGTGCCTGCATCTAAGGTACATTGACAAAGCATTGAATCTGATAATGAGCGATCAAACCGAAATCACACTGCAGGACATCTGTGTTTAGTTGGTTTAATTTCAAGGCATTTTCTTGTTTCTGGAATTCCCCTGGGCCCTCCCAATTGCGACAGAAAACAGGGCCGTTGGAGGAGGGACGGTTTTTCACCCACTCTCAAGGGCCAGTGATTAGCATGCTCTGAATGGTGTCAAGTCATTCTTCTATCCTTGCAAGGCAATCCTGATTTTGTCCTATTGTGGGATTTTAGTGTTGGCTTTCTCTCTCTTCGGAAACGCTCCATTACTGCATGCTCTCTCACTGCTTGTATTTTTACTGTAATGTTGTTTTTTGTTTGTCCTCATTTTTCTGGTATGCTTTACACGTAAATGAAGCAGATCTGGTTTCCTTTCCAGAAATTGCAATTGTCTCTTTTGCCATTTTGTCATTGTCACTCAGCAAAACATAATCTACATATTGCTATGAACCATAACTCTAGAGATAAATATGACTATATAGCAAAATGTCATTAAAATAATACCAGTAAATAAGTTTGTAATAAGGTCATACTTATGAGATGGTGACCATTATTATTAAGAAAAACATATAATGGCTAACCGTTTAATGTTTAATCTTAAACCATATCACTATATCAGCTGGGGCACTGAAGGCTGATCCTTGTCATGCATTCCAAGGAAGTCTGACATGAGAAAATGATTGGACACAAGCTGCAGTTTGTAATCAGTAATGATGATGAGTAAAGGATGAGATGAGATTTGTTTCAGATTTGATCAAAAATATAATCATCCTCCATATGTCACAGCTGATTTGACAGTGCACATTCATCATGAAATTTTAATCAGGGAAAAAATGCTCTGTGACATGAAAACCACTCAAGGAGAAAAATATCTAATCTAATCTGGCATACAAAATAATTTCTGAATTGACACTACTTTTTGTTTTACACCCGTGATAATTTTTTATTGTAAATGACCTAATTGTATGATCTTACAATGAATCCATCATTTCATAACCACTGTGACAATTGTCTGTATCCCACTGTTCCTAACATAGGCCAACACAGCCAAGAAAAGGTCACACTCAAGACCGTTTCTTGAAGTGGCTTTGGAATGTTAAAGCTCATGGATTAACTATGAGGTCAAACTGTGTTGTTTTTTCCAGTGAAAATTGGAAAATCGTGTATAAAAATGACTGCAACCAGGAAATGGGCCTAACCCACTGAAATTCAGTCGACTGAATGACCTTTCTGGGACACGACATGTCAAAAATGATCACCAAATCAAATTGTGACACTGAAATGAACTTGTCCCGTGGCATTAAAATGACAGAAACCCTGTTTCCTCTGCTGAGACTAACTACAGAAACAAATCCTCATCTTTGTGACAGATTAGCTTGGTTTTGCCTCCTTTTTTGCCATGCTGCAACATTGGTGAAATCCATGAAAGGACTTGTTATTGCTTTCTGTTATTGCTGAAATTACTTCCAGGTTTGGAAGGCATTGAAATATGCTTTCTGTGTCATGGTTATGGTAATCATCTCCATCACCAGAGAAAAGAGTAGCTATGCAATCTCCATAGACAAAAATTGGAAGTAGAGTGGGTCATACTGGAGAGACAACAGCTCAGCCATGTAGACCATGCAAACTTACAGAGCGGGGCCGCCGATTGCTGAAATGCGTAGCATGTAAAAACTGCCTATCCTCTGTTGAATCACTCACTACAGAGTTCCAAACTGTCTCTCGCTGCAACATCAGCACAAGACCTGTGTGTCGGGAGCTTCATGAAATGGGTTTCCATGGCCGAGCAGCTGCACACAAGCCACTACTGGACTCTGGAGTGATGAATCACACTTCACTATCTGGCAGTCTGATGGACGAATCTGGGTTTGGCGGATGCCAGGAGAGCGCTACCTACTGGAATGCACAGTGCCTACTGTAAAGTTTGGTGGAGGAGGGATAATGGTCTGGGGCTGTTTATCAGGGTTTGGGTTTCAGGTAGGCCCCTTATTTGTGGTGAAGGGTAACATTAATGCTACAGCATACAAAGACATTTCAGACAATTGTATGCTTCCAACTTTGTGGCAACAGTTTGGGGAAGGCCCTTTCCTGTTCTAGCATGACTGTGCCCCTGTGCACAAAGCAACGTCCATAAAGACATGGTTTGACGAGTTTGGTGTGGAGTAACTCCAGTGGCCTGCACAGAGCCCTGATCTCAACCCTACTGAACACCTTTGGGATGAATTAGAACGCCGATTGCGAGCCAGGCCTTCTCATCCAACATTAGTGCCCCGACCTCTAGGGTTGGGTATCACGTTCCAAATTTCCAAGAACCGTGGATGCGATAAGACACATGCATTTCGATTCTGCCCTTCGGTTCCTAACTTTTGCATATTTCAGTCGTGCTGCCGAGTGAACTGCAGTGAGCATTTTGCGGTCCATAAAAGTTTCACTTACCTGCCAGGACCTGCTACGCGGACCTAACGTCACGTCATTTGTTATGCATAACGTCAACAAAGCATGTGGCTGACCACAGCAAACGCTTGAAAGTTTGACTTAGCTTCACTAAAAAAGATAATGACACAGCAAAATGCAACACCTGCAGTAAGAATATTTTGTGCAAAGGAGGAAGCACCTCCAATCAGGGGTGTACTGGGAAAGAAATTCAGCCCTGGACTTATCTGCTAAGACTGGCCCGGGGGGTGGGGGGGGGGGGTTGTGCTCGGGAATTAAAGTATATTTGGGTACGATTCTCAAGTTCTGTCTACAACTGAGACTACCTCTTAATTAGTTAATGTGCATGGACTTTACAAACAATTATATTATTCTGAATATATGTCAAGTAGCAAGTTTTATATCATCGCGTTTAATGCAGCTAGCTAGCCAGCCAGCTAGCTATGGCACACAGATAACATTGAAAACTTGTCTCGTTTTATGTAGCGTTAATAAAAAAAAAAAAACAGCAGCGACAATGCAATATTTTACTTAAGTTAGATGAGCGCGTTGTTGGTGAGCTTACGCAACTAAGCTCTGTTTGAACTAATCGTGATGTGACTTTGTCAGTGTCAAAGTAAAGGATTATATACAAACATGTGTCATTGAAAACTGCTGTGCAACATGCCTTAACAGTGAAAGCATTCATGAACTGCTTCCAATACGAAGAAGCATTTACTTCAACACAGCGTGAATCTGAAGGAATGTACCGTGTTCGATGTGTTGCAGTCTCCCAGCCCCAATAACGCCCCAGATACAGATAACGTTAACAGTAGCAACGTCTCATTCCCAGGTACAAAACACAGATGAGCTGACATTCGCCTTTTGTATTTAAGGTAAATGCATGATGTCTGCAAATTATTCTAATATATATTCTTTTATATATATATATTCTTAGATACGAGTTGAGAGAGCACCCCTCAACCTCCGGTTCATCCCCAGAGACCCGCCCCTCTAGTACAGAAACTCCTTTTAACTTTAGCTATGAAGGGGAAGATGAGCAAGGAGAAAGTGGATGAATGTCACTGAGTGGTGACAAGATTTGTGGTGAAGGGGTTACATCCCTTTGAGTGAGTCTCCTCCGTTGAGGTAGGCAAAATGCATTATTGATATCTGGTTATTCACAACTTAATTCGCATTTACCGACAGCACAAATGTGGATACTTTTCCGCGTATGATAAAAAACAGAACCTAGCTAGCCTGCAGTTGGGTATGATAAACAATAGCTAGCTAGCAAGCCTACCGTATATCTAGCCCGTCCATGTATGCTAAAAAGTAGCTCTTTAGGCGTAGTGGGCTATGATTAAAAGTGGCTTGCTTGCCTTCTAGGGATGGTAAGATTCACCAATTCGCATCGGTGCACCTGCATAAAATTTGTTCGTTTCTTTCTCTCCAAAAAATATTGGAATCAGAACAGAGATTCGATAAGAACCAGATTCGATAAGCAGAATCGGAATCAGATTCGATAAAATTGAAATGATACCCAACCCTACTGACCTCACAAATGCTCTTTTGGCTGAATGGGCACAAATTCCCACAGACACACTCCAAAATCTTGTGGAAAGCCTTCCCAGAAGAGTGGAGGCTGTTATAGCTGCAAAGGGTGGGGGCGCAACTCCATACTAATGCCCATAGTTTTGGAATGGGATGTCCAATAAGCTCATATAGGTGTGATGGTCAGGTGTCCACATACCTTTGGCCATATAGTGTATCTGTCCCCAGGTGTTAAATAAACTGGATTATCTAGGAGTAGCCATGATGGGCACTGTCCTTTTAATCCAATCAAATTGCTGAATGAAGGGTCTTTATGATGTCATAGATAACTCGAGTGACCATCTGGTTTTAGTTTGGCATTTTCCGTAGGAATGTGGCTATCTAGGTTGAAGACTAGCATCTTTCAGTTGGCTTGGTCTACAACAGGTTCCGTAAAGTAGTCAGAAAATAAAAATATTAGTAATCTATTACTTTACATAGGAACACATCGGAAACAGCAAGAAATAGCACCACATACAGGGTAATGATGTACACATGGTTTGGTAGCATTCACTGTTTTCACCATCTGTCTCTCATCTTATGAATTAGGCAAAAATTCTGTGGCAAACAACCAACTATTAACAGTGTATGTTGACATCAAAACAAAATATAAAATACCAATGAATTTTAGCTATCTTGTCATTTGTATGTTGTTGTTGTTATTATTATTATTATTATTATTATTATTATTATTATTATTATTATTATTATTATGCTGCTTATTGTTACCAGATAAGCTGAAAAAGGTCAACTTCCTTTTTTCCCAATGTTAAATGTAGTTTTTACAATGAAACACTCACACCTTGATGCACCCTGAAGGAAAACTCACCTTACTGTTTAGCGCACAGCAATATTTTATAGTTCTATTGTCATTGGACTGTCTTGTTTTTGTAACCAATAACAACTGATATTGTGATCTTTCATTCATGCATGTATTATTTTGTATACATTACTCAACACCTCTAAGCAAGGACACTGATCAGACGCGTTAAATAAAACCACCACTCTCACACTAATTTACAGTTAACGGTTACTTTGTGTTTGAATGCTCTTCCCACCGCTGTGCTACTATTCCTTTCAATGGGCAGCACGGAAATGGAAGAGTGGAAACCACTCAACAAAAGCCGAACCATTTGTTACAAATCAAGTGGACAGCAGAGCCTCCAAGAACCCTGTATCGATCTCGCTGTAAAAATATCCAAACCATCTGGCCGCTCACGCCGCGATAAATCTCCGTGATGAATACTGGGGTTTCGACAGTCTGAAAGAAATACAGACCGGCGCCGACTTCTGGAACAACTAGAAACAGCGAAACATTCTAGCCTTCGTCTCAGATATCCTAAAGGAACAATTCACGCTTTCTGTGAATTATGGTTCTGACTCCATTAGCGGTCGCTTCCCAGATGATTATGGCATGAGCACGGTCTATGCATCTCTTAAGAGTTTCCACAGCGCCAAGCGTCACTGCTAATCAGACCGCAACCCCCGAGTGCTGCCAGCGTGTTAACGCAAATGGGTTGGACCTGCCTGAAAAGAAAAAAAAAAGAGAATCATGTCCTTCTCTGCCACCTTAATGCATTTTCCGTGCTAGAGGCCAACGTATCATTTCAAACACTCACACTGTAAGAGAAGTTTAGATATTGATAAACCTGTTGCTCTAGAACTGCTTATTTCAGCAAGAGAAATATTGAGATTCTCTGGGATTCTCAGATCACATGACCTTTGTATATTTGAATGTAATCACTAACAAATCAAGCCCAAAGTATGTAGTGAAAATAAATATGTATTAGGCCAAATATACAGACATTTTCATGTTTACAATGATACAGAATGCGCAAAAATTGCAAACATGCAAAAATTATTTGAACTTAAAATAACAGGGACAAATCACAATAGGTCAATATCTGTTGGCTTGTATATCTATGAACAGTCACCCTGAGATTATGCTTGACAATTGTCTCTGTGACAAGGAAGATGCTACTAGATTTTAGTGCTTCCATGAAAAGATTTAATAGTGAGAAACTGGTGCTAAACACAGCAATGGACATTCTTCCTTTCATACAATCCTTCACAGAGCACTGAAAATCCTTGCAATGCATTTATTTTACTAAACAATTTCACACTAATCTCTTTCACATTTCAATTAAACCATGCAGACAATGTGTGACAAGCACTGTTTGACGTGAGTTATATCCTAACACAATTCACAGGATGTGAGGTAGGAAAAGCATGCCACAATGTTTTGAATGCAAATACAGACCCGAGAACTATAGGGCATAGTAGGACTGCCTAAAAGAGCTCTGATACCATTCTACTGTGATTAGTATGAAGAAATGTCACAATGTATCTTGATGCTAATCAATGCTGACTGTAATTACAGGATTGCGGAGGGCCAAAGGAAGTATCAGTAAACCAGGTTTGTGCCAACAGGTCATATGTTACTGGAACCACACTGGATTCATTATGTCTGAGATACAGTTAAATGGCCAGTGCATTCAAATAAACAAATAAATGCTGCTGGTATCATTAATGTGTAGCTACAGTCAGAGGATTAGCTAGGAGAAAAGGAAATGTGTGTGTGCATGCAGACATGAGTGTGTGTGTGCATGTGTGTGTATTAGATTAGATTAAACTCAACTTTATCGCCATTGTGCAGAGTACAGGAACAGAGCCAATGAAATGCAGTGCCATAAAAGGGCCCCTGAGATTGCCCGTGTGGTCCCTCCTTCAGGCTCCCGGGGAATGGTGTGTGTGTGTGTGTATGTGTGTGTGTGTGTGTGTGTGTGTGTGTGTGTGTGTGTGTGTGTGTGTGTGTGTGTGTGTGTTTGTGTGTAGGTGTATGATGTGGCTCAATGGGAAGAGCACAGCAGACTTGAGTGGCTACTCAAAATAATACCTCACCACCTCATCACTTGGTGAAAAATGTGATTTTACTCTCTGAAACCAGTGGTGAAACATATTGCCTGAATTATATTATGTTGATATGGCAGATAAGACACCCTCCCTTTATAAGTGTTATTCACTTTATCATTGCTAATCAGTTACTAGTGAACCATAGCCTCACACCAGATTTTATCCTTGAAGAACTTTTGCTAAAATAACACAAACTTTGAAATGTTCCCCTTTGTGTATCACTCAATACTCCACAGTATGTTTCAGTCTTTTGCCTGCACACACATTTCACAACATGGTATAAATTAACTTTTGGAATATATTAAATCAAAATGAATCAAAGAAACCTAGTGATTACACTAGGTTAAAGCACACATTTCAAATGAAACACATGACAAATGCAACACAGAATTGACAAAGTCCCCTTCTTCTTTTAGAGGATGTTTTCTCATATCTTTCATGCGATTCGTGTGCAACCCCCCAAAGACTCATTCAACTCCATCAAACGGGGAGGTAAAACAATAGTGTAAATGGCATTCTCTTAAATCCAGTACAAATGGAATTATTCAGTGCGAGACTGCCAGTGTAGTCACAGGTGATGATACTCTGTAGAGGAAATGATCTCAAAGCAGTTTGGAGATGGCAAGCCAGAGTTCAGCAGTTTAACCTGTCAAAGAAGTTAAGTCCTTCATGTCAGTTTAATTGAGCCAGCTCTCAAGCAAATAAGCAAGGTTTTGCATTCCCCTCAGTACGTGGATTCAGAAAATTTTAATGGATTCCCATGTATTTGTCAGCATTTCGGCCCCCTAGCTGTTGTTTTGGTGTTTCTTCCTGTCTGTCAGTGTCGTCCATGTGCTTTTGTTTACAGTTCCCATGTGTTCCGGTTCTGCCCCGCTCTCCGCCCTGTTCCCGCCCACCTGATTCTCTGATTGCTTCCACCTGCCTGTCCACCTGCATCCCATCGCCTCATCAGCCCAGCCCTATTTATTCCCTGCTTGCCTCTGTCTTGTTGCCAGTTCATCTTGGTTTTCATCCGTTTTGTTCCTGCCTGACTATTTGTTGTATTTGCTTTCGGTACCAACTCCTGCCTGACTTCTGACCTCGTCTCTGCCTGCCGCCCTGCTGTAATTGCCTGATCGGCCTGCCTGCCTGGATTACCCTGCCTGTTTCTGTTTTTTGATCCCTGCTCTGCCTTCAGACTGTCTGCCTGGTTTTGACCCTGCCTGTTCTGCCGTTACGCTCTTGTCCTACGATTCCAATAAACCCCTTGGAAACTGAATACGTGTGGTCCGTGTCTGAGTCCGTGCCTGAGCCCTGACAGTATTTGTGAGAAAACAGTGACAGAAAGGCCCCCTGAATATTCCGTAGAAAAATAAGACTCAGTTGCCCTCTTTTAACTAAGGAATGCATTCTGCCAGTGAATAGACATCTAAAAAAAACAATGGAATTAAACCTCAGAGAATCTTCTTAGGCATATTCTTTTGACAGTCTCATCTCAAAAACATTAACAAAATTGTATTTTTTCTGTGATTTATGTACATATTAATCAATACACAGCAAACGCACATTAAGCAGTGAGCAGCCAGCAGATACACAACTCACGGCTTTTAAGACAGGTTCACAAAGACAAGCCTCGGTTCATTTAAGATCAATTAAGCAATATACAAGGCAGATATATGTCAACTATATAAAGCATAACTAATAATAATCGGCACACACAAAATGTAATATTTCTTGAAAGCATCTCCCTTGACACAGAAAAATCACACAACATAACACTGCACGTCTGGCAAAGAGCCTCTGGAAAGCTTTGCGGTGAAACTCTGCAGTTTATTTAGCGTCACGAACATTTGTCTAACATGAGCTCACTGTTGCTCTTAAGTCTAAATTATGGATGCCTTTTATATAGATCTGTTTTAATGATCTTGACAAAATGCTTTTCTTCACAGAACCATCCTAAACACTTCATCAGTTTGCGATCTGGCAAGCACCTTGGAATCGTTTCTTGGTCCTGTGACAAATATCCACAGGACACTTCGTCTTTTCAAACTCGTGTCTCAGGATTGAAACCATGTGTTTAGTTTCATGAGTGTAGCAAATAATCACTGGGAAATTGTGTTAACAGGGGGAATTTCAGTAAATGTCATCAACAGTACAGCAAGCAAGTGGCGGTAAGCATG
The DNA here is from genome assembly GCA_019176425.1 of Megalops atlanticus. Classification (NCBI taxonomy): domain Eukaryota; kingdom Metazoa; phylum Chordata; class Actinopteri; order Elopiformes; family Megalopidae; genus Megalops; species Megalops atlanticus. Next base: position 946,553 of record CM032890.1, on the reverse strand, counting down.
TCATATATCTACACAATTAATACAATATAAGTTAAATATGGCATGCTGAGTTGTTCTAAAACGAGTATGGACAGAGCAACAGCAGGGTTTGACTGGGTAAGCGAAGAGGTGCTGGCCCCCTCTCCTGCAGAAATGGATGGAACTAGTGTCCCAAGTTTTTTCCACAGACTTTGTTACAGGAGGTGATACAACAGTCTTAAAGAGTTCTGCCCTATGGGCTCTTCCTCCGGCTTGGACAACATGCAGTGTTTCACCGGCTTTTGGTCCCATGTGCAGTAATGTTGTGTTTTCATTTACACATTCAATGATTGCTACATAATAAAATTAAATGAAGTTATCTCCATACAAACACCACCAGTGCAATTCCTATTGTTTTTACATAGATTTTACAATATCTGTATACTGCACATTGCTAGCTAGGGGACAACCAAATCCAACCTCTCTGTTCAGCACCTCTGTTCAGTACCAGGGCCGGTGCTATGGGGGTGCTTAGGGGTGCTAGCTCTTATTAATAACAGCTCACCCTTATTAATAACTGCTGATGAGGTGCGTTTGTGTTTGGATTCATTGAGCAAGTAGGTTTGTGTGTAGTTTCATTGACGAGACGGATGCTGCCCGTACAGAGTTTATTGTGCCCCACCAGGTTTTCCGTGCCAGAGAAGCCACTGCCATTCGCCCTTATTAATAACAGCTCACCCATATTAATAACCACTTGCCCTTAGCAATAACCACTCAACGTTACTATTAACTACTTGCCCTTATTAAGAAACACCTTGGCCCTAATAATAACCGCTCACCCTCATTAATTATTATTAATAACAGCTTTCCCTTATCAACTGCACAGACCCACAGAATTGGAGCAAATTCAGCAAACTAAGGAACCTTGATAAGCCTGGTACAGTGTGGTAGAAGGCCCAATGGTATCTGGAGTTCAGATTAAACACTTGAAACCCAGCTGTGATTTACTATCATGTTCCTTATTCCCCCTTCTAACAACATATTTACTGCCACCATGGCCAAGGATTGTCTTTTGCCTGGAAATGATGTTTATCTGGGGAGAGATTTGACTGGTATAATCATTATGAGCCCCTTTGGAATGCCTTGCAAAGCACGTATGAGCCTTTAATAGGGCCGGACAAAAGTGACCTGTCTTCCTTCAGCTTCAGAGGAATTTCATTGCAGGAAAAAAAAGAAAAAAAAAATCAATACGCTGAGAAACTTATGATGACAACTCTTCAGATAAATGAAAGCTTATTGTCTGCATCAATGGAAAACAGATTTGATGATTTACGATTAATTTGCCCCATGTCGTTAAATGCATACCAAAGAGATAAAGCATTCATTAAAGTGAATAGAATTTATCTTTGACACTGGGTGCATACAGTGCAAGTTTGACAGCTTTTTTCACCCTCTTCCATTATTCCTATCAGAGATTTTCTTCAGCTCCTCCAAGGTCTGCCGGAGTACACCAGTGCTATAAGCTGTACCTTCTTTATGTGGTCTATGCCACGATTAACCTCATACACGATTAACCTCAAACACACCTGAGTCATGTTTTGCCAAGCAGCCTATTTTTGGCATGTTTGACATGGCGTGTCCTTACCAATTTTTTTCACCATCTACCACAGACACTCTCCCTTTCGGCCTCAGAAAAGATCTTTCCCGTAGTCAGTGAGGGATTACAGTTCTTTTAAAGATATTTACTCCTAGAGAATGAACGTCCTCGTTTTTGGCAAATATGACCAGTTGAAGAGCTTTGTTCTATCTCATACTTAAAAATATATTGATGCAAAAACAATATCAGGACAACATCCATCATCTTTGTTATAAATCTGCATGCCCGAGTCACACACATGACTGCCAGAAAAATTGCTCCTGGCTGTTCTGCTTATCGAATTCAGCACTCAACCAGAAATGCAGGTGACTGAGCAAGACCTTTCTTCTTTTTTGATCAAAATTTTTATTTTTATTAAGGAAACATCAACAAGTATGCTTACATTAATAGCATGAGAAAAGAAAATGGAAAAAAAGAAAATAAATAGGAAATAGAAAATAAAATAAAATAAATAAAGGGCAGCACATTAACAGCAATCCAGCACATTATGATACCTAATATATAGATCATTTCTTAATGTTAAGTTAAAAACTTGTTGGCAAAAAAGTCTGTGATGGTCGAATACATCTCTTTCCATGCCTGCACCGTTGAAGCTTTAGCTCTGTTAAATTTTGCAGTACTGTATTCCAAATTGACTATCTCTTGAAAAGTCAGAATCCAGTACCTCTGCATCGGAAGGTCAGGCATAATCCATAATCTCAGAATTGTAAAACAGGCAAATATTTTCTTTTTTTGAGTCAATGATAGCCCAAAAGAAGAGTCATCATCAAGCAGGCATAGAGAGGTGTTTGGTATAAACTGTATTTTTGTAAGTTCAGCTGTAACAGTGGTCACATATGTCCAGAAAGTGGATATATTGGGGCAATCCCAGAACATGTGTAGAAAGGTACCGGGTGATATGCATGCATGACAGTTGTAGTCTGGGATGAGCTTAATTTTAAATCTTTTGTATGGCGTAGCATAGGCTCTATGAATTGTTTTAAAATTAATTAATTGGTGTGAAAGAGTTTTTGATGTGATAATCAAATTTGACCAAATAGATTCCCAATCAGGAGTAAGATTTTGATCTTTAAGTTCCCTATCCCATAGGGATGTGATAGCTAGAGGCTTAGCCATTTTTTCAACTAAATTATTGTAGACCTTTGAGACTAGCCTCCTGGAAGAAATGGACGGGTCTATCCATTTCAGCAGAAGATGTGTTGGTAAAGGAAGGTCCCATGGTACGCCATATGCTTTCATAGATGATCTTAGTTGTAAATATAAAAAATACGATGACCCAGGAAGAGAGAACTTAGCCCTGATATCTTATAAAGACAGTAGACCATGCTCATTAAAGATGTCTTCAAAAGTATGTATTCCTTGGGATGCCCAGAACGAATTACTAAATGGTTGACCTCCAGATAATAGATTAAAATTGTTCCAGAGTGGTGAAGACCGACAAAATTTAAATGAACCTCCCATTATCATTTCAACTTTTTTAAAGATGGTGATAGAATTAAATACACCTTAATCTTAAGATTAAGGTTTCTACTTCCTAGCCCTGAAAACAGGAAATCCTCAAGTCTATGGGATTTTACTAGTGCCTGTTCTATTGGACGCCAGGGGATCAGGGAATTTGAGTCTATCCAGGTCTGAAGTGCTCGAATCTGATATTCCCAATAATATAACTGAAAGTTAGGAACAGCCAGACCTCCAAGCAGTTTTGGGCGTTGTAAAATAGAAAGGTGTATCCTAGGCCTTTTCCCATTCCAAATGGGAAAACACCAACATGTTAGCTTTGTGTAAGCGCTTTTCTGTCACCGGGAAGGGGACAGTGGATGCAAAGTTAGTGCAACAGCTACAAGGTGAAAAACGGTACTGGCGAGAAGTTCTAAAGTACATTGTTGCAGTCATAAACTTTCTCTATTAAATTGGAAATATTATTTTGTGTCCTGTCCGGTAGCGTACTGTATGTTGTTGTAGTACACTTAAAAAAAACAAAAAAGTCCGACCACCAAACCACATTGACAAGGGGGCATCAAACATTTGTGCCCAGGGGCCTTTGACTTGACAATCCGGCCCTGCTGCCACACAACAATGAAACCAAAAATACAAAAAACTAACCAGACAAAACTAACCAGAACTATGTACATAACATTTAGCAAACCACATAAAGAAATCTTTCCTACTGGTTTGCCAGAACACAAACCCCATTTGAGCCGTGACACTTTCCGTTGCAATGCGAGTTTCAGCTAAGCTCACAAAAGCCAACTGACTTCAGCATCTGTCAGGCTGCCGAACAGACCACCAGCCATACAAACATCACTAGCCAACAACATAGCCAACTAAAACTAGGGATGCACAATGATATCAGCACGACATCGGTATCAGCCGATAAAAACTTAAGAAGTTAATTATCGGCATCGGCAGATACGAAAATTTCTGCCGATGTGCCTGGCCGATAAGGTGATAACTATGCGCACGCGATGACGCTAAATGTTTATTATGAGCGCCAGCAACAAGCTTCAACATGTCAGCTGTATGGAAGTATTTCAAAATATCTGAAACAGATAACAAAATTGCTATTTGCAATGCTTGTAAAGCACCAGTGATGCGAGGAGGGGTAAAATATATAGCTAAGTTTCTCACTCTGGGAGGATCCTAGCTGTGTGCTGCTAAGCTTTTCTCTGCTTCTGGAGGGGCGTGAGACCATTTTTAAATAACGTGGCTCCGTAAAGAGAGAATGCGATTTGAAATTAAACAAGACCGCCCGCGATCGGCAAGCTCGTGCTTTGGGACTCGAACGGAGGTCCTAATGGTTTTGACCGACCCCCTAGCTAGGTTTCTCACCCTGGGAGGATGCCGGCTGTGTGCTGCTAACCTTCTATTTGCTTCCGGAGGGGCGTGAGGCTATTGTATCACGGCTCGGTAAGTACAGAATGCGATTTGAAATGAAACAAGACCACCCGCGATTGCCGAGCTCGTGCTTTGGAACTGAACGGAGGTCCTAATGGTTTCGATCGACCCCTAGCTAAGTTTCTGACCCTGGGAGGATCCTACCTGCGTGCTGCTAAGATTTCTCTACTTCTGGAGGGGGCGTGAGAAAATTTTTAAATAACGTGGCTCCGAAAGCAGAGACAGCAATGGAAAATAAGACAACCCGCAATCGCCTAGCTCCTGCTTTGGGACTCGACCAGAGGGCATCATTTTTGTGTTTGTACACTTACACAACGACACTGAACAGTGAATAAAGTCTGTAACTTTATTGTGTCTCTGCTCATTCAAAATAAATATCGCGGCTCCATAAGGAGAATAAATAATAATAATAATAAGTTACATTTATATAGCGCCTTTCTCAATACCCAAGGTTGCTTTACATGGTAATCAAGGGGAAAAAAAAAGGTAGAGTTATGCAGTGGTGGTGGAGAACTGATCGTTCAAAAGAAAGGTCTTGAGATGTGCTTTAAAGAATGGAAGAGAGGGGCAGTCGCGAAGAGGTTGAGGGAGGGAGTTCCAGAGTTTGGGGGCCATGGCACTGAAGGACCTGCCGCCCAGGATGGAGAATCTGGTGCGGGGGAAAGCTAAGAGATTTTGGTCAAAGGATCTAAGAGAGTGGGATGGAGAGTAAGGGGGTCAAGAGGTCACGGATGTAGGGAGGAGCAAGGTTATGGAGGGCTTTGAAGGTGAGAAGCAGTACTTTGTATTTAATCCGGGACAGAACTGGTAGCCAGTGAAGCTGATGAAGAATGGGGGTGATGTGTGCAGACTGTTTGGTATGGGTGAGGAGTCTGGCTGCAGAGTTTTGAGCATATTGGAGTCTTTGTAGGGATTTAGTGGGGAGACCAATGAAAAGTGAGTTGCAGTAATCTAGGCAGGACATAATGAAGGAGTGAACCAACGTTTGTGCATCGCTGATAGAAAGGAAGGGTCGGAGGCCAGCAATGTACTGGAGATGAAAGAAGGCAGTCTTGGTGAGTATTTTAATATGGGGATCGAAGCTAAGAGTGGAGTCAAGCTGTATGCCAAGGTTTGTAACAACAGGAGTGGAGTTGACAAGTGTACCATCAATGTTGAGAGTGAAACTGGGAGTTTTGGAAAGCAGAGATTTAGGGCCAATAAGAAGAATTTTGGTTTTGTCTGTGTTGAGTTTGAGAAAATTGCTATGCATCCATAGTTTTAAGTCGGAAAGGCAGTCAGTGAGGGAGCTGGGTGGGGGGTCAGTGGAGGAGGAAGTGGTAAGATATAATTGAATGTCATCTGCATAGCAGTGGAAATTTAGGCCGTGGCTGTGAATAATCTGGCCAAGTGGGAGGATATATATGAGGAAGAGGAGGGGCCCAAGAACAGAACCCTGGGGGACACCACAAGTGACAGGGGACATGGGGAATTTATGTGGACCAAGTGTGACAAACTGCTTTCTGTTGGTGAGGTATGACTGAAACCACGTGAGAGCTGTGCCAGAGACGCCAATCACAGACAGACGGGAGATGAGAACTTTGTGATGGACAGTATCAAAAGCAGCACTTAGGTCAAGGAGGATGAGGATATTTAATGAACCAGAGTCAGCAAACAGGAGAAGGTCATTGACCACTCGTAATAGGGCTGTCTCTGTGCTGTGATGTGTGCGGAAACCAGATTGAAAGGGCTCATATAGGTCGTGGTGACTGAGGAAGGTGTGTAGTTGTGAGGCCACCACTCTCTCCAGTACCTTGGCTAAAAAGGGTAGGTTGGAGATAGGGCGGTAGTTGGACAGGGAGGTTGGATCGGAATCAGTTTTTTTAAGAATAGGAGTCACTGCAGCAGTTTTAAGGGCAGCAGGAACAACACCAGCATTGAGGCAGGAGTTTACAAGCAATGTGATGGGTTCAGAGATGACCATGGTGCATGCTTTAAGTAGAGGGGTAGGGGCTGGGTCAAGCTTGCATGAAGAGGAGTTACACTTAGTAATGATGTCAGAGACAGGCAGGGAGTCTACAGTGGTGAAATGGGTGAGCTGTGGGCCCAGAGAAGGAGAAGAGGAAGAGAGAGAGATGGCATTGGGTGTGGTAGATTTGGCTAATTTTGTCTTCAAAAAAGTGTAAGAAGGCGTGGCACTGTTCAGGGGTCTTGGGACAGACAGTGACAGGAGGTTTGAGGAGTTTGTCCTCAGTCCTGAACAATGTTTTAGGCCTGGACATGGAACAATTTATAAGTGAAGAATAGTAGCTTGAGCGGGCAGCATTAAGGGCATCCCTATATTTTTGAATGTGCTCAGTGTAGAGCAAGGAGTGAATCGTGAGGCCAGTTTTCTTATATAGCCGTTCGAGACGGCGGCCAGTGGCCTTCAATTGTCTGAGCTCAGGGGTGTACCAGGGGCATGTGCGGTTTGCTGGGACAAGCCTAGTCCTGACAGGGGCTAAGTCATCAAGCAGACTAGTAAGAGTATCATTGTAAATGGCAACCAGATTATCAGGGGAGGAGAGCTCATCTAGGTCGTACAGCGGCGAGGCCTGTATAGAGGCAGCAAGTATGCTGTGGTTAATGGACTTAATGTTACGGCCTGTGACTGTTTTCTCAGACGAGGGGGGGTGATAGTATGGAAACTGCATTCAATGAGCTTATGATCAGAGACACCAGAGATGGAACCAGAGACAGAGATGTCATTTAAACCAGAAGAACAGAGCAGATCCAGAGTGTGGCCAAGAATGTGAGTGGGAAAGTCAACATGCTGTGTCAGGCTGAAACAGTCCAATATAGAGTTAAACTCAGAGGTGTAAGAACAATTGGTATCGACATGAATGTTAAAATCACCTAGCATGATCACAGCAGGACAGATAGATGAAATAATAAGAGAAGTTCATTCAGTTCAGACAGAAAATTTCCAAACGGTTTAGGGGGGTGGGGTTGAGACAATCCTCAAAGCAAAGTATTCAAAGCATGTCACTTCGAATAGTGTGAGTTCATTAACAGTCAGGTCTGAGCGATACACCACAGCCAACCCGCCCCCTCTCCCTACAGATCTGGGTTTAGATAAGTGGCAATAGCCCGGGGGGGTTGTGGGAAAGATTTGTAGCAACCCTAACAAAGTAGAATAGTTTTCCTCATTGAATGAATAACATGCATTGGTGTCGTGAACATGTCTCTGTGTCTATTTCCTCAACCCTCCCTTAAAGGATGAAACCAGCAGAAATATAGGAGTCAGGTTCCTGTCTGTCCAGGCACCCCATTGTTCCAGGCCAAGGAAACACATCATATGGGTGGCCAGATAGGATAGACCACGCAAAAGTTCTCACAGACCCTTTAGAATGCCAACATCAGCAAAAAAAACAGAACAATGGTCTAGGTGACATGTTTTTGCCAAAGGTGACTTATGTATACAGGATATGTTGGGTATAAGAAGGGTTCTCAGTCTCAGGGAAGATGGACTTGTTGCTTGGCACTGTTTGTGTATGTAACTTGTCCCCGGCGTCGTGAATAAAGACTGCAGTGAACCACCTACTTGCCTGCATCGAGTTTTTGACCACATAAGTGGCGTCACGAACAGGATGCCTATCTCTGGAGACACAGCGTGGAGGACTGAAGGCTCAGGACCCGACCGGAGGGAGATCCCTTTGTGATCTTGGGAGAAGGCCGTGGACAGCAATCAAATATCGCCGTGCGGCACCCAGCCTGGCCAGAGGGCTCCTCCTGTGTCCCAGATAACGGCATTGGCTGTTTTCTGTGGTCACAGGCAACTAGGTGGTGAGTTCCCCTTCTTTTACACTTTTTGCGGTGGTAAAAAAGGGTTGTCCTATCCGTGATCGTGATAGTGACTGTGAAATCCCTACCCAGGAGAGGTAGTGGATGTTGTGTATACACTGTTGCCTACCCGTGATCGTGGTAGGGCCTGCCCGTGATCGTGGCAGGAGTTTATTGTGCACACCGGTGGCTACCCGTGATCGTGGTAGTGCCCTCCCGTGATCGTGGCAGGGGTTTGTTGTGCACATTGTGAACGGAGGCCTAGAGGGAGAATACGGGGTATCTGATAAGTTTGCCATCTCATATTGCTTGTTGTACTCTGTTTCTCGGCGTAAGGTGATTGGGAAAAAAATAAATCAAAGGGACACTGCTATGGGGAGGAGTAACAGCAAAGCTATTCACCTGCCTAAGAGGCTAGACAGTCCAGGATGTTTAAAGGATATGTATAGAAAATATGGACCTGAATGTGTAGATGAAAGGTTACTGGGGAAGTGGAATAGGTGGACTGACGGGAAATTTCCTGTATCGGGGTTGTTAAGTGTAGAAAAGTTAAAAGAATGTAGGGCTCAGATGGAGGGAAAGGCTGAACCTTTTAAACCAGAACTGTATGATAAGTGGGAAAAGGAAGCCAGAGAGAGAGAAGAGAAAAACAAACAAAGCAAAGAGCAAAGGGAAAGACAGCGTGGGGCAACAGAGAGAGAGGCAAGGGCTCCCCAGTGGTCTACTGAGACAGCAGCAGGAGTATATATACAAAAGCAAGATTTGGAGCCGGCAGCATCTCACAAACGTAAACCACCACATTATGATGACACCTGGGCACCAGTATACCCACCGCTTCCACCTCAGCCACTGCCCTTACAGCCAGCACCTCAGCTGCCCCCTTGCAGCCAGCACCTCAGCCCCTCCCCTTACAACTAGATGTTAAGAGTCATCTTGTTACTTGAACAGAGGAAGCAGGAGGAACTTCAGGATGCAGCACTCAGTTTCTACCAGAGCAGCGTGCAGAGAGGGGGAGGAAATGGGAGCAGAGGTGGCAGGGGGAGAGGCAGAGAACGTGGGGGTGGAACAGGAACTACCCAAAGGAACAACAGGAAAGAATGCTGGGAGTGTGGACGACTAGGCCACTTGGCACGCAACTGCAACGCTAGGGGGTCACAGAACGGAGGGCGTCCTTCACACCAGCACTCTGCAACACCTGTTTGGTCACAGCAGGACAACACAGCATAGGACAGGGTGGACTCTGAAGTGGGGGCACCGGGACCCCGTGGTGACATTTCTGAATTACAGCTTTTTCCTCAACTCACTTTGAATGCCTCAGCACAGCCTAAGCTTTCTCTTTCTGTTAATGGGAATGTTTTTTTCTTTTTTAATTGATACAGGAGCAGACATAAGTACGTTAGGAAAGAAAGATAGTGGTAAGTTTTTAGCAATGAAAAGTGAAAGGATAGTGCATAGTTACAGGAGCATCAGGACAGTTAATATCAGAACCAGTTTCTAAGCCATTGGTAGTTAAATATGAAGAGCATACATTAGAACACCCTTTTCTCCTGAGCAGTGTTTGCCCCGAAAATTTACTGGGTCGAGACTTAATGTGCAAATTACACCTTACAATTTCACTCACACAAGATGGGGTTGGTTTAGAGGGGCCTACAGTGTTGTTTTGTCAGAAGGTTTGCCCTACATGGATAGGATTTGAAAGTGTAGAATCACATGTAGAGTTAACTTCTCCAGTCTCGGTCCAGGGAGATAAGGAAATTCCAGAGTTCTTGCATTGTGTAATGGCATACTTTCAGGATACTCCAGATCCGGATTACTTGGAAAAATGGTACCAATTAGGACATGGTGTTAAGACCATCACCATAGCCGGCATAATTACAAGTAAAAGCTACGCTGCAGCTGTAGTAGACCTGTGACCTGGTCTGACATCTTTGTTTGCAAACTTAAATTCTTATCCACATGTGGCTTTAGCAAAAACACAAGGGGAGTGGAGTGATATAGGACCTTTAGTGAATGCAGGTGTCAAAGCTACAGATTGGACACCTGTACAACACACTCCACATTTATTTTATTCACAATCGCAAAAGGCATATTTTTTCCAAAAGTGGGTTACTGTGACTGTCACTTCTGTGCAAAGACAAATTTTTGTTCCAGCAGATCCTCTTTCCTTTGAGCATACAGAAGAGTCACAGACTTTGGACTCGTTTACCACAAGGCTACTGTGAATCGCCGTCAGTATTTCATGAAAATCTAGTATTTTGCCTCTCACAATTTATTCCACCAGGGGGTGGCACTATTATCTCCTATGTAGATGACATTCTTATCACATCGCCATCAAAAGAGGTGTGTCAAGCGGACACTGTCGCACTGATAACATACCTGGCCAGTGTGGGACTAAAAGTCTCCAAACAAAAGTTGCAACTCTGTCAGGAGAGAGTCAAGTACTTGGGTCACATACTCACTCCTGGCTGTCGGGCCCTAGATGCTTCCCGCATCTCAGCGATTACTGCATGTCCCAGACCCAGGACAAAGCAGCAATTATTGCGTTTCCTAGGAATGACTGGCTACTGCCGTGCTTGGATCCTCAATTATGCACAGAGAGCACAGCCTCTCCAATCAGGTGCTAATGCATGCAAAGACTTGACTGACAAAGTGACTTGGACTGACGACTGTGATAAGGCATTTGTTGACTTAAAACTAGCTTTAGCTTCAGCTCCAGCTTTAGGAATGCCTAACTATGATGTACCTTTTCATTTATTTGTGTGTGAAAAATCAGGATACATGTCAGGGGTATTATGCCAACAACATGGTGGTCAGTATAGACCAGTAGCATATTTGTCTAAACAATTAGACCCCGTAGTGAGAGGAATGATCCCCTGCATGAAAGCAGCAGCAGCAGCTGCCAGTGGAGTGTTATCTTGCTCAGACATAGTTTTGTTACATCCCTTAACTGTACATGTCCCACACGAAGTACATTCCTTGCTAATGCAAGCGAAGACCTCACATCTCACACCTGCCCGCCTCCTGTCCTATCAGCATGTTCTTTTGACCCTTTCTCATGTCACTCTTGCACGCTGTACAACACTTAACCCAGCAACTTTGTTACCCACAGCGGATGACGGAGATACACTCGAATGTTGTGAAATTGTTTCTATGTGTACTAAACCGCGCCCTGACATTTCTGAAACTCCTTTCTCAAATCCTGATTTGGTTTTCTTTGTTGATGGCTCATCTATGAGTTTGGGGTCTGGAGAGGTAGGGAGCGGCTATGCTGTAGTGAAACAGTTTGAAGTAGTAGAATCTTACTCCCTCCCAGGTACTTTTTCTGCCCAAGCAGCGGAATTAGTGGCATTATTTAGCGCATGCACTTTGGCTAAAGGCAAATCTGCATGTATTTATACGGACAGTCGTTACTGCTGGGGAATTGTTCATGATCATGGGGCTATCTGGAAGGAGAGGGGTTTTCTCACAGCTGCAGGTAAACCTATACAGCACAAAGATTTGATAGCCATTTTGCTGGAAGCTATTAAACTTCCTGCCTCCGTGGCTGTCATTAAATGCACAGCACATACTAACCACACAGATGATGTCAGTTTAGGTAACAATAGAGCAGACGCGGCAGCCAAAACAGCCGCGAAGGGGGGAGTTAGAATACCAGCAAAATTTTTAAAACCTCACAGCACAATGCACTCTTTCCTCACTCTGCAAGTACCGGACATGGTAACATCTGAAGAGGCACTAAGGGAAGCACAAAAGGCAGCAGACAGAAAAGAAAAAAGAAAGTGGAAAAATTGTAAAGAGAACACAAGTGGGCTATGGGTACATAATCCCTCAGGAAGACCAGTTCTTCCAAAATCATATTTTCATATTATTGCGAAATTGTCCCATGGTTTAGACCATGCAAGTGCTAATGCCATGACACAGACAGTAGGTAAACTGTATTTTGCACCAGGATTCACTACAGCAGCAGGTGCTTATTGTGCCAGGTGCGTGACTTGTCTAAAACATAATGTGGCACCCACAATGAGAGTCAAAGGAGGACATCACCCACCTCCAGAGGGCCCATTTGAGCATATTATGATGGATTTTATCCAATTGGACAAATGCAAAGGATATGAATACTGTCTAGTGTTAGTTGATATGTTCTCTAAATGGCCTGAGTGTTATCCAGTAAGATGTGCAAACGCCATATCAGTGGCCAGAGCCTTGAGAAAAGATGTGGTACCCCGGTGGGGAGTGCCCAAAAAACTAACCTCAGATGATGGAGCACATTTTGTGAATCAAGTTATTAAATTCCTGTCAGAAAAATTACAAATTGACTTCAGAACTCATTGTGCATACCACCCACAAAGTGCAGATGCAGTTGAGAGAGTTAACGCAATGCTAAAGGCAAAATTGACAAAAAGTAAAGCTTCCACGGGCATGGATTGGGTGACAGCACTCCCTTTGGCTCTCCTCTACCTCAGAGGTCGGGCATCAAGATCTACAGGGCTCAGTCCTTTTGAGATTTTGACCGCTCGTCCCTTGCCAGCGCCTGGGTTACCACACCCACCTAACCCTGAAGATGTGGACGGGACTATGTCAAGTTACATGCGAGAACTGATTGCTGCTCTGTTTTCTGTGTCCCAACAGGTGGAGTCGGCCCTCCCACAAAGTTTCCAGACGACACACCCAGTGGAACCAGGCTCCTGGGTGCTCATCAAAGACCTAAGGAGGAAACATTGGAACCAGGAACGTTGGAGAGGACCATACCAAGTGTTGTTATCCACACCTACGGCTGTGAGGATCACTGAAAGAGACTCTTGGGTCCATTTGTCCCATTGCAGAGTGGTGAAGGATCCAGAACTATATATGAACTGAATTAAACACCATTAAAGACATACTATAGAACAAAAAGGGCTGGAATACACAATAGCAGCACTCTATAAACTTGGTTGAGACGTGAAGCAAGCACCACATGACTGACCGACTTTCCAGTTTAGCTAGAATACCGTTACAAGTTTGTTATTTTGGTTTTAATTTTATTTTGGCGTAAACTGAGGTGGAAACATCTCAGCTCTGCACCGAAGACTAGGGACTAGAATTTATTTTGTGTTTTAATAACTGGGAAGAAAAATGCTGGTGTTTGCATTATTAACCATCCATCTGACAGTCACATCCTCTTCCTTTATGGAAGAGATCTGTGGCACCAATAGAATGTGTGAGTTAGCCGTCCGTGCCAGATCAGTGCTAACAGGCACTAATGATACATGTGGGGTTTGCCAAGAGAAGTAATATGATGATAAAGAAATAAACATCTCATGTGACCGCGAATGGGGCTTCAGAGCCCCAGAGGGGGGAATGTGGGAAAGATTTGTAGCAACCCTAACAAAGTAGAATAGTTTTCCTCATTGAATGAATAACATGCATTGGTGTCGTGAACATGTCTCTGTGTCTATTTCCTCAACCCTCCCTTAAAGGATGAAACCAGCAGAAATATAGGAGTCAGGTTCCTGTCTGTCCAGACACCCCATTGTTCCAGGCCAAGGAAACACATCATATGGGTGGCCAGATAGGATAGACCACGCAAAAGTTCTCACAGACCCTTTAGAATGCCAACATCAGCAAAAAAAACAGAACAATGGTCTAGGTGACATGTTTTTGCCAAAGGTGACTTATGTATACAGGATATGTTGGGTATAAGAAGGGTTCTCAGTCTCAGGGAAGATGGACTTGTTGCTTGGCACTGTTTGTGTATGTAACTTGTCCCCGGCGTCGTGAATAAAGACTGCAGTGAACCACCTACTTGCCTGCATCGAGTTTTTGACCACAGGGTCAGCATGTTTGAATGAATATAGTCACCAGGTTGTTGCCAAGTCTCTGAGAGACAAAAGAAGTCCAGATTTTTTCTGAGGATGAGGTCGTTGATTAAGGCTATTACGCCCCAGCCTAGGGGAAACTGGGCATAACATAAAGGAGTAGGACAGCGCCGGCACCATAAGCACTGGCGTCTACCTCCAATTTAAAAGGGCGTGCAAAATCAGGTGCAGCCAGCACGGGCGCACTGCAAAGGAGTGCTTTGGCAGAGTCAAAGGAATCCTGGCACACAGCAGTCCAGACAAATGGACTGGAAGGACTTACCAAGCTAGTGAGTGGCACAACTACACTAGCAAAATTTCTGCAGAACCCAGTAATATCCGCACATTCCCAGGAACCGGCGGAGTTGCCGCCGCGTTTCTGGCACAGGGAAGTCCAAAATGGACCGACACAGTCTATTATAACATGCTCAAACGGTTCACCAATCACCGGAATCGGATGGAGCAGAGCCGGACGAATACTCTGGTTTGGTTTCCCAGTTATTTGGCAAACATGGCACGATCGACAAAACTTGACGACATCGGTTTCTAACCTGGGCCAGAAAAAATATCGGAGCACCCGATGGTAAGTTTTCCTGATCCCCAAATGGCCGGACAGGCCGTGATCATGGGCTAAACTTAACACTTAGAGACGGAACTCTTTAGGCACAACTACTTGAGTGACCACCTCGCACTCCATCCCAGGCAGCGGGGACCATTTACACACCAAGACACCTTCATCAAACAGATAAGTCACAGGCTGCATAGCATTTTTCTGTTCCTGGGCTGCAGATAAACAGGTAGCCAACGTATTATCAGCCTTCTGAGCATTAATGAGCTGATCTTTATCTATTGCCAAACATAAATCCTTCTCATCGGGTAATACTTCAACAGAAACAGACACACTTTTTTGTTCAGAAGAGGGGCTGAGCGAGTCATCAGACGGGTTCAAAAAAGAATCCGAAAGGTCTGTTACATCACCTAGCTTACGGGCCTGGGCACGCGTCACAACGCACACGGGAAAAACGGGAGGCGCGTCGAGCGCAGTGGGGGCAACAACACACATATCAACAGCCGGATTTCCAATTACCTCGGGAGTAGCAGGAAACACTTTTTCTCCAGCCAAGTCGTTCCCAAGAACGAGATCAACCCCAGTGACAGGCAGCTGATCACGCACACCAACGCGCACTGGGGCAGACACAAAGAAACAGGAGAGATTAACTGTATGAAGCGGAAGGCGCAAAACGTTCATTTTAATTCCCCACACCAATAGGTCAACCCCACAGTACGGCTGGTCGGAAAAAGGCAAAACACCGCGATGAACCACAGAATGCTTCGCACCAGTATCTCGAAGGATAGTACCAGCAACCCGGTCCTCCTCGTTGCCAGTCAGAGAAACAAACCCCTGCGTAATAAAAGGCTTAAAATCATCATCAGTCTCTCAGTTTGGCATCCCGTCTGTCAACAGTTTATGCTGGTTAGCGACTGGTTCACCTTGAATCAGTCCTACAGCAGAGGGACTTTTACTCTTTGTCTGTTCTTTTTTCTTTAACACAGGACAGACTGAAATGAGGTGGCCAGGTTCATGACAATAAATCACGCACGACTTTCACCTGCGGCAGGAGGATTGCGCCGGAGGACTTTAGGTGATCGTGTCTGTTTATTTTCCACAGATACCGGGAATTCGCGACGCATGGGAGATGAAAAAACGCCCTTGTGGGTTAAGGCAAACTCATCTGCAAGGACAGCGGCTTCAGCGAGAGATGTAACTTTTTGTTCATTCAAGTATAGCACAATGCGCTCTGGCAAACACTTTTTAAATTCCTCCACAAGCACAAGCTCTCGCAGCTGCCCAAAATCCTTAACTTTACTGGTTTGACACCATTTATCAAACAGTACCCCTTTTTCACGAGCGAACTCCACGTAAGTCTGGTTGACACTCTTTTCACAGTTTCTAAATTTTTGTCGGTAGGCTTCCGGCACTAATTCATAGGCGCGTAACACCGTAGCTTTAACAACCTCATAATCCAAACTTTGTTCCACAGAAAGGGTGGCACACACCTCCTGGGCCTTCCCCACCAATTTACACTGGAGCAACAAAGACCAAACATCCTTTGGCCAATTCAAAGTGGCTGCAATACGCTCAAAAGTGTTAAAATACGAATCCACCTCAGATTCCCTGAATGGTGGCACCAGCGCAATATGCCTACTAACATCGAAGCTTTCTCGGGGAGAGTGCGGGGTTTGCGGTGTGGTAGGTGAAAGGGGAGTGACACTAGGCAGGCGTTCCAGCTCTAAAGCTTTCACCCTAAGGTGCAATGCCTCCACCTCTAACTCCCGATTCCTCACCTCCGTTTCCTTGATCCGTAACGTCAGCAGGAGCTCTTCAGCCGATATCCCCGGCGTAATGGGAGGATCTGTGGGGGCGGGCGTGATGGGCGGCACAGGATCTCGGCGCTCCACATCAGCTTTTCCCGCTCCCTCTGCAGTGGGTAAACCCGCGAACAAACCCCTTTCCCCCAGCTTCTCAACCACCAGCTGTCTCAGCTCCAGTTTTTTAACATCTAATGGTGCGTGCACATTATACAAGTCCGCGATGAGCCTAAAATCCGCCATTTATTCAATTACTGCAGTGTAGGATTCCTCGCGAAACGATCCAAATCAAATTCCATGGTGCCCCTCGGAGAAAAAAGTGTCATCCAATAATTTATATCTCTATTACTTCAAATCCCGGACGAGCCTCCAATTGTTATGCCCAGTTTCCCCTAGGCTGGGGCGTAATAAGGCCGTTTTGTTAGTGATTGAACGTGCATTCAGGTGGGCAATGCTAAAGTTCCGACAAGACAACGAGGCAGGAGCAGGCAGCATAGGGGGACGACGAAGGTGGTCATAGTTTATTCCCCTGTTCTTTAGATGGGGTTGTCGAGCACGGCCAGAGGTAGATAGAGTTGAAATTTGAGCATCATGTCCGTATATGAGTGACAGTCCTCTTTTGGAGCGATGCATATAGCATGGACGACGAGTAATTCCAAGCGAATGGCATAGGTTATACAACGCCGGATCCAGGGGGGCGTGACAGTGTAAAAGTTTGAGAGCAGCCGGGGTGTATAAAGGCTGCATTGCCAAATGGTAGAAAGCACACATGCACAGCACAAAGCGAGGCCATGAGCAGTGAGCTGAGAAGGCTTTAATCCAGATGCCAGCAGTAGACATACGGCAAGTGACAGAAAAGCTGCCACACACAGCGACACCATGCTACGCTACATGTTAGCCAACCAGGCTCACAACACAACCCAGCCAGTACTGCAATCGACGCAGTTTAGTACGCTAATCACAGAACCAACCGGGGACAACAACGAGGCAAGAGGGTAGAGACACACTCACCACTGATGCAGTCACTGTGAGGAGAGAGAGGAAGAGGGCTCATGCAGGGAAAAAGCAGCAGGTGCGCCAGGCTGTAACAACAGAACTGGCGGAGCAAAATTTGTAGCAACAATAAATCCACGGATTTGACACAATAGTACAGCAACAAAGCTCCAGCGACAAGGCAGTAGAGTTCAGCAAACACCGGATGAGGATGCAGTAATCCACAAAAGTTTCAAGAGTTCAATAAACAGCAGAAAACAAAGAAGGAGAGACACCGGTGAGCAGCGGCAGACAGGCACGCACAGCGTTCACTCAACCGGATATGGATACGGAGAGAATGCGATGGGAAATAAGACAGATAAGCTTCTCTCTGCTTCCGGAGGGGAGTGAGACCATTTTTAAATTACGTGGCATCTGTATATATATTTATGTATACATGTATATAAACTCCCATTTCAGATGTCTACAATCCAATTATTACTAGTACGGGGGGATCTGTACGGATCACGGATCAACTACGGTCCGTTACACCAGTTATGTAACAATTGGATTGTATGTATCTGAAATGGGAGTTTTTCCTAGTACATCCAGAATGTTCATTCTGGATAGGAAGAATGACGTTGAGGACATCTGAAATTGAAAGCCCAATACAAATGAATGGCAAAAATGGCATCATTTGTCCTAGGAAGAATGACGTTGTGCCTATCTGAAATGACAATTGTGGATAGGAAGAATGTCATTGTGCCTGAAATGTTCATTTTGACAAGGAAGAATTGAATTACGGATATTTGCAATACATATCCAGGCTAGCTATTAAATGTTAAAACAGCTTGCCACATCCGCCTGGTCGTCTTCTTTTGCCATCGTGCTCCGCTGTGTTGCTCAGCCCAATAACACTGCTGCAGGTTAAAGGGGACATTCTAAAACGCTTAACGTGAAAAACGCTTAACGTGGCTTAATGTACTTAAACGTCGAAGACCACATTTCTCGCACACATCTCTTGTCATAAACACTTTCACATATCAAAAAATCAGAACCGAAATCCAAGGAATATGGTCCTTGTCTTACGTTAAGCGTTTTCCCCTTTTCCTCTCCAATGACGGCCATTATATGGAAAAAGCTTAACGTGACTTAATGTAGCCTACCTAAACGTCGATCAAAGAAGACCAAATTTCTCGCACACATCCCTTGTCATAAACACTTTCACATATCAAAAAATCAAAACCGAAATCCATGGAATATGGTCGTTATCTTACGTTAAGCGTTTTCCTCTTTTCCTCTCCATTGATGCCCGTTATAAGGAAAAAGCTTAACGTGGCTTAATGTCCCAAAATAGCGATCAAAGAATACCAAATTTGTCTGACATCTCATATGTCATAAACACCATCTCACCATCAAAAAGGCAAAACTCTTCATTGACACCCATTATAAGGAAAAAACTTCGTAGCTTCATTTTCCAAACAGCGATAAACTAACCAAAAAGCAAAACTGAAATCCAATGAAAGGGGTAACTATCTTACGTGAAGTCTTTCTTCTTCATTCACCCCCATTATAAGGAACTGACCGTCATGAAGTTTGAGGCACAATGTTCCAAATTTGTGAAGGGATGGTCAGAAGAATTTGTGAAATACTTTGACCAGCATTTGAAGGTAGATTTTTCTGAGAACATCGCTTCCTTCCACACCAAGAAATTTGAAGCATTCAAACACAAAAGCCCAACAAAAAATATCAGTGAGAGCATAAACAAAATGAGACCAGGGTCGCTTGGGAACAGGCAGAGGGCGTAACAGTCCAGCACGGGGGCGATTGGAGGGCTTGTTCTGCGCACAGACCGAGCAGGCGGAGACAAAGCTGCGGATGTCTTCCTCCATGGTGGGCCACCAGAAACATTGCTCGATGAGGGCCTTGGTGCGTCTAACCCCTGGGTGGCAGGTCAGCTTGGAGAAGTGTCCCCACTGCAGGACCTGGGAACGAACAGACTCGGGAACAAACAGATGATTAACCGGACATGAACTGGGGCCGGCGTCTCCCTGCTGGGAGGAGCGAACTAGGGACTCAATGTCTCATAATGCCGCAGCTAGCAAGCAGTGAGCGGGCAATATGATGCTGGGCTCAGGCGCCTCCTCAGGTGGGGAGGACTGACGAGAGAGGGCATCGGGCTTGCCGTTCTTGGAGCCTGGGCGGTAGGAGAGGACAAAGTTGAACCTGGCGAAGAACAGAGATCAGCAAGCCTGACGGGGGTTAAGGCGTTTAGCAGTGCGGAGATACTCCAGGTTTTTGTGGTCCGTTCAGACCAGAAACGGGACACTAGCCCCCTCCAGCCAGTGCCTCCACTCTTCCAGCGCCAACTTCACCGCCAGCAGTTCCCAATCACTGATATCGTAATTATGCTTGGATGCAGAAAGCCGGAGGGAAAAGAAGGCGCAGGGGTGAAGCTTGTTGTCCTGCTCAGACACTTGAGAGAGCACGGCCCCCACGCCCACCTCAGAGGCATCCACTTCCACCACGAACTGCCGGGCTGGATCAGGCTGGATGAGCACAGGCGCAGTGGTGAAACGCCTCTTGAGGTCCTGGAATGCTTCCGTGGCGGCCGGGGTCCAGGTGAAGCGTTTGGCAGGGGAAGTCAGAGAGGTGAACGGAGCAGCGACAGAGCTGTAGTTGCGGATAAACCGCCAGTAAAAATTAGCAAAACGAACCTTGACAAACAGGTGCAGCACTTGGCGGACATGACGTGAGTGTTCAGCAGGCGACCGGGAGAAGATGAGAATGTCATCGAGGTACACAAACACGAACCAGCCAAGCATGTCACGAAGAACATCGTTGCCCAGGGCCTGGAAGACGGACGGGGCATTCGTTAAACCGAAGGGCATAACCAGATATTCATAATGCCCCGTCGGTGTGTTGAATGCGGTCTTCCACTCGTCCCCCTCTCTGATGCGGACCAGGTGATAAGCGTTGCGGAGGTCAAGCTTCGTAAATATTTTCGCACCCTGCAGGGACTCAAATGCAACGGACATCAGAGGAAGGGGGTAGCGGTTTTTCACCGTGATGTTGTTCAGTCCCCGGTAATCGATGCAGGGGCGGAGTCCACCGTCCTTCTTGCCCACGAAGAAGAAACCTGCTCTGGCAGGCGATGAGGAAGGGCTAATGATGCCGGCAGCCAGCGACTCCCGGATATACTTATTCATGGCCTCTGTCTCCGATGGAGACAGGGAATACAGGCGGCCCCGGGGCGGAGTGGTGCCAGGCAGGAGATCGATGGCGCAGTCGTAGGGCCGGTGAGGATGCAAGGAGGCGGCGGGGGATTTTCTAAACACCCCCTTCAGGGCCAGGTACTCGGGGGGCACCCCAGACAGGTCGGGACACTCCTCTGCGGTCACAGGAACAGAAGAGACAGGAACCGGAGCGTCTTTGAGGCAGTGAGACGCGCAGAAGGAGCTCCACTCCAGCACCTTATTCTCCACCCAGTTTATCCAGGGGTTGTGCTTGCAGAGCCAGGGGTGTCCCAGTACCAGCGGTGCTTGTGGCATCTCAATGATGTGGAGTACGATGTCCTTGCGGTGGTTGCCGGACAGCTGCAGACTCAGTGGTGCGTGACGCGGGTGATCCTGACAAGGGGCCTTCCCGTGATGGCAACGGCTTCAAGGGGAGTCTGGAGCGGGATCTGAGGCAACCCGAGCTGCTGGACAAGGACAGCGTCAATGAAGTTGCCGTCAGCTCCGGAATCAATAAGGACTGCTACCACCTGTGGTTGGCCATTCACCAGGTGAGAGGCAGACAACAGTGGGCGAGTAACTGGGGAGTCAGACAGAGGGGTTGTGCTCACCTGTATCTCCCCGGCTACGGGTGAGCTCTGGCTTTTAACGGGCAATTGGCGATGAAGTGCCCAGGGTTGCCGCAGTACAGGCAGGACCGGGTCTGCATCCGTTCAGCTCAGCTGGAGACAGACGCGTGCGGTCGATCTGCATCAGTTCTGTCGGCAGTCCTTGGGCAACAGGGGCTAAGAGCGTTGCCGCAGGGGGCGCGGAGGGCCTCCGGAAATCCTCCACTGGTCTCCGGGACTCTGCTCGTTCCCTCCGACGAGCAGACAGGCGGTGGTCAACGCAGATGGCGAGATCAACTAAGGCGTCGAAATCAGCAGGCAGGTCCCGAGCTCATCCTTGATCTCCTCAGACAGCCCATGGAGGAACGTGTCATAAAGGGCTTCCTGATTCCAGCCACTGGTTGCAGCGAGGGTCCGGAAGTCGATGGCGTAATCGGAGACCGAAGCCCCTCACTGCAGGGGCTCTGACGGATCTGCAGCATCTCCCGCGCAGCCTCGTGACTGTGTTTGGAGCGATCGAACACTTGCTTCATCTCCTCGCAGAAGGTGGCGTAGGAGGAACACACAGGCGAACGAGCATCCCACACTGCCGTTCCCCATTCCCTGGCACGTCCGGTCAACAGGGTGATGATGTAGGCGATCCTCGCCCGATCAGTGGGGAAGGTCGACGGCTGGATCTCAAACACCAAAGAGCACTGGGACAAAAAGGACCGGCAGGTTCCGGGCTCACCAGCATATGGCTCAGGAGGCGGCAGACGGGGCTCCTGTCCAGGCTGGGGGGCAAGAGGCTGCGGAGCAGGTGCAGGGGGTTCTGCTGGGGCGTCTTGTGCGAGCTGGAGCTGCTGCAGTTGAGCTGAGAGGTTGTTCAGGCTTACTGCGAAGCTCTCCAGGGTCTTGCCAACAGAATCAAGCTGGTTGTGATGTCAGCCGAGGAGGGCTCCCTGTCGGTCCAACACCGATCGCAGCTGGCTACTGTCTGCCGAGTCCATTCTGGCGAGTTTGTACTGTCACAACTCAGGCAGGGACTCTGGCGCAGACAGGAGTGCAGGTTGCAAAAACGGGTTTAATGAAGCCAAAAACACAGTCCAGGAATCAGAGTCAAAAAACAGGCAAGGTCACAATCCGGCAAGACACAGCAAACAATACCAAAAACAGATCCAAAGGCAAAGTCGAAAGAACAGGCAAAAATCAGAAAAACAGGCAAGCAGGCAGAACAGGAAAAACCGCTCGTAACGAAACTGAGATGAACTCGCGACGAGACAAGAAACAAACGGGGATTATATAGGGTAAGGCTAATGAGGTGATGGGATGCAGGTGTGCCGGCAGGCAGGTGGAGCCGGTCAGGTAATAAGGTGGGCGGAGACAGGGCGGAGAGCAGGGCAGGGCAAGAACACAGGGGAAAAACAAAAGCACATGGACGGGGGAAACAAAAACAAACCGGGCTAAGAAGCCACAGTCCTGACAAAGTGTTTATGACAAGAGATGTGTGCGAGAAATTTGGTCTTCTTTGATCAACGTTTAGGAGCATTAAGCTACGTTAAGCTTTTTCCATATAATGGGCATCAATGGAGAGGAAAAGAGGAAAACGCTTAACGTGAGATAATGACCATATTACTCGCATTTTGGTTTTGATTTTTTGATATGTGAAAGTGTTTATGACAAGAGATGTGTGCTAGAAATTTGGTCTTCTCTGATCGACGTTTAGGTACATTAAGCCACGTTAAGCGTTTTAGAATGTCCCGGTTGAAGTGATGACTGGAGAAAATTCTCCGCTTCGTGAACAGAGGTGAAACTGTGTTGCTGGCCATTATGTGTCAACTTCAGTGTTGCCAGGTAGAACAGAAACGGCTGTAGGCCTAGGGAGATCATTTTTTGGAGGACCGGATTGAAAGCTTTTCTGTTCCCAGCCGTCTCGTTGCTGAAGTCCGGGACAAAGTGGAGGATACCCTGGCTGACCTTTATGGGATGGTTCTGTCTGGCTCCGGTCAGGATTGCCTGTCTGTCAAAGAATTTCAACAGTTTGAAAATAAACGTTTGTGGGGAGGATTTATTTTTGCTGTTCCGCGTTGGTCAATCCTCACTTAGCTATTGAGCTGAACAAGTTGGAGTTGGAGTTGAAGAGGCAAGAGTACCAAACTCAGCACTGCTGGAGTATTCCAGCACATCATGTCTGGAATTCATTGTTCAAAATAAAACAATCAGGGGCTTCGGCTTTTGTTTACCCTTTTGCGCATATGGTCACACCAGTGTGATTAGCCCTTTCGCGTGTATGGTTAAATCAGTGTGATTAGAACACTAGACTGGAAAAATTCTAGATAATGTTGGCTTTGAGGAAACAGCGATGTAACATTACAAAGTGTAGCAGATGAGGAGAATTATGAGAAGCTTAATAACGCTAATGAAAACATAACGAACCATGTAATGTACCATGTGCTACATAGTAAAAAATGTCACGTACGAAAGGGTTAAAACTAGCTTTCAATTAGGGGTCGACCGATATGATTTTTTCAGGGCCAATACCGATTATTAGTAATCAAGGAGACCGATAACCGATATTTGGAACCAATATACATTTGCACTAAAAATGAAAATCTTTGTGTCAAAATTTAGAATAACACAAACTCCAACACAAAACTTCATTGAAATGCCTTTAAGCATATGTTTAATTAAAAGAGAACTTTTCAACATTATCTTAAAACAAAAAGTGCAGGGAGCTCTCAGCAGTAGGGTTGGATGATGTCTACCGAATTGGCATATGACAATGTCTACAGTGAAACATCATGATGGATGATGACATCTAGGGTAGTGGTTTTTAGTTTTATTTGTTTTTCATATTAAGTTCAAGAAAATCCACTGTTAAAAAGACAATTTTTTTTAACCCTTTTGCGCGTATGGTCACAACGGTGTGATTTGCCGTTTAGCGCATATGCTAAAACCGGTGCGATTAGAACACTAGATTGGAAAAATTCTAGCTAATGTTAGCTTTGAGGAAACACGATTTAACGTTAAAAATATAGCAAATGCTAACTGAAAACTATGATAAGCTTAATAACGCTAATGAAAACATAAATCAGCAAGTTTCCTCTAGTCATTACAATATTAATAATTCATTGATTATATTTTTCCTAAACATGAAATATAATTAAATGTGCAGGGCGAGACATGGTGAAAAAGGGTTAATAACAATATAAAGATTAGGAATTATTTGTTTAAGATACAAATAAAGACTCACCCCCTGATTTACTGAGGTAGGTGCAAACCACGTAGATTTAAAAATAATTTTATGTTTGTGCCTAAATTAAAACATGCTTTCACTGGGCGGTATAGTGTGATTAAATAAGTTGGAAGGATGTTTTTCCTTTAAATCAGGTGCAAGGAGCTAATGTAATAATTAGAATAAGGAGCTAATATAATAATTAGCTCGAATAATAGAATTAGAGCTAATATACTAATTAGAATGATTAGAATAGAATTTCAAGGAGTGTCTGGCTGACACTCCTTGAAATAGCCTACATATTACTCAGTTCTACGGCTCAGTTCTACTTGATCCCCGTGGAAATCCCTGCAAATAAGTAATAAATACGTTTTCTACGTTATAGCAGACACTGGAATTATAGTGTGTGTGTGGCAGGGTGCGCCCCGCTGTCTGTGTGGACCGGGGGGGTTGGGGGTTTAAATCACAATGCCAGCTCAACATCATGATGTCTGTCAGCCAGCGGCGATGGACAATGGCATTGTCCATCAGCCCAGCCCTACTCAGCAGCATTTCTTATAAAGTTAAATAAAATTTTAATAAACAAATAAATAAACAAAATAGCTCCCTGAAGTTTTATAAAGTAAATAAATTAAGTAGTAGTCGTGGGTTGAGACTAAGAGTATGACCGGCCCTGGTAAGTGACGTGCAAGAAATAACGTTATAGCCTATCAATTTTTTTGTTTGTCAGCTGGTTAAATTATGGATCAACAAATGAACTTGTTTACATTCGCTATCGCATTCAAGTTAGCTCTACGAGACTCAACATTAGCTTACGTTATTATGACCATTGGCTACCTATAACATGTAAAAACACCAACTCATACAGGTGAGTAATGTTACATTTGCAATATGGTAGTTAAAATAAGTTCCAGTTGCACTGGCACCAACGTTACTCAAAGATATAGCTATCGCTACGTATATAAACTCTATTATCTGGTTATAGTTAACTGTATATGACTGCAACAAAGTGCATTATTCTGGCATTTTCAGTGTAACTAGGAAACTGGGCATGCTTGTCATCATAGAAATAGATCATAAGATTGTGGTGTTTTTGCAACTTCAGTGTAGAGGATTGCAGTGGTGTACTGGCCATCGGGCATACCAGGACAAATCCCGGTGGGCCGCCACATCGGTGGGCCGGTGGACCATCAGAAAATCCATAAAGTTTTTACCGGCCCTGTCTCTTTACCGGCCCTATCTGTGTACCTGTCATCTGATAAAATAGTTCAATTGGGAGGACTGAGAAATGAATGTTTATTTCAATAACAAGATACCATAATTCCATGAATGCTTTCACTGTTATGGCATGTTGCACAGCAGTTTTCAATGACACACGTTTGTATGTAATCCTTTACTTTGACACTGACAAAGTCATGTCACGATTAGTTCAAACAGAGCTTAATTGCATAAGCTTACCAGCAACAAGCTCATCTAACCTAAGTAAAATATTGCATTGTCACCGCTGTTTTTTAACGCTGTAGCGAATGGAGAGAGCAGTCACCCCACCTGGCCTTGAACCCAGGTCTACGGGGTACCAAACCTGCAGCTTGACCACAACGCCAAAGAGCCAGGCTCATTGGTATGGCAGTCAGAGCGCATACTCAACCATAGTGACGACACTCTGTCACACTGCCCTCCCCTTCGGGAAGCGCGCCCATGCGCTTCACGCACAGAGGTGTCCCTCGCACATTTCCCCACCGTACTTCTCCCATCCCAGAGTGCCCCACTCACTTGTACTTCACCCATCTCTGGGGTGCCTCACACTGGGGTCAACCTAACCTGGGGGTCCCTCATACAGCTCACACACCAGGCACGCCTCCAATGTCTTTCTGACACCATATGTAGCGAAGGGAGAGAGCGGTCACCCCACCCAACCTCGAAACGGGGTCTACGGGGTGCCAAACCTGCAGCTTGACCGCAATGCCAAAGAGCGAGGCTCGTTGGTATGGCAGTCAGAGCGCATACTCAACCGTAGTGATGGCCCTCTGTCACAAATGCTAAATAAAACGAGACAAGTTTTCAATGTTAGCTGTGTGCCGTTATCAAGGCAAGGCTACCTAGCAGGTTAAAGGGAGCTTCAGGACTGCTGATGTCCAAGTTGTACCTACCTAGCTAGCTAGCTGCATTAAACACGATGATATAAAGCTTGCTACATGACATATACTCAGAAGAATATAATCGTTTGTAAAGTCCATGCACATTAACTAATTAAGAGGTAGTCTCAGTTGTAGACAGAACTTGAGAATCGTAGCCAAATATACTTTAATTCCCGAACACCCCCCGGGCCGGTCCTAGCGGATAAGTCCAGGGCTGAATGTCTTTCCCCGTACACCCCTGGAGGATTGTGATGTTTATTGCAACTGTCAGTACTCCGCCCCCCTAGCTGTGTGTTTGTGTTCTTCCCCTGTCCATGTGCTTTTGTTTTCCTTGTGTTCTAGCCCTGCCCTGTTCCCCGCCCGGTCCCCGCCTGCCTCGTTACTTCATTGCCGCCACCTGCCTGCTAGCTCACCTGTTCCCCATCGCCTCATCTGCTCTGCCCTTTATATGCCCTGCCTGTTCCTGTCTCGTTGCTAGTTCGTTCCAGTGTGTTCTACCTGTCTCGTTCCCGCGTCTTGTTTCCTGCTCGTTGATTTTTCCGTGTATTCCGACTTTCGTTTGTGCCCCGACCTGATTCTTGCCTGCCGCTTTGTCCTGTTTGCCCGGGATCTGCCCGTCTGGTTTTCGACCCTGCCTGCACCTGTTCCTGACCCTGCCTGTTTCTGATTACGATCTTGCCTGCCGTTAATAAACCCCGTTCGGGATCAAAGCTCCGTGGTCTGCGGCTGAGTCCTTGTCCGTACCTGACAGCAACTTTGGCAATATCTGCTGCCGCCTTACCTTCGAAACACAGCTCCGCTCGTTCACCAGAGCTGCTCCAGTCTGCAAATGCGTTCCTCTGTGCCCGTCTGTGGCACAGTAGCCTTCAGTGTTGATAGGCTATTACTCGTGACGTGTAACCAATCAGATAGTGCTGTGGGCGGGACATTGCTAGAGACTACAGTGTGGTAACTACAGACAGAGAGAGGCGGCTGCATCAGAACCAAAGTAGCGCATTTTAAAATTAATTTATTTTATCAGTTATCGGATTAAAAAAGTAACGATAATCGTAAAAATGCTGAATATCGGCCCCGATAATCGGCCAGGCCGATAATTGGTCGACCCCTACTTTTAATAACAATGATTGGTCAAACTCTCACTGGTTTATCAACCTTTCAGTGTCAGCTTAGCATTACAAGACAGGCTAAAGTTACTGCAGCTGAAGAAGCCACCCACACTGCTGCAGTGTGGACATGTGGCATTCTAATAGGCTTTTTTTCAGAACACTGTCATGGCCCTTTCAGCTTAGAGTTAGCCAGTCTAATACTGAACCATCTCTGATCATTGATCATTTATGTATTTGTCCAATTACCGCACCATGTTTTGCAAACCCCAGCAGGTGTCAGTCTCAGCCAATGATATGACTGAGACTGACTGGGTATCAGCCAATCCTGATGCTAGAACCGAGTATAACCCAATCCTGGAGAGCTGAGAAAGTAAAGGCTGAGTATCAGCTAATCCTGTAACACTTTTAAAGTTACAGATGAGTATCAGCCAATATTGTAGTGCTGTGAGTTAGATCCTGAGTATCAGCCAATCCTGTAGTGCTGGGACAGTCAGAGCTGAGTCTCAACCAATCCTGCAGCTCTGAGACAGTTGGAGCTGAGAGCCCATTGCTTTCTCATCTGGCCTCACAGTCTGAATGACAGGCCATTTTTCACCAGTTCCATTTTTCCAAACAACAAAAGACCTTGATAAAATGCTCCATATGGGACCAGATATTTATTATATCTATCATTTATCTAGTTTGCTGTTGAGAAACAGCCACTGCAATGGAATACAGGCTAATGGCAAGACATTGCAAGGAGTCCCCTGAGTGCACTTCTCTTTGAACATAGCCTTCACCCAGGGATTTGATAGCAGTTGTTCCACTTTTGAAATACATATATGCAAAACAGCCGGATTATTTATGCTTTATTTCTTTAGTTTTACAAATTAACTACTACAGCTACAACTAGTTGCATCCTGACATAAGTGTAATTTTAAAAAAGCAGTAAAAATTCATTTCAATATGTTGCTTGTGCATGTTGAAGGGCAATTCTTTTGCACATCCCTGCGGTTTTCATGTCTTGAATTAAGGACATGTTTACTGTGATGATCTCTTTTCCAAATCTGTGTGAGAAGGAGGCTCCCAAACTGGAGCTGACAGTGCTCCGAGTTTCAAGTGTAATGGTTGAGCAGAAGGGACCCAGATGCAGAGATCATCCAAAAACACAGAAGGGTTTTAAAAGACAAAGAAATTTTAATGGAAACAAGCAAACTTGGGCACGGGGAAGCACACAACACAGGGTAGCTGAAGACTGAGCAGGGAACCAAGCCACAGGCAGGGTTTAAATAGAGCATCAAACAAATAGCGACTAATTATACACGTGAAAACAATCTAACTAGATTAGACACACACAGTTCAGGCACAAACAGGAAGACAGTCCCTCTGGTGGAAGACTGGGGAAGCAGCAGGCAGCTGTGCCAGACAGGCTGTCACAAGGATGCCTACTGGTTGTTGCAGGAAGCAGTCTCTGAAACCTTGACACCAAGAGCCACATCAAGGGGTTTCGCCTTCATTTCACGCCCACTTTAGGACCCCCCTACGTGTGCTTAGATATAGCCAGCTGTGAGTCGTTATTGCTTTGAACTAGGTAATTAGCACTCGCAGGTATTTAACTCTAGTCAGAGGCTGCCAGTACGGCAGCCTCGTCGCCAATCCGCTCACCAGCTGCATTTCCTGTGCTACTCTCTTTCTCTTTACTGACCTTACCACTCACTAAGCCATGTGCTTTCTCCCTATCCCTGTTCACTTCTCTTCTCCTCGCAGGTGATACAACCACCGCGGACGCAACCCGGCCAACCTGCTCCATCCCACTCTGTCCTCTCTGGAGGTTCACTCGGTGGCGGGCGGACTCTGGAACTGCCAGTCATCGGTCCAGAAAGCGGATTTCATCACCGCCTACGCTAGGACCAACTCCCTGCAGTTCCTGGTTCTCACTGAGACCTGGATTTCCCCTACCAACACTGCTACCCCTGCTGCCCTGTCTTCATCATACTCCTTCACACACACCACGGTCTTCAGGCAGAGGAGGGGGCACAGGTCTGCTAGTATCTCCATCCTGGAGATACTGCCTTGTACCCCTCCAGAGCCTCTCCATCACCTCTTTCGAATTTCACACAATAACTGTCTCTCATCCTGTCAATCTCACCATTGTCGTTCTATATCGCCCCCCAGGTCCACTCGGTCTCTTCATTGAGGAACTCGACACGCTCCTGAGCTCCCTCCCGGACAACCCGCTGATTCTCCTGGGCGACTTCAACATCCAACCTGAGAGCTCCTCATCTGCTAGCATGCTCTCGCTCCTGCGCTCCTTCTCCCTCACCCTCTCCCCATCTCCTGCGACCCACAAAGCCGGCAACCAGCTCGACCTTGTGCTCACGAAGAACTGCACCACGTCCCACTTCACGGTGACTCCTCTCCACGTATCCGATCACTACTTTGTATCTTTCTCTCTCTCTCTCCCTACCACTCTCGACTCCTCTGACACCACCACTACCTTCAGGAGGAATCTCCACTCCCTTTCTCACTCCACATTCACCTCCACTGTTCTCTCCTCCCTCCCTCCCCTCACCTCCTTCTCAAACGTGTCTCCTAATGCTGCTACAACTGTCTTTAACAGATGTCTATCTCAGTCTCTAGATGCTCTCTGTCCCCTTATCTCCAGGACATCACGGCCGTCGCCCTCCTCCCCATGGTTAACCGACTCCCTCCGCTCCGATAGAACTGCGCTGTGGGCCGCTGAGAGGAAGTGGAGGAAATCCAGATCCCCTGAAGATCTAGCGTCCTACCACTCCCTGCTGACAGCATTTACGGCTGCAATGACAACAGCTAAGTCCTCATTTTTCAAAACAAAATCAACGCCAACATCACTAACCCCGCAATCTCTTCTTTACCTTTTCCACCCTCCTCTCCCCCTCCCCTTCTCTCCTTTCTGCAGAAGACTTCAAGGTTCACTTCGAGAAGAAGGTGTCCAGCATCCGGGACTCCTTCACTCCTCCATCCACAGCCTCAACCACTGGAAAGGCACCCAGCCACCACCTGTTCTCCTTCTCTACACTCAGCGACTCAGAAGTTCTTCAACTCATCACATCCCACCGAGCTACAACCTGCCCCCTCGACCCCATTCCCTCCACCCTCCTCCAGTCTGTGTCCGGTGAGATTGCCCCATATCTCCCCTCCATCATCAACACATCTCTGACTACTGGCCTTCTCTGTAAGTGGGCAGTTATAGCTGGAACACACTACCACAGACAGCTGCTCATTCACAATAACAACAAACTTGTTTCATGTAATCATTTAAAGACCAGTTTCACCTTTAAAGAAACATTATAGGGTCGGAAAATGGAAGAACATGCACAACAGTGTCTTTCTGGTCTCTTCTCTCACACTGAAGCTCAGTACTGACAACTGCTAAGTGTCTAAAATCTCTAATGTGAGACAGAATTCAAAATCTTCCATTTACATTTACATTTATTTACTTCCCTCTCACTTTACCTTCTAATTGACTAACAAACAGATTTACACACACAAACAGTAGATTTTCAGCAGAGTATTGGGCCACCCTTTATGAGTCAAGTGCTGGAGGCACAAACACAGATGTGACTTTGCACATCAGTGCCACCTTGGTCACACACAATGTACCGTGGTGGCCAACGCCTGCCTCCGACACAGCGTTCCTCAAAAGGCCACACCCACTAGATTGGTGTGGGTCTTGGAGTAAGTATTAATCAAGTATCAATCAATAATAATTATGCATTAATACTTCATAAATGATATCTCACTATGTATGCCCATGCATGCGTGTTTAAGATGGTAGACAGGGGGGGTGGTATATATATATCATAAATATTTGCATGGCATGGTGTGTCTACAATGTACAAAGTGTTGTAGCTATTTCCATGTTACATAGACGAATACATTACAATACATTTAAATGCAGCTACTGTCTTTCAAAGTAATAACATCGAAAAACAATGGCATATCAATCAAATGTCAGGTAACAAAATGTCAACAACTGCTAAGTTACTCAATATGCCAATTGCACTATAATCCAGTGTTTCCCAAACTTTTTTTCTCTCACGGCACACTGTTTACTATGAAAAAATCTCACAGCGCACCACCATGACATTAAACATACACAAGTCACAAAATAATAGGTTTATTGCTGTTTATTGGGTTTATTGGATTTAAATTACTGAGAATACACTTTTAGGTTAGGTTGGGTGCAATGAACAATAACGTTTAGAACACAAACCCTATGTGTCATGAGCATTTAACGTAATTTAAATCGGTAAATGCCATCCTTGTTAATTAAACAATCTCACGCTGTAGCTTTCGCAAGCACACAAACTACAGACAATCTGCGCTGTTTCGCAAGCATCATTTATTGTAATTACATCCTTTTTAAGTATTTGTCCATTTTCTTTCTATGCCTTTCGGCTATACAGCATGACAGTTATTAGCGGACAACTGTAGGCTATATTTGCTACTTTTGAATGCAGCTTTGTTGTTGTGCTGTGTGCGAGGTGTGATTGGCTGTTAGCTGCGCACGAGTGTAATATCCTAGGATTGACCAATAAAGACGGTATCAAGATGGATGAAAGTGCAAATATGCAGTTTTTTAAAATTAGAATAGTCAGTTAAGTTTAGAAATAATGATATGAAATGTGATTTAAACCGCCTACAATTTCAGCCATTTAAATTATTATTAATGCCAAAAAAACCTGAATATGGATTTTTCCTGCGGCACACCTGGGTAGCTCTTATGGCACACCAGTGTGCCACGGCACACAGTTTGGGAAACACTGCCATAATCAAGCTCTTCAAATTTGTTGATTTTAAGATGGTCTATTCTGGAGTGAATTGCTCAAACATCTGTTTTCATGCAAGTCGCCCTCCTTTTTCTCGAAATTCCAACCACCCACTCTCATAGCGATTATGAAAAATTTTTTTAACCAAGGCCTGCACTGAAATACAGTATGATCCCGTCTGATAAATCTCAGGTGCTTTCGCCACTGACTCTTTTTTAACAACTCATAAGTTCACACACTTCCTTTAATTCTAGGATGTAAAATGCTTTTTTCCTCTTTTGATTCAAGTCAGCATAAGAGAGAGCAGCTCTTAAGGCAGATGTCTCAAGATGATTAGAGACCATATTTACTTAACCATCAAAAGCAAATGTCCATTCAACATCACAATAATCATTTTATAAGACTGGTGGATACAGTCTCGTTTGTCTCATTTATAGTCTCCTGGTAAAGGTATTTTTTCCATATGCTGCAAAAGTGTGTTTGCTGGTTCCCATATTAACATGGTAATATAGTCAGAAACAGTATCCCCGCTCAGCATATAAACTGTCTGCAAGTTCATACAGACATTCATCAAACCTCACAATGAGGTAATCAGTCTCCAACATATCTGTGTTAGAAAAATTGAATGAAGGATTAACAATTATGTCAATAATGGTAACCTGGAGAGAGGACTGCCAATGAAGCTTTGAGAAAGACTATTACATTTGGGTATGAGCTGCTGCATCTATGGATTACCGAGGGGGTCGCATCATCGAAATGGTTAATTTGTGCCGGATCCTGCCGGAACAGGATCCAGGACCTCCCAGATTGGATCCGGCACTTCCTTTGTCATTATCAAAATCTGTAAATGAATTTTGTGTAATATTTAATGTTATCTGTTCTGTCATTTATTTCCCATTAGCTTTATTCACATGGCGTCAAATTTTGCTCTTACGTCACACTCAGGGTAGGAGCAGCGTAACTCTTCAGTCAGCATCTATGGCAAAGTGTACCAAAAGTTTGACATGTGTCTGTACCTACCTTTTGAAGAAATCAGAAAATGGCTAGATGGGTCAGCAAAGATCCAAAAAAGAATTCAAAAAGAGACACAGTAGCTGGATTTAAAGTTATATCCACTAATGAGTGAATGGCCTGGTGCACTGAACGCTAGCTAGTTAACTAACGTTATGCTGCTAGCTAGCTAGCAAGCAGACGGTACCTTAAGATCAGAAGTCAATACCTCAGCTTGCAGTACAAATGTTAAAATTAACTATTTGTTCAGAAGAGACATGATGAAGCTGTATTGGTTTGATAGCTAGCTAGCTAGCAAAATGCGTGAAAGCCAAATTAGCTAACTAGCTAGCTGCTTGTACATTCAGCTGAAAAGTACAAATACCACCTTACATACACAAATCTAGCTAGCTACCTACAATACAAACAAAACAAACTTAATAGCTAGCTACTATTAAATTCTGCTGACGAATACAAATATCCCCTTGCAAACAAACACAAACACATAGCTACCTACAAAAAAAAACAAAACAAAAACTAAACAATGAACATAGAAAGCTAGGTAGCTTGCAAGGTTGGGAGGGTTACTTTTAATATGTATTCCACTACAGATTACAGAATACTTGCCCTAAAATGTAATTTGTAACGTATTCTGTTAGATTACTCAAAGTAAGTAACGTAATCTAAATACTTTGGATTACTTTCTGAACACTGTGCTTTTAATTTTTAAAAGTATGTAAGTAAAAGCGAGATTGTGGCATATACTGGTTGGGTGGTTCTCACCTTTTACTGCAATTCATTTCACATGGAAAAAAAAACATTTAAAGCATTTTATCAAAGTTTTATAAGGACGTGCACCAGTATAATTTTCATTACCAATATGTTTTAAGAAAAAGACTAATTAAAAGATCTATTTTACTGAACTTTTCACATTTAGACCAACAGGTGCATGAAATGATCACAACAGTACATTAAAAGTAGTTTTCAAAATATTTTAATATACTTTTTAAATAAAGTTTCTGAAAGGTTATTTTTTAGAATGTTCACTTAGTATTGTTGTGGCTAACATTTTGGCACCCCCATGTTAAGTCTATGGGCATTTCATCACAGTTTCTTCAGAATTGTAAATGTTCATTCAAAAACTACATTACACGAAAACATAGTTAGAAAACAGAGTTAGAAAAGGCACGAGCCACCCTAAATACATTGTGAATGAGAAAGAAGTAGCTTAACAATTTATTGTATAATATGCGTAGTGTAAAATTGTTGGAGTATTTGCAGTTTTGAACGTGAAATTTCACTTGTTTTTTCAGCTTGCATTGTACTGTTATGTTGCGACCTTTGCCAAATTTGAAAGTAAAATGGTCCTGGTATTTCCATGACTTAAATGTGTTGCGCTGGCTGCTTTCTGTCTCACTCTCCATTCTACTGTCTTGTGAGTCAGGCAGGCTGCGTGCCTTTTTCTCTCTTTTTTTCCGTGAGGGGCATATGGGAGATACACCCTGGAGTTGGTCATTGGACAGATTTTCCAACTGAATAAACATTAAATGGAAAAAATACAGTTACGCATATTTTGTATTTTAAATACGTGACACCATTACATGTATTCCGTTACTCCCCAACCCTGGTAGCTTGCTAGTTAATTTGGCTTTCACGCACTTTGCTCAACTGCAAACAAGATGATTTGCATGAATATATGTGGAGAGACCCCAGTGGATACCAGTATGCAACACAGTGGAAGCATTGTTAGAGAATTTGTAAATTTCCACATTGACTGGATTAAAATAATAGCAATAAAAGCATACCTTTATGATTTCTGGCATCTCTGGATCCTCTGGGTAAGGGGGTGTAAGGTGTGGCCACAAAGTCAGATCTGGGGTCAGTGGAATCCTGTCAGAAAAAAGAGAAATCAGCCTATCATGTGTCAGACCAAAACTGAGCACACCCAGCATGAGGTCTACAAAGGCAGACATCTTTGTCATACAGTATAACCGCACAGAAGTGATGTACACCTTATTTGGTGAATTATGGTGCAAAGAGGTTGCAAAAGTGCACAATATACAAGAAAAGATATTTATTAGCAGGGCTGCAAGTGCCTTGGTAATAAGAACCCTGCAACTGGGGGACATTACAAGTATGAAGGATAATGGTGATTATTTAGTGATCATTTATTGTAGCTGGTAAGCAGTATAATGATTAGCCCTGTAGAATTAGTATGCAGAGTGTATAATGAGACTGTGTCTATGTAGTTTTAAGGTGATCATATAGGGTATGTGATCCACATTCCAAGGTGATGCTGCTATTGAACAAATCACGCGCATATGTGCTCTGTGTGCATGTGCTGTAGGCCCTCCAATGGAGAGGCCCCTGATTTCTACTGTTGTGTGACCTCTGGTCTGTAAGGCTTGGGCTTCTAGGCCCTGTCCAACTCTTTCGTGTGACCTTTGGTCTTCTACCTCGTTTCTAGGCTTTTAGACTTGGGTAATAAAGATACTTCGAGGCTTTTAGAGGATCCTACCTGGATGGTATACATGCATATCATTCAGTGGTCCCGCTTAGTGTGCCCCATGACCCACTCTCCTACCCTGCCCCTTGGGACAGAGAGGAACCAGGTCAGTGTGTTCTCATTATTAACTAAGATAATACCTCCAGAAGCAATGTTTTTCCAATTAGGCGCCAGTGCCCAGGCACGGCAAGGACACACTAAATCTAAACATCCTACCAGGATTGTATGAGTGCATCTGACTATTTAGGTATGAGCAGAGTTGCCCCCAACTCAGAGAGAGAGAGGGAGCAGAGACCGACGGGACCGTGACAAGTTAAGGAGTGTGCAAGGTGTAATATCCTGAATGCGAGACTTTGTGCACGTAACATCTGAAACTCTGCTGAGCCGACCATCACCTGTGAAGCCTTGCTGTATCGAAGATCATCAATAAATATCTCTCCTTCAACCACGGTCCAGACCGAAGTTCTTTGTGTAACAGTTTATTAGTTAGCATGCAAGTGCATCAATTTCACCAAAATCCAACAAGTATCTGTGACCTTGATGTTTGACCTCTGAACCTGAGAAGCAGTAAGGTTCAGGAAAACAGGGAAACAGTAAGGAGAATGTTTGTCAATCCCTGCCCCCTAACACATGTTATGTCTCATATTGATGTTTATTTTACATGTAGTATTGCAATGTATTTTTGCTTCTGTGTTCTGTGTTTTGGCTTCTGTTGCGTAGTCAGGCTGCACAAATTAACTTGTGGTAGGGCTTGTAATGTAATGTGTGAACAAGCCACTGGGTTAGAGACTGAATGTACACAGGAGCCTTTGGAGAGGTTTTTGGGCTGGCTCATTTACATTATACTCCATTTACTCCAAGATCGCTTAAAGCACACTCCCTAACTAAAATGCTCACAAATATGTACAGTATATATCTGCTTTCAGTTTTGGAACTGGAATTTAAAATTGGATGTCAAAGTAAACCGTTTCTTTTTTGCTATGACATGTTTTTTTTCTCATCTGAAGATTCCACTGCACTCCTAACACCAAACACAGTTGCCACTGAAGAAGACCCCACACAGTCTGGGCTTCCTGCTCCAGTCAGTTCAAGCTGCGGCTGCTCCCTTATGAATATTCATGAGTGGGCTGGCTTAGAAGGGAGTTTGTTTCTGAATTATTGGCTGTAACATTCAACCATGCAGGACCTGGACCTTTAAAATGAAAACCAAAGTCCAACATCTCATTAGCACTGATACACTATCTCTGTTGACACACTGCAGTGGGAGTTTTTATAATTTCTTTTTCATCTTCAATCCCATTTCACAATATTTAGCACTGCCCAGTTACAGAAGGCATTCTGTCCATGAAAGCAAAACACTGATGTCAACGAAAGATCAAACAGCCCTTGCTTTCCTGGATGGAGTCACGGAATATATTGTATATATTATATATTATATTGTATATATATATATAAGTACATCATACTTTCAGTAATACAGCAAAACGGTTAAGTGGACTAAATGAACATTCGATGGCACGGAATGATGATAGTATAGCGCATTCTGCATTTCGTGCCACAACAGCATAAATGCTGGCCTAGGACATCTATTACGTGGACAGAATTACTTTTGTCTACAAAATGAATTTCTTTCGTCCACATACTGCGAAGTGCATTCCGCCTTTCGTCCACAAAATGAAAAGCACAACGGTCAATTCAGTGCATGACAGGAATCATCCGTTTTGTTTTCTGTGCACGAAAGTATGTGCTCTCTTCAATATTTCGTGGACATAATGCTAACGCGTTTATCTTTTTCGTGGACAAAATGCATTATGGTGTTACATGGTTTCATAATGAATTTATGGGTTTCGTAGCACAGAAGGCATTCTGTCTATGAAAAAAGGTCTGTTACACTTGGCGCCCCATAAGGGCCTGTAACGTGCTGCTGTGCATCGAACCTGCAACAGATGGCATGGGAATGTTGCTTTCCAAAGCCCCGCCGCCTTGCCTACAGCTCCCTTCATTCCCCGGCAGCCTGCCCTATTTGCAAATTGTCCTTTATCAGCTGTTTAAGAGTGAGGGCCCAGAGCAGAAGCAGCTGGATGTGCAGAAGGTCTCTGATAGATTACCACACAGGTCTGTAACCTATCAGGGAGCAGGGTCTGCTGTTCTTTTAAGGAGCAAAGGTCACGGCTCCATTTGCTGCCCTTTTGGCGAGGTGGAGGTTTATCACTTAATTCTGATATCTCATGCCTTTGCAAAAACCATTCTCCACTTCTACTGGATAGAATTCAGAATCTCTTTAAAATTTGTAGGAGACTAAATTGATAGATATATATTACTAAGAGGTTTTGTTTTTCTGTTATTTTTTTCCCACGCTACAATACCTGCAGTGGCCTTTATAAATGAAATGGTGGATGCAGGGGAGTCAAAGCACCTCCTTTATCGGAAAACAACACAGAGTGACAAGTAATCTAATACCGAGCTCTAAGAGTGTGAGCTTTCAGAGGCCAGTCAACATGGCACTCACACCAAAATTGCTTTGTTGCTTAAGTATTTTTAAATGGCTGTTTGATATCTGCATGGACTGGAGAACAAAGAAAAGCGAAGAAAGCAAAGAAAACAGTACAAGAATAGCCGTTTCACTTATGTATGGAATATCCCACTCACAGCTTTATAGTATGTGGATATAGCACTTAATCAGACTTTAATGAAGAGCTGTCTTGCCAATTGTAAGAAACTGATCCTCCAAACATTAACAGTGCATAAAAGAGTACCACTGGGAAACAAACAGGACCCCAGGATGTATTTTGCAACAAAATCAAACTTTTCTGGAGCATTGTTTCTGTTCCTGTCAGCAAACTGACAAGCTTTGCTTGGTTCTGTTCTCAAGTGAAGAAAAAGTGGCGTATCTGTTGCACTTGTCTGGCACCACAGACATGACATCCAGCTACCTCAGTGCCAGTGATTCAGTCGCTCTGGTCATAGTGGTAAATCATTTAGCATTAGTAAGTCCTGAACAAACCCCACAATGATTACCCGTGCAGATATAAAATATATGAATATATTAAAATACAGAGGTCAGCTTTGGAGTTTGATGTCTGGTTTGGTTTTATGACCACACATGTGAGTGGAAGCTCCACAAACTTGTGACTGTTTGCACATGTGGAGCTCACATGTTGGCAGTTGCTCTGTCACCTGCTTCAATATGCTCTGGCGCTGGGCTCCGGCATCCTGAGCCTGGATTTAAGAGATGCCTCCAGTCTGCCCTGACTAATTTCCTCCCAGCTCTGCAGATCAGAGGCACTCCCCACCGCTGTCCCTTTTGGACGCACAAAGTCCCTCATAATCCTGCATCTTATCTACAATTATTCTTTCCAGTTGCCACATTATTAACACCACCACCCATGGTCAGCAGAGGCCTGGCAGGACAGCCCTCACCCCCCGTCCATCCCGGCAACCACGGCATCAATCACACGCCGCTTGGAGAGCCACCCACTGTCCACAACAGAGACGCCTGTCCCTCCCCTCTGTCTGCTGATCAAATGCTCTCTCCTGCAGAAGATTAATCTGGGGCCCCGCCCACTTCCTCCCTCTGCGACCCCTTCTTTTCACAATGCCCAAAGATCCCCTTCCCCACATGAGAAAGAGGATTCCCGATAATGGGAATCCCCCGAAACACACTTAAAGAAAGGGGGGGGCTTAATTTGAGTCCCAGCTGTTATTGGGCCTTTCTGAAAGCCCGGTGGATGTGACCCGTCTTTGATCACCGTCCGTAAGGTTTTATACAAACATAATCAAAAGCCCAGGGTTGCTGTGGGCAACATGGAGTGATTCATTTCTGAGCCGCTTGGTGCACACAAGGCAAGGGGCTTCCCCTGTAGCTCTTTCTTACAGAGTGCTTTATGCATGTACAAATGTCTCTTTATTTTCTTTAAAACTGACTGGTCAACATAACTGGAACTGGTCTTTAAATTTTTTTGATATTTTCCTTGTTTTATTTTCAAAATGTTTTTTAAATGTTGTAATGTGACATTTCAACATGGTACATTACACCAAACAAACAGGAAAAACCAGGCAAAAGATAATAATTTAATTCAAGCACAGCCATCAAGCACAGCCATTACATTGACCCTATCTACACTGCAGATAAAGGTCCAAGGCTGTATCGCGAGAGAGAACTGTTTTTAAATAAAGCACTAAAGTTTATACACATAATCCAGGTTATGCTCCGCATTCTGGCGAGAGATAAAAGTAGACTCAGACAGAGCACAAATGTTCCTTTGAGGCAGAAATGCTGCTGTGAGGCACAGTATAATTTCACTTCCCTTTGCAGTTCCTTCAGACACACAACACTCTCAGACTCTGCCTGCAGCTCAGATGGGTGGGCACTCAGGACCAGGGTTGGGAGGGTTTCTTTTAATATGTGTTCCACTACAGATTACAGAATACTTGCCCTAAAATGTAATTTGTAATGTATTCTGTTAGATTAATGTAAGGTAAGTAATGTAATCTAAATACTTTGGATTACTTTCTGAAGACTGTGTTTTTAATTTTTAAAAGTATGTAAGTAAAAGTGTGAATGTGGCATATTGTAATGAAACAGACTGGGATCCAAGAGCGGTTAACAGTTTAATGCCAGAATCCAAAAAGGCGTGGTCAGGGACAAAACAGGTCGTCAACGGGAATCAGAGAAGCAAAAAACCAGAATCCAAAATCACAACAAGCAAGGTCCAAAAAACAGGCGAGAGGTCAAAAACACAGTGAACAACACGGTTGAGTAACAGAGAGCAGGCTCAGTAAAGAACAAAGAGTCAATACCTCACAACGAGGTAACAAAACCGAGTCCTTATAAAGGCAGGGCTTGATTAGAATGACCCACAGGTGTGGTGGAGCCAGGCTGAGCGGGGCGTGGCTGAGCTGGCTGACTGGGAGTGGGTGTGACACATATACTGATTGGGTGACTCTCACAAACTATGTCCAAGTGATGTCAAAATCTAAATAGCTAGTGATTTTTTGAGTGATTGAGTGATTTGTGAAGTGAATCACTTGAGTGATTTTTTTTTACTGCAATACATAAAATACAGTCTCTACAGTCTTGCACCCCCATGTTAAGCCTATGGGCATTTCATCGCAGATTCTTCAGAATTGTAAACGTTCATTCAAAAACTACATTACATGAAAATGTTAGAAAAGGCACAAGCCACCCTAAATACATTGTGAGTGAGAAATGAGTAGCTTAACAATTTAATGAATAATATGCATTGTGTAAAATTGTTGGAGTAATTGCAGTTTTGAACGTGTGAAATTTCACTTGTTTTGTCACTGTATCTACTCATTAGCTAGTTAGCTTTAATACTATGCCTACTAGCCTACTAGCAAGCTGAATATAGCTAATTCAGTGCAGGCAAACTATGTAAGATAGCTAGCTAGTGATCAATATTATCTTAAATAATGAAAAAGAGAACTTACTTCAAGATGCTTCTTCAGGTTAGAGGTCGACTCTTTTGAAGCGGATAGCAGTTTGGTTGCTGGCAAACACAGCTTGCATTGTACTGTTATGTTGCGACCTTTGCCAAATTTTAAAGTAAAATGGTCCTGGTCCTGGTCCTGGACTTAAACGTGTTGCGCTGGTTGCCTTCTGTCTCACTCTCCATTCTACTGTCTTGTGAGTCAGGCAGGCTGCGCGCTTTTTTCTTCTTTTTTTTTCATGAGCGGCATATGGGAGATACACCCCTATCATTGGATAGATTTTCCAACTGAATTAACAATGTTTAAAAAACATAAAAAAAAAGAAATTAAATGAAAAAAAATCCAATGTAATCCTTCAGTAATCTAAATATTTTTAAAATGTAACTGTAATTTGATTACCATCAATTTAAATGGTAACTGTAACAGAATACAGTTACTCATATTTTGTATTTTAAATATATAACGCTGTTACATGTATTCTGTTACTCCCCAACCCTGCTCAGGACAGAGGGGGCCAGTGGCAGATCTGTGATAAATGACATGCTGTGTGATAACCCACACTTTTTAATTTCAGACCACACCATCCTGATGGATCTCCATCTTCATTACAGAATTTGCCAATGTGAGTTGATGGACCGGCAGCAAAGACTTGATTTATCTCCCCAATCCTTTGCAGCCACACGGCATTATTGACCAAAGCATCTGCCGCTGGGCATGGTAAATGAGCCTTCTGAATAGGCCATAAAGCAAACTGTAAATATCTACAAATGCAATGAATTTTTATTTTTGGTTTGTCTGATTTGGATTTTTGATCGAATCAATTTTAAATGAGACTGAAATATCGATTGCGTGGTCTAAATTATTTATGTCGTCAGCACACAGGAGACAGCACAGTCTATGTGCATGGTGAACTGCGCACGCTGCATGAGCTACACATGTTCTTGCCAGGGCGTAAAACATGTGCACGGGTGCATCCAAACAAGCGCCACTAGTTCTGATGCAGACTCACTGTTTTCCAGCTGTGCTTTTTCAGTCAGTTTAAACCAGGCCGATTTAAAAAATGGCTCTGCCCCCCACACCCACGCTCAAACACGTTCCCCTCATTACATGGGGCCAGAGCCTGTGCACATTAACGGTTTGACAGATGCCTTTAGTCCCGTTAATCAAATGTGCTTGATGTTCCCAGCAAGAGAGGGGAGGTGCCGACTGCCACCACTGCAGTCCCAGCTCTAGGCAGAAAGCGGCGCTGCAGTGCAATGTATTAAGAGCCTAATATACGTGTCCAGAAGACACAGCTTATCACACAGAGAGAATTGTTTTAATTTGCTGGGCCCGAGGCCTGTGCTGGGTGTTGGTATCATTATTGTCTTTATATGGTGTGAGTTATCACGACAGTTTATGATAATGCGGCAGAATTTACAGGCTCAGGAAGGAGAAATCTATAATAATGGCTTTAGCAGGGAGTGCAGTGGCGGTGCCTATCCCTGCGGGGCCAGGCCATCTGAAAGCCATCTCTCTGCTAAATGTCATAGTGAAAGATGGCTATTCTCCTGGAGAACACATCACACAGGGATCTTATCAAGTGCTTTTAAACCCCCTGCCCCCCCAACATTCAACACTACTGAATGCGAACTGGCGTGCGATCATCACCGTGGTGACGGGGAAGCGCTCCAGCTGCTTGAACAGCTTCCTGACACTGTACAGCCCTTTTGAATGGGCACTTCCTGTTTCCTGTGACATCAGGTGCCCGGTCAGACAAGCAGCATAACCGAACCTCACACAGCTGTTTCCAGTGACCCATCCCCTCACAACCCCCCAACCCCCACCAGGGAATATAATTTAATTACAGCTGGAGAGGAGGGTAAACAGCGACACTCCTTACCCCCCTCCACATCTGGACAATCCGACAAAGTGCAAAAACAAAATAAATCTGCCCTGACAGCAACATCAAAGGCTTCAGCCAGGGGCTTAGCACCACTCCAGGCAAAGGAATGCTGTTGCTAAGCATCAGCCTATGACCTCTCAGACCTGAAAAGAAGGTTCCTTTTCCCCTTTAAGAGAGTGAGAGGAGGAGAACCAGAAAGGGGAGGCTTGGGGTCTCGAGGCAATGTTGTTGCTCAAAGCAATTGTTAGAAGAAACAAGATCTCTGTTATGTTTTCTCATGACACCACTACCACTTTTTTGTGCTTGCAAAAGACATGTATAAAAATGTCATTTGATATGTTTTCGCTTTGGGTCTGTATCAAGGATGTCTTTGTGCATGAAACCTCCCCCAACCTCCCTTCTCTTCCTTTTTTTAAACTGGTGCATATTTCTGAAGTCCTGAAATAACGGCATGCAGAGGCTGCTACACTGTATCAAGATTTAATTACAAATATGTGCTGGTCTGACACGTGTTTTCACTGTATTTCATGTTACATTTATAGCATGCCTCTCAAGCTGGATAAACACAACCTCTACAGCAAATAAGAACAAGCACATGCTGAAATCTGGATGCAAAACTACAACAGAGAAAGTAGAGCAAATCGCTGTTTTATCAGTCATTTAAATGAGTCCTAGAAAATCACAACTCTCTGACTGGCATGAAATGGGTGATATCATGAAAGCAGGAGTCTGATCTGGGTAAATCTGTGTCAAGTTGATTATGTTTCTGTATGCGACATGGCGTTGTAGCACCATTTGTAGTGAAGGGCGAGAGCAGTCACCCCAGCCAGCCTTGAACCCGGGTCTACAGGGTACCAAACATGCGACTTTTACCACGACGCCAAAGAGCCAGGCTTGTTGGTATGGCAGTCAAAGCACATACTCAACCGTAGTGACGGCACTCCGTCACACTGCCCTCCCCTTCGGGAAGCGCGCCCATGCGCCTCACGCACAGCGGCATCCCTCACGCATTCCCCCCGTACTTCTCCCATCCCAGGGTGCCCCACTCACTCGTGCTTCACCCATCTCTGGGGTCCCTCACACTGTCCTTCACCCATCTCTGGGGCCCCTCACACCGGGGTCAACCTAACCTGGGGGTCCCTCATACGGGTCACACACCGGGCACGCCCCCAATGGCCTCGTGGCCAGCCATCCCACTGCTAACACCATTCGTAGCGAAGGGCAAGAGCAGTCACCCCACCCGGCCTCGAACATTGTGATAATGAAACATGATTTTC
This sequence comes from Megalops atlanticus, assembly GCA_019176425.1. Lineage (NCBI taxonomy): Eukaryota > Metazoa > Chordata > Actinopteri > Elopiformes > Megalopidae > Megalops > Megalops atlanticus. The sequence continues at coordinate 901,865 of CM032890.1, read as the reverse complement.
ATGTTTCATTATCACAATGTTCTCTCTAGGTCTGTTCATATTTACAGTAAAGAGCACTCTAGTGGTTAATTTACTTGCCAGAACTTGCCAGAAACAGTACTCCTTTTTATACAGACCTGTATTCCATGAAATAATTCAAGCAAGTGGAACCCAACAGAAATTTTTAGAAACATGCTAACAGGATTAATTAGCATCATACTGCAGCCACTTTTAGTGCTCAGCTTACCTTTGGTATCATATTAAGAATTCAGCCCTCAGCCCTTACAATTGCTCTAAATATTTCAGCTGACACATTTCAACTTTCCACACACCGTATAAGGTAGCTGAAGAGCGTCTGATTTTCCTAGATTCATTTTCAGCTTCCTTATGTATTAACAACACTTTCTTGACACAGAATCTCACTTCATTTTGAAGCAGTTGAAACCAACCCTGTAAAAAAGTTCAACATTCAATTTGTGGAGGTTAAACCGAATGTAACCACCATGTAGACCACCATGGAGGGAGTGGGCTTAACCAGGGAGGTGTTATGGTTTTGACCTACATGACAGTGCTTTTTATGGGTGATGGTGATGTATTTAAAAAAATGTAAAAATGTGTGTAAAAATGTATTAATTTTGTTTTCTTAGGCAATGGCTCTAAAAAGACCATTTGACGTTTTGGTGCCCCTGTGCCCGCCAGCTAAAAGAAACTTCACTGCACCATGCTCAGCTTGGGGAGGGGGCGTAAAGTATGTATTTAATGATTTACCTGTTCCACCTGACTAAGCCAGCGCTGTGTGAACAGGTCATATGATTGTTGATCACAGGTGGTGCTGCTCTGGCTTGGCACATGAGGTCAGACACAAAGTGCTTGTGGATTGGTGTTGAGACAAGCAGAGGCTGTGTACTACAGGCAGTTAACAGTTGGCCCCTTCACTTCACAAGGTTCATGAGGTTGCATTTTAAAAGGCTAAATAGGCTGTGTGACCTTTCTTCGGCTGGGTGTTTTTAGTGCCGGTGGTGGTCATTTATGCCTTTCCTTCTGATTTTAGTCAGAGATACACTGCAGCTAGGGGCTGTTTCACATTTTAATGAAATACTTCTATGTTATTTGGTAAGCAACAGTTCCACCTGCACTCAGTATAATTGCCTCATCACACTGACTGAAATTACAGCGATGTGATATCCCTTCACTCCAAGCACCCAGTGGTATTATGGCTGTATTAAGAGATAGCTAGAAAGCTGTAATGGGTGGGCTGCTATGAGATTGGGTAACCTGTCCTAAAAAGCATACCTAAATCACATGCACGGTGCTGTTGATGGATACATAAGTTTTCATACATATTCGCAGTAATCAATTATTGTTCTTTCATCCACTCTAACACTTATGTATGTTCACTAAATAAAAACTACAATCCTGGACCAAACTGTGATTTTACAACTGATCCTTTTTGTGTTTTTTCAGGGTATGTATGTTTTTGTGTAAAATATCTAAATGCACTTTAACAATGGTTTGACATTTTCTCTCGTTTACTGTACACAAAACCACGCACAGACGTCTCTATTCTACCACACACACACGCTTAACTTGTGTTAAGCTTAACACATGTTGTGTGGCCATCTGATCCAAATAAGATTTGTATCTTACATCAGAAGTGTTTTCATGTTGATGAATATATTCAATAACTGAAGATTCTTGAAGCATGACTGTCATGCTTGGCTGTCTGGAATGCTTCCTCCAGAATTAGAATTGTTGACACATTTGAAGACAAGCAAAAGAAAGGAAAAAACGACTGAAGTGATGTGCAAACTTAAAGGAAATTAGTTCTTCCCAGGAGTGAAATGGGAAGGTTACTTAGCAATGCTTAACTCAGTAGCACAGCTCTCCGAAGTGTACATTTGTGAGAACAGCTCTGTTCTTTGCTTTCACTCATGGAAGATCACAGGAGGAACCAACACTAATTGTGACTCAGGGTGCATGGGAAAATAAAACAACTGAGATGTGTCTAAATAATGTGATTTCCTGATGCACTCCAGGCAGATACACAGACATATGCACACATACACACACACACATACACAATCACACACACACACATACACACACACATGCATGCACATAGTACTTCACAGTTCTTAGGCATCTGTCAGTTTCTCTATTAAATGTAGGGCATTTTGACACCTGTGGCACTTCACCAATGAACAAAACACCTCAAAAACAACAAACAGACTGATCCACATTAAATAAATATTTCAGTTTCTATTTTATATTTTACATTAAATTCTGTGATTATTTAATATTCTGTAAACATTTTAGCCTCTTATTATTCCAAAATATGGTCTACTTTCAATTTGTGTGACCATATCATGACTGATAATACGTGAACTAGCAAGTCCTTTGGTTGAAGATAATAAACTCTCCCCCTTGCCTTGCAGTGCACCTCTCTGGGCTCGTATGGGTGTGGTCACTGCCCTGCCTTCTCTGTGTTCTTACCTAAATTTATTGCTTATTTGTACACACTCACCCCCTCCCCCCATTGACACCCACACCCCCTCCACAAACCTACTGTCTCCTTCCTTCTGGCTTTCCCCCTCCCACTCACCGTTCCCTCCACCTCCACCTTTTACCTGTGAGCAGGTAAAAGCACACCTCATCCAGGTGAAATACTATCTCCCCACATCTTCTCTGCCACCCTCTGACCTCTCTGACCATTGATTCATCTGCCACCCTGCACCCCAAACTCCCCACCTCTTTCTAATGTATCCCACCTTCACATCCCTGCTGTGGGAGGGCTTCAGCTCACTGTGCTGACTGTAATACACCTGGGAGGTCTACTGAGGTCTACTGGTTACAGAGCTGGGCTTGGAACTCACCTGATCTGCTTCACACCTGAGCCATGTAAGCTGTCCTTGACAGAGGTGTTAATGAATTAATGGGTAAATTTATATGAATAGAATTACCAGAATTCATTGAATTAATGAATAGATTTATATGAATAGAATTACCTGAATTCATAGGAATGATGAATTAATAATAACAACAAAAACAGCTTCATCAATAAGAATATTAGTTTCTCATATGACCCTGATGGCCCTTTAAGCAATACTTAGCAGATAATGATGCATAAACCGTATGTACAGGGGCTTATTAAAAGGGGTTTTGGCATCAATAAAACTAATGCAACTACAAAACAGGGAAATACAGAGGCTTCTGAGAGATTTGTATCTTGTGTCCATATCACCAGAATTCTAAGACCAAAAACTGCACAACATGCTTACAGTACCACACTTCCTCAGTGCAGAGAGACTCGATCAAGGGGCTGATGAAGCCAGATTCCTGGGATGCTAGTAGCCTTTTCAGGCCTCTAAGGGTGTACTCACACTAGGCAATCCATACCGTGCCCGAGCACGTTTGACCCCCAAAGTCCAGTTTGTTTGACTAGTGTGATCGCTCCGTACCGTGCCCAGGCACGTAACTGTTGAAGAGGTGGGCTCGGGCACGGTTCACTTGGACTCGGGCACGGTACGCATCAGTGTGATCACTAACCGTGCCCGAGCAGGGAACACAAACATGACGTCAATGATGCGACTGTCCCATTTAACAAATACTGTATATCCGTTATATAGCAACAGTTAGCTGGATATCTGTTAGTTACACGCCCAGTCATAATAAATCCTTTAAACCATCATTTGACTAGCTAGCTGACTTCCTTAAACATAACAAACTGGCTACCTCCAAAATGATATTTGATTGGTTAGTTCTGTAGATCTATACCTAAAAATAACTGTGGATCCCCACATTAGCTTGATTACTAGCAAGCGAAATAAAACTAACCATAATTTACATGGCGATGTAAGCATTGCTGTTATCAGGGGCTTAGTCAAAGTATCACAAATGAAGCAGCCAAACTGTTAAGTAGCTAGTCTTCAACAATCGTTCAGATAGGTAGCCTGTTAGCTAACTAGCTATGTTTGTCAAATCTATCGCTAGATAGCGTTAGCTCCCCAGCCAGTTAGCATCGATTATGCAACGCAGCGATTTTCAGTTAATCGTGCTGCACGTTTAAGAAGATTTTTACGGAGGCAGCTGACGTTAAGGGAGGAATTTGGAGCTTTACTCGCTGACTTCAATTCACGTTCATCAATAAGGTGAGAACCAGACCCGTTATTAACCCAAATATTCTCGAATGAATTGAAAAGTGTACTATCCAAGTAGTAGTAGAAGATGTTTGTTGTTGTAATGATGAGAGTAGCGCACACACAAGCAGTAGCCCTAACTGGTTAACATTAGCTAACATTATTGTGATTAGGCTACTGTAATCTGACACAAAATATTGGTCTGTCCCCAAGCATAATGACTGAAACATCAGCTGCCTCCGTAAAGATCTTCTTATACTTGCAGCACGGTTAACTGAAAATTGCTGCGTTGCATAATCGATAAGGCATGTGAGAGGGCCGTGTGTCCAAATCGACTCCAAATATGCCACAAAGTAAGTACAATCATGAACTCTTTTGTGCTGTGCGAGAGCGCTTTTCCTCAACACAAAAAATCGCATCGTGATGACGTAAGCGTGCTTGGGCCCGGAACGTTAAGCACGCAGGCCAGCGGGGGAGTGGGGAGGGGGGACAATCGTGCTTAGGCACGGTACAAGGCAACCGGGCCTAATGTGAGTACGCCCTAAGGAGAGGCCTTGCAGGAATGTTGCACCTCCCCACTTCATTCTGTGAGACAGGAAGGACTCGTGAAGGTGAATGGCTGGAAACCCTGGATAAAAATTAAACAAAGAGTAACTTAAACTGTAATTTCTCTCCTTTTCTGAGCATGCTCTCAGATGTATAAACATGATTTACTATCAGCTCACAACCACAAATCAGGGCCTAAGGAACACTTGCACTATGAAATTGTTTAATCTCATCAAGTCCTGCTTTCACAGCAAGTTGTTAATCACAAAGTCTTTGTTATCATAGACCTTCACAGGCACCCCCCAGCCAGGAAATGCATTGTGGGTATATATAATCTTGACTGCACAAACAGCCAGGGTTGTCGCCGGCTGAAGAGCTTTCATATTAGCCATGGTGCAGCTGGCGTGACACAGGTCTATGATTGATATCTCATTTCCAGCAGTCGGCATCTATTCCCAGCATATTATTAACACATAAATTTCTTGTCAACAGAAAACGTGCAATTAATTAAGTTAAAAATTTACTTTCAACTGCATCTGCAAACTAAACAGGACCATGAGGCAATTTTCCAGTTAGCAAGTACGCCGAGGGTCAGTTTAATGAACAACTTTAAACTTTGTCATAAACTCCCAGACAGGCCAATATCCACACAACAGAATTGGCAGCTGGGCAAGATATTAAGTTGCATTAATGCACAGAAAAAATTAAAAAAACATTTTATACCACATCTTCAATCAGTATCATCAGAGAAACAGACCTCCCCTTTACTGTTTGTACAAAACCAGTACATTTAAAGGAGGTATCGGCATGCAATATTTATGTGCACCCGAGCGACATTTGTCTTAAGCATGTCATTTATCAGGGACTGAACCTTGCGATGTAACGAGCCGAGAGATTTATAGTTATTTTTCCCCCTTTAACGTAAATGCAATTACACCTGATAGGACCCGCTGTGACCCCGGACTGAACTTATGCCACAAGGACATTCGGGCACTTTACGACTTCTTGTTGTCAACCTAGGGAGAGCCATCTTTTCCTAAACGCAGTGGGGCCAGGATACAGAGCTCCTCTCCTTGTGTGGATAAATGTGACTGCTGCATATGAGGGTGGTTATTAACAGAGTGGCGTGACTGGCACCGTGAATGTACAGTCTACTCAGCACTGTATGATTTAACATCATACAATACAGTGAAACATCTTTGTATCCCTGAAGTGTGCAGTGATTTCAGAAATGGCAGCTGTGCATCACCCAGGTAGGGGCTACACAGTGCTGTTGTGAGATGTGAGTCACCACACTCTTCACTGTAAAGCACTTTGTGATCACTAAAAATGCTGTACATATGCTATTCAATATTAGGATTAACAACATTAATGATGCAATGGCTAAATATCAAAAAATGCACATAAACTATAAAAATTAGTGTAACATTTTAGCCAAAGTCAATGTCGAAGTTACATATCTAAAAAGAACCACAAGCATCTACAAATCATCTCAAATATTTAGCCAAAAATATGGATTAGTGACTTTCAAGGTTTTGGAAGATTATTATGGGATGGGTAAGTGAAGTGGAGGAGGATCCCACATGTTCTGTGTTAAATCTTTTTACTGTTTTCTTTCACTTGTGTTTGTGCAGTGCTGATGGCACATTAAGGCTACTGTGCTGAAATTAGCCTTACTGAGGACTGTGAGATCAGGACTGTGAAAGAAGACTTCCCAGCTTATTTTTTACCACAAACTGCTCGACCGTTCTTCTCCTCTGACTGTGGACCCAGCCCACATCAAAAAGGCGCATATCATAACTACTGACCCCTCATTGCAGTGACAAACGGTATGGTCCTGAAAAGTGTGAGGTTGACCAGCACTCTTGCTTTTTCAATTCAATTCAATTCAATTCAATTTTATTTGTATAGCGCTTTTTGCAACACAAGTTGTCACAAAGCAGCTTTACATTAAAATGTATCCTAGAATGTCTTGCTCTTGGCACACAGTTGGCTTGATAGGCAGGGCGGCGAGGTAGCAGGACTGGAAATCAGGATGTGACGCTTGGGCTACAGCTCCAGGCTGGAGCCCAGAGCAGGGATAGGAAACAAATAGTAAACAGTGATTAGTGGATGTTAATTGCAGGAATGGAAACATAAAGGCATAAAGACAAAAGGGGAACAGAGGGGGGAAGAGGGATGCATGTGTGCAATAAGGAAAAATGCCGGCAGATAAGCACTATGGCAGCATACCTAGGGGATGAGAGGCAAGGGGCCAGCACGATCATGAGGGTGACCCTAAGGCAGTCAACACCAGACCACAGCCGGATCAGCTGAACACAGAGTACCCTGACCATGATGTAATGACAACACGACCACTTAGTCCACCAGAGACTCTACAATCAATGTCAGCACCATGCTGTGGATTTGCAATAAAGATAATTTTTTAGCCTAGACTTAAAGGTGGAGAGAGAGTCTGCTCCCCGAACTTCAGTGGGTAAATTGTTCCACAAAAGAGGGGCTCGGTACGAAGGCTCTACCACCTATAGATGAATCCAGCGAAGTACCGGAAATAGACAAGTCGCCATTACTGCGTGGTGTCTCCCTACAATATGCATGCGTGTGAATGCAAGCTGTCCTCAGAAGGGTACAATTTTCTAATTTTTTTACCTTTTACTTTCAACTGTTGACAACGATGTCAAGGCCATACAGTCACAGTTCACACCTACAACTTTGCCATCCTTCCTCTGCTGAGTTAATTCAACATTATCATAGTTGTTAACGGACTGTGAGTATCAGACAGGTCCTTTTAGAATGATGTGTTCATCATCTGGTAAAGTGTGCAATATTTGGCCAACCCATCTGGAGTTGAGGTAATTTTGACCTTCTATGAGTGATCTGTAGTTGGCATTTTGTTGCACATCACATGCCAGGCGATTAATGAAGTAATCTTGAATACCTATAAAAAACATAAATTTGTATTTTTTTTCACTAATGTAACTGGTCTGTAATGGTTAAATGCAACTCGTGAATGATTATGCTAGCTAGCGTACAGTGATGTTAGTATAGTATATTACACTCACTTGAAACGTGGCGGATGATCAAGTGGTCCGTTTTTTCTCTATTTCTGGCTATTGTCGTAACCGATGTCTAACTAACATGCAAAATTTGAACGACGTTAAGACCGCCATCCATATAAGGTGCCTTCATCAGTAACTGGGGGGCCACTGCCTAACGTCAATCCAATTAGCCATGCTGCTGTCAGTGTCAGCTGATGTCAGCAGGTAGCAGTAGCCTTGCCACTGCAGTAATGGCAACACTGCAAGATGGCGGCCCCCACAAATCTGTCGCCGGATTCGTCTATAGTACTTTTACCTACTCTTGGAACGAGGGGAAGTCCTGCGCCTTTTACAAAAAACCAACAAATTAAAAATATGAATCGAGAGACAGACTGCAAAATGTCACAGCCATCACCTGGTGTCAGGTTTAAAAAAACAATCCAATAAATACATAAATATATTTCGCATTTAAGTGTGGCGCATTTTTGTAGGTTTTCGGTTTCTTCAAATAACAACTCCCAGTTTGGTCCAGGCCACCTGACAGAAACCACCTGGTTTGCTGCACACACTTAGGCAAAGGAACAGAAGCATTTGGTATCAAAAGGCCCGGCTCTGAGCGGTTGCTTGACTTTAGCCTGAAAAAAGAAACCCACAAAGGGATGTTGGGAAAGAAAACTCATGGCCAGGCACAGACACTGCTTCAGACGTTCCTCTCTGCGTGCACTGACTTTAAATGAATATGTTTTCTTTCGATACAAAGCGCTCTCCGCAGTCAGGCGTGATTTATTATTTATACTGCTTGCAGCCCGTCCCTGGTTAGACCCGCAGAACTTTGTTTTACTTCACTTCCTACTTTAATCTGTCTCTCAGTGTGATAAATTAGCACGCGGCGGCCTGCCAGCTCCCCTCTCTCTTCGGGCTCTTGTTTATCTCTGCCTGTGGCAAGCCCAGAGCTGAAGTGTCTCTCTCTCTGTAAGAAATACATCTTTGGTCAAGTCGGCCTTTTTTCCTTGACAATATTGTGTCAAACAAACCCGTCATGATGGGGGCTGAGGCACTTTGTTTTTACCTAATAAATTATACAGTATTTGTTGCCTGTGATCCTTTCCCCCCCTTTAATGGTGACACATTTGTGGTGAATTAAGACTGGTTTTATAAACTAGGGTAAGGGCCAGCAACAGCTCCTGCCTGTGAGTGTTTTCTGGGCCCTCCCACCCCTGCCGCCTGCCCTGCACAGTGCTAAATCACAGGTCCTGTCAGGCAGCGCTAAGCTAGTGTGTGTCACTGGCAGAGGCAGGAAGCACTGGGCATAATGCTGTGTTCCATTTGCCTTGGAAGTCAGAAGTCAGAGCTGGGAATGACGTCACACCCGAGTTGATCGCGTTCCAGTACAACAAGTCGGAAAACCAAGATTGATGGAAAACCAACAAATATGAGGTCCACCTCAAAAACATCACAGAAGAAGTTATACCCGCTAATGAACGAATGGCCTGGCGCACTTAATGCTAGCTAGTTAAATAACATAAGTTGCTAGCCAGCGAGCAAGCAAACGGTCCTTAAGATCAGAAGTCAATACCTCGGCTTTTATTATGAATGTAAAATTAACAATTTGTTTAGAAGAGACATGATGAAGTTGAATTTGTTTGATAGCTAGCTAGCTAGCTAGCAAAGTGCATGAAAGCCAAATTAGCTAGCTAGCTACTTGCACATTCAGCTGAAAAGTACAAATACCACCTTACAAACACAAGTCTAGCTAGCTAGCTACAATAAAAACAAAACAATAAACGTAACTACCTAGTTACTATCACTTTCCACTGACAAATACAAATATCCCCTTGTAAACAAACACAAACACACAGGTAGCTACAATAATAAAAAAAACAATGAACGTAGAAAGCTAGGTAGATTGCTAGCTATCTAATTTGGCTTTCACGCACTTTGCTCAACTGTCATATTTCTAACAGCTAGTTAGCTATCAAACTAATACAGCCTCATCACGTTTCTTCTAACCAAATAGTTCATTTTACCACAGCCATTGCAAGCAACCTGTTGTGACAACTATAGTACTGTAGCTAGCTAGCTACTACTGACCCGCCATGTAGCAACTCTTAGCAATACCAGTTGATAACAACGCATTACACATATTTTGCATATACAGACACCGTAGCAACATGTCCACAGATAGAAGGTGGACAGTACTGTGTGTAAGACTGATTTAATGACACACAAATAAGACAGAAGTGCTAATAAACAGTCTGATACTACAGCTTTCACTACTGTTGATGCTGGGAGCAGCCATCTTGGATTTTGTGGTCGGGGTTGGTGAGGTTCGTCCGACTTTCCGAGTCGGAAATCCGGCTTAAGGGGGTGTTCCAGTTGAAATTTCTGACTGGAAATTCTGACTTCTGAGTTCAAATGGAACGCACTATAATTCTGCCCCTCAGGCTAATTTTTTGTATCAGTAGCTTTGTAATTTCGCACCATAAATTAAGGGGGCTGATGCTCAGGTATTCGGTCTGGAGGTGGAGTGTCAAACTTTTTGAGTGGGCCCCAGCCAGGCCCTGGCTCTCTGGAAAGCTTGCTTATTTACACCAGGAACCGTGCGAGCTGCCAGAGGACTTGTTCTCCTGTTTGGACGTGACGTGTTTCGCAGATGTTTTGTTTGTGCTGTGGAGTGGCCTTGCTGCATGATTTGGCAGGGAAGTGGGGAAGGAGGGAAGGGAATTCTGTTCCCTACCTGCCCAGTTTAGGGTCTCTCCTGGGTCTAGGTTCTAGAGGCAGTGCCTGGCACCTTGTCCTTCCCATTGAGTGTAAATCAGGCTAGGGACCCCACTGCTGCATTTGGTAGACCTTCAGAATGTAACTGGCAGAAAGTGGACTGAGAGCTTGACGAAATCTAATGCACTGTGCAGCGATACAGAGGACTGTGCAAACGCTTTCCAAGTAGACCTGACTTGATACACCACAACAGTAGAGACCAGGCCAATCCAGGCTTGGAGCAGACTAAAGCATTGTCATTTTGCAGGCATTCTAGAGTGACCCTGACCTGTTGGCTGTGACAACACTCACCCCATTTCCCGTCCCAGAGGCCAGAAGCAGGTCACAGAAAGGTTCCAACACTTGTGTGATGTGGTGTCCCCAGTAGGTCCAATTTGCACTGCAAGGCCCCCACCTCAGCCTGCTGCTGTTCCCTTCATGGCCACATGGTGGCCAACAGGGCATACAGGCACAGCTCCCACAGCGTTAGAGAGCCCCATTTCTGCCTGTTTACGGCCCACTTCCATTCCATTGCTTCCTGCTGCTTTCATTCTGTGATTCTCTCAATCTAACAGCATCCATGTCCTCCATGTGAGGCATTTTTGCGTATAGTCGCCGTATGAATACCAGCGATAGTGCTGAAAGTCCAGCACACACTCAGTTCCTGAGCTCACTTTCTCACTCTCCTAAGTGTGTCTGTTTTGTCTCAGCAAACCCTACTCAAGTAAAAGGGCTTTCTTTTGCAAGTTACTATAACCAGCAACTACAAGGATATTTTGGTTCTGTTACATTAGTCTACAGCTACTGCACTGCACTCCATCATTTTTAATTTGTTGCTCTGAGTAATCGGTAAAGATTGAAAAATTCTAAGCTTGTCAGGGTTTCAGGGACGGCTTCCTGCAATGACCAGAAGCGATCCTCATGACAACCTCTCTCTCCCGGTTGCCTGCTGCTTCTTTTAACATCCAACAGAGGGACTTTACTTCCTGTTTGTGTTTGTACTGTGTATGTCTAATCATTGTCTGATTGTTCACACCTGTTTGTAATTAGTCTTGAATGTTTGCTGTATTTAAATTGTGGTGTTCCTTGCTCAGTCTTGAGCTAGCCTCTGTTGTGTGCCTTCCCATGCCCAAGTCTGCTTGTGGTTAGTAGAGATTCTTTGTTTTTTGAAATCCTTCAGTGTTTTTGAAGTATCTATGCATCTGGGTCCTTCCTGCTCACCCTTACAAAGCTACATATTCATTTAGCCAGACGGCTTGCTAATTTACTATATACCAACATTTTTTAGCTGGGGTAGATTTTGATTTTCCACACATTTAACTGACTACAGGGAAAACAATTTGCACTTTTCTGTGTGGAAAATACAAAGCTGTCCTGATTGATCATTATTAATAAATAACATGAACTTGATTAATTATTAATGTGTTCTTTTACATAAATAGGTTGATAATGACCATAATAATGATAAAGAGATCATGCTCAATTTAAGTAACACAGATCTTTTATCATTGCATATAAGGACTGAAAGTAGCAATTTACATTGATAAATTCATAAATTACATTGTGACTTATTATGTCATGAATGTATGTTTACCCTCAAAAATCAGACAGCTCTATACATTCAAGTGTACAGTCAAGCCTGTACATAAGTATTCACCACCTATTGAGGGAGACAAAATTCTGAATATTTTTAAAGGAACCCTTTCAGTTTACGCCAGTGAAAAGGAGGCATTCGCACACCTAAAGGTTCATAGTTTAGTCTGGAACAAAGGAGGAGGTACTGAGAGAGAGAGAAAGAGAGTGCTCAGACCCGAGAGAGATAGCGCAGTCATTATCCTTTCTTAGATCATGCACTTGCAGTCGCCATACCCTTCACTGTAACCCCTCTCCTCCTCTGGTTTTCATCTGAATAGCTTCTTTTTTTTATTTCAGCACTTCTATTTGTAAGCCTTGCTGGGAGGCAGCTCTTTCTGATATATTAATTGCAGGGCACTTAAGAACCAGACGATTAACATAAAAATCCTTCTGAAACAAGCTAATAGTTTATGATAATTCTCAAGTGGCATTTGTCTATCAGCACATTGCCTCTAGCTGTATCTAGCTTTTATCAACGGGCCATAAAATACCATTTTCAACAAGTTAATTTACACATAATTAATACCAGAAATCACATCCAGTTGAGCTATACCACCCCATTAACAATGTGAGAACTATAATATAATTAAACTATTTTCTTTTATGAACCTATTCATTAAATCATGTACTCAGTAGATCTCAGGCTTTCGCTCATGAATGCAATGTCAAAGGGAAAAATCAGAGAGGCACCCTCTCTAAGGGCCACGTTTCGTATGGGCCAGATCCATTGCCTCTGAAGGGAACAGACTTCACACTCCTTGATAAAGATACTCACAATATACTAACACTAACAGTAAACGTTCAAAAATAATAGAACACTCACTATTCAAAAACCTGTCAGTTTTTGTTAACAGAAACTCCATTTTTTGACACACACAAAATTTCCATATATGCATGAATATGTAGGTGGCCATAACATTACACAGATACATTCCCATGTTAGGGCATGTATTCACCTTTCCTGACAGCTCTTTCTGTAGCTGCTCAGTGGAGGTAAGAATACACCAGTATAACAGAGCCAAATGGTTCCTCTAGCTGAAGGACCAGGCAAGGGATTCATACAGGGCCTTCTGCCCTAAAGGTGACCACAGCTGAAACAGTCATGGATTGATGGAGCATTTTTTGCAGTCATTACTGGGAGAGATCTGTCACAGCAGTTTACCCCAGATATTTTTAGGCTAACAGTTCTGACAGGGTTTTCCTTGGAACTGATACTGACCCGTGTTTCTTATGCTGCTTTGCAGTAGCTTTGCTCTTCCTCCTGAAGTGACCTTTAAGGATAACAAGTTGCTTGGCCAAACATTTCCCTCTGTCTTTCTCCAATTACAGCACATACCCAAAAGTACAAACTGTGTAAAGTTGAAAAGCAGAGCAGTGGGAAAGAGCAATGCTTCCCAGAGAGCCATGTAGTCTCAGATATTTCATAATACTGACTAAATAAACCCATGATTGGGTTACACATAAAGCTAACTTTGTTGATGATGGACTATGGATCATATAAAAATTGCACATTTATATCTTATCCCAGGGATGCGCACAGGGGCAGTCAAAGTGAGTGAGGACCCTGGAACGTCCCACTCGTCCCTTGACACTCGAAAGCAGGTGTGCACAGGGAAGACGATTGCTCTACTGCCAAATGCATTTTGGTATAGTGGCTGCCTCATGAATAATGCAACGCTGCTCTTTCGAAGAACCTCTCAAAAGACCATTCATCTGTCTGCCATGTGTGAAGCGGAGCAAAATAACTGAACCGCCATGAAGTGTTCCTGAACAACCAGCTTCAAGTTTAGAAGAGCTGTTCTGTCCGTTTCACAGTGAGAGTGCCCGTGTGCATGACAATGTATTGGTGAAACGGTAAGACCACAGGACTGTGTCGTCCACATGATAAATGCATCACTAAGCAATCACTAAACTCTGTTCTATGAGTACAAAACTGGACAATAATACTTTCAAAGAAAAACCAGCAAACTTGTGTGTGTAAACACAGTTACACACACACACACACACACAACTGGTGGTCACATTTGCACAGCTATTGCTTTCCCTCAGGCAAATATTTTAAAAAATGATCAAAACCAACAAGGTGAGGTAAATGCGGCTGGATTGGATTTAATACAGAGTGTACTTGATCAAAATATTAATTATTTTAACCCCTTACAAGAATGTATAAGTTTGAAGGCTGAACTCTTTCTTGCCTGTATTTTGTGAAAACACATAGGGCTTTGCAGTGGGATTTAAGTTAACCCACCGGTGCAAACTGCAGTAGCAGAAGTACTGAACATTGGCAAGATGGGTTTGCAGCTTCAATGGACATTTATATAACAAAGAGCCAAAAAGCTTGAGATACAAATATTTCTGCATTTGTATGTCATTTGAAATGGTCTCACTTGAAGCAGTTCATAATGCAGCAAGGCTGCATTTCCTTCGACACAAAAAACAAGGATAGAAAAACAGGGGAAATCAAAGCCAGTCATTTACAGAACCTCAGGTTTTCATCACATTCCATTCACATCATAAATCATGAGCTAGATGAGCTTCATTTTGGGGATCTTGGCAAAGTGCCAGGAAATAGGTGGTCCCCAAGAGTGCATTTTAAAAGTGCTACTTGTTCAAGTGGCTTTACTGAAACTCAGCTCAGCCTGAAGTGAAGACTTTACTGAACATCCTTGGGATGAATAAGTAAAAAACTGACACACATCAACAATGAGGGCGAACAGGCCAGCGTTTCACCAGTGTGGGGACTCTACACACATGTGCACTATAACTGACATGGTGTAAACAGTAGTCCTCCTTAAAGTGGCACAGTGGTGAGTGTATTGTTCCATGTGTGTGGTGTGTGCAAGTGTTGGTGTCAGCAGTTCAGAAGCCTGGCTTGCGGGTAAAAACTGTCTCTGAACCTGCTAGTTCGGGTCCGGATGCTCCTGTACCGCCTGCCAGACGGCAGAAGCGTGAAAAGTCTGTGGCTGGGATGGCTGGGGTCAGAGAGGATCCGCTGTGCCTTCCTCCTGCAGCGCTAGCTGTAGAGGTCCTGGATGGCTGGCAGCTCAATCCTGGTGATGTGCTGTGCTGATCTGACCACCCTCTGCAGAGCTTTGCAGTTGAGAGTGGTGCAGCTGCCGTACCAGGCCATGATGCTGCCAGTCAGGGTACTCTCGATGGTACACCTGTAGAAGTTGGTGAGTATCCTGGAGTCCATGCCGAACCTCCTAAGCTGTCGGAGGAAGAAGAGCCGCTGCCTTGCTCCCTTCACAACCACACCTGTGTGGTGTGACCAGCTCAGATCCTCGCTGATGTTAATCCTCAGGAATCTGAAGCAGCCAATCCTCTCTACTGCCGTTCCCTCGATGTGGATGGGGGTGTGCCCCCCTCCCTGCAGCCTCCTGTAGTCCACAATCAGCTCCTTGGTCTTGCTGACGTTGAGCAGGAGGTTGTTGTCCTGACACCATGATGTCAGGGCTCTCACCTCTGCTCTGTAGGCAGACTCGTTTCCATCTGTGATGCAGCCGATGATGGTGGTGTCGTCAGCAAACTTTATCACAGTGTTGAAGCTGTGTGTGGCCTTGCAGTCGTGGGTGAACAGGGAGAACAGCAGGGGGCTGAGCACACATCCCTGGGGGGCACCAGTGCTGAGTGTCAGTGTGGAGGAGGTGGCGTTGCCGATCCGCACCGCCTGTGGTCTGCCCATCAGGAAGTCCAGGATCCAGCTGCACAGGGAGGAACTAATGCGCAGATCTCAGAGCTTCCTGACGAGTCTGGATGGCACCATGGTGTTAAAGGCTGAGTTGTAGTCGATGAACAGCATCCGCATATAAGTGTTTCTCTGGTCCAGGTGGGAGAGGACAGTGTGCAGTGCGAATGCTATTGCATCGTCTGTGGACCTGTTTGGCCTATAGGCGAACTGGAGTGGGTCTAGTGTGGTGGGTAGGGAGGATGTAATGTGGTTTTTGACTATCCATTCAAAGCACTTCATGACAATGGAGGTGAGTGCTACTGGGTGGTAGTCGTTTAGGCAGCTTACATTTGGTTTCTTCGGGACTGGGATGATGGTGGTCTTCTTGAAGCATGTGGGGACTACAGATTGTAACAGGGAAAGGTTGAAGATGTCTGTGAAGACATCTGCCAGCTCGTAGGCACATGCTTTGAGAGCACGACCTGGGATATTGTCCGGTCCAGGAGCTTTGCGTGTGTTTACCTTTTTGAAGGATTTACACACGTCTGCCCGAGATATTTGAAGTGGGCAGTTGTCCTGTTCTGGCATAAACTCTGGCTTGGTGTGCTTTACAAAGTGAGCGTAGAAGGAGTTCAGCTCCTCTGGCAGAGAAGCAGGCACCTCCCCCACACTGCAGTACTTTCCTTTGTAGTCTGTGATGGTCCTTAGCCCACTCCACATGTGCCTGGTGTTGAAGCCACTGTGACATGACTCCACTTTTTTCCTGTATTGTCCCTTGGCCGTTTTTATTGCCTTTCTGAGCTCGTACCGGGCTTTCCTGTACTCGCCTGGGTCTCCGGAGTGGAAGGCTTCTGTCCATGCTCTGAGCGCCGAGCGGACCTCTCCGTTAACCCACGGCTTCTGATTGGGATAAGTCCGTACAGTCACCCGTGGTACAACGTCGTCGATACATTTGCTTATGTATCCGGTTACGTACTCGGTGTAATCACTGATGTTGTTGTTAGCAGCTATCCGGAAAACATCCCAGTCTGTAGTGCGGAAACAGTGACGGAGGGCGGCATCTGATTGGTCCATCCAGCACTGAACTGTACGTGTCACAGGCTGCTTGCGCTTCAGTCTCAGCAGCAGCAGGACCGAGGCGTGATCTGATTTGCCGAAAGCTGGCTTGTCCGTACGGAGTGTAAACATGGTCCAGGATGTTATCACCTCGCGTTGGAAAAAGTACATGTTGGTGGTATTTTGGCAGAACTTTCTTCAGGTTGGCTTTGTTAAAGTCGCCAGCCACGATGAAAGCAGCCTCCGGGTGTGGAATTTCTTGCCGGTTGATAACTCCGTACAGTTTGTCCAGCGCCCGTGTGGTGTCGGCGTGTGGGAGGATATAAACAGTGGTGAAAAACACCGCTATGAACTCTCTGGGCAGATAAAAAGGTCTGCATTTGATCATGAGGTGTTCAAGATCAGGAGAGCACCCCGTCAATATTGTTTGTACATCCACACACCACCAGTTGTTGACCATGATACAAACGCCACCACCCTTGCCCTTACCCGACTCCACTGTTCTGTCCCGGCGATGAATGGAGAAGCCCTCAGGTAGAATGGCCGAGTCAGGGACCGAGGGGTCCAGCCACGTCTCCGTGAAAACAAAGACGCTACAGTTCTTAATGTCCCGATGGAAGGCCAGTCTGCTTCTTAGTTCTTCCAGCTTATTATCCAGAGATTGAACATTCGCTAGGAGAACGCTAGGAAGCAGGGAGCGGTATCGTCTGTTCCTCAGCCTGACCAGGACCCCGGTTCTTTTCCCCCTTTTCCTCCGGCAGCGCTTCCGCCCAGGTAGCCAAGGTGAGTGGAATCCAACCAAGAGAAAGTCTGTCAGTGTAGCTCCAGGTTGCGAATTTGGTCTAAAAGTTCCAGATTGCGAATTTAATCTAATATCCAGAAGAGTCTGTCTGTCGTACTTGATTAGCACGCTACAGGTTACGAAAAGACTAGAAAGTAACATTAAAAAAGCGAGAAAAACGCAAAGTTGAGGAGGATGCCGAGTGACAGCAGCCATCCACGCCGGCGCCATCTTCAAACTCCAGCCAGGTCAATCAAGGTGTGGATGGAGGACCACCAGATCAAGACTCTGTCATGGCCAGCCCAATCTCCAGACCTGAACCCCACTGACAACCTCTGGAATGTGATCAAGAGGAAGATGGATGGTCACAAGCCATCAAACAAAGCCGAGCTGCTTGACTTTTTGTGCCAGGAGTGGCATAAAGTGACCCAACAGCAATGTGAAAGACTGGTGGAGAGCATGCCAAGATGCATGAAAGCTGTGATTAAAAATCAGGGTTATTCCACCAAATATTGATTTCTGAACTATTCCTAAGTTAAAACATTGGTATTGTGTCGTTTAAAATGAATATGAACTTTTCTTTACATTATTCGAGGTCTGAAAACACTGTATCTTTTTTGTTATTTTGACCAGTTTTTATTTTCTGCAAATACATGATCTAAATGACAATATTTTTATTTGGAATTTGGGAGAAATGTTTTCAGTGGTTTATAAAATAAAACAAAAATGTTCATTTTACTCAAACACATACCTATAAATAGTAAAACCAGAGAAACTGATAATTTTGCAGTGGTCTCTTAATTTTTTCCAGAGCTGTATGCTGATGCAAGTCAAGTATAGCACCATACTCGGCAACCCACACACAACCCCAAACCAACATCCTTCTGGTTACACGGGCAGATTCCTTGACCAGTATACCATGTTACCAGTGTAATTATACCCTGCAGTTTACAGTACATGCTTTTATGTGTTGGATTTCAATATGAGGCTCATTACAAAGCTGAATATAGTTTCTATATACACCATATATAAACCACCTTTTTAAAAGATCATTTAAAAGATACATGTTCTTTAAAAAAGAGCCCAGAACAGAATGTTGACAATGACAAATATCTTACAAAGTTATGTGTAAGGTGTCATCAACTGTATGCACAGACATATTGTATTTATATTATTACATTTATATTATTATCCAATACAGTTATATTATAATCATGACAAATCAAAAGAAATGTCCAAAACCTTTAAAAAATTTAGAAGAAAAAATAAAACTAAAACTTTGTCCTCTTATAAAAACTTACTAAACTTACTCTTACTAAATCCTCTTATAAACTCATCCAATTTGTTGATGGTCTCCACCTGTGAAGGAAATTAGTGGAGCACCTGTTTTGAATTACTTCATAATCATAAACACCTTCCTTCTTTATATGGTCAAACAGTATGGTTGGACTGTCCAAATCAAAATGAAGAGAAGACAGCATTCAAAACAAGTGAGGGATATAACTGTGGAGAAGAACAAATCCAGGGAAAGATACAAGCACATTTCAAAGGCACCAAACATACTTTGGAGCTCATTGCAGTTCATCATACAGAAGTGGAAGAAATATGTAATTATAGCCACACTGCCTAGGGCAGGCCACCCCCCTAAACTTAGTCGCAGAACAAGAATGGCACTTGTCAGAGAGGCTACTGTGAAGCTAACTGTAACTCTAGGATAATACAAAGATATGACAGAAGGACTTGTGGTCTGATGAGCCTAAAGTGGAACTTGGAACTGCACAAGACATGGGGATTCTGGATGAAAACCTACTCCCCTCTGCCAGAAAGTGTAAACTAGGGAGGAAGTTTGTGTTTCATCAGGACAACAACCCAAAATACACTGCCAGAGCAACAGTAGATTGGCTAAAAATGAACAAAATTGACGTCCTTGATTGGAGTCCTGACCTTAATCCCATCGAACATCTGTGTCCACCGCTGCTCCCAAACTACCCTAGTACAACTTGAGCAATTTTGCAACAAGGAATAGGCTAATATTGCCCAAAATGGAAAAAAAATATATGTATATATGTGTGTGTGTGTGTGTGTGTGTGTGTGTATATATATATATATATATATATATATATATATATACAAGATTCTTTATTGCCATGTGTAACAAGTACAATGGAATGCTTACTCCCCACTCACTCCCGCAGTAACACTCCTAAACATAATTCTAAACTTCTAAACATAAATTGCAAACATAAATTCTAAATTCTAAAATGTGGTAAAGTGACCAAGTGCAGATAATAACAACATAATAAATATTAACAATGGGGTGGTAATGGCATAATAAATACTAACAATAAGGTGGTAAATGATAATGATGAAGTGGCCAGTGCAGTACAGTGCAGTATAATGATACATGATAAATGGTAAGTGACCAGAGCAGTACAATACAGTGAGAGTGCCTGCATGCTATGTAGCCGAGTTCTCAGTGTAGTTTTGAGTCCAGTAACTGAGTGATTAACAGTTCAGTAGGTGCACTGCCTGTGGGTGAAAACTGTTCTTGAACCTGCTTGTCCTGGCACGAATGCTGCGGTACCAATGACTGGACCACAGGGGGGAGAACAGTTGCTGCCCAGGGTGATTGTGGTCATGTATGATAGAGCCGGCCTTGTTCCGACACCTGGTCCGAAAGATCTCCTTGATGGATGGAAGTGCACACCCTATGATCTTTTCTGCTGTCCTCACGACCCTCTGGATGGCTTTCCTGTCCTGTACAGTGGTATTGCCACACCACACAGTGATACCACCCGTGAGAACGCACTCTATGGTGCCACGGTAAAAGTTCACAAGCTATCGTGTGCTTATGCCACATTTCCTAAGGCACCGTAGGGGGTAGAGGTGTTGGTGTGCCTTCTTGAGCAAGACATCTGTGTTGTGGTCCACGCTAGGTCGTTGGAGACGATCGGAGACAACTGACGATTTCCACCGGTGTCCCGTCTAGGTTGATGGGCGAGTGGGTCCCTCGGTGGCTCCTGAAGTCCATGATGAGCTCCTTAGTCTTGTTGACGTTTAGTGCAAGGCTGTTGTCCTTGCACCACTGCGTCAGCTGGGCTACCTCATCTCTGTACTCCGTATCATCGTTGTTGCTTATCAGGCCAATAACTGTAGTGTCATCTGCAAACTTGATGATTCGGTTGTTACTGTGTATGGCTGTGCAGTCATGTGTGAACAGAGAGTACAATCATGGGCTAAGGCAGCAGCCTTGCGGCACTCCGGTGTTGAGGACCAGAGTGGATGAGGTGTTGTTACCAGTCCTTACCACTTGAGGCCTGCCCGTCAGGAAGTCCATAATCCAGTTGCAGATGGGGGTGCCCAGGCCCAGGTCCCTCAGTGTCAGGACCAGCTTGGAGGGAACGATGGTGTTGAATGCGGAGCTGTAGTCAATAAACAACAGCCTGACATAGGTGTCCCTCCTGTCTAAGTGTTCCAGGGCAGTGTGTAGTGTCAGGGAGATGGCATCGTCCACGGACCTGTTTGGTTTGTATGCAAACTGTAGTGGGTCCAAGGAGTTGGGGATAATATTGTTTATGTGTGCCATGACCAACTTCTCCAGGCACTTCATAGCTATGGGTGTTAAAGCAACTGGATGATAGTCATTGAGACCCTGTTACCCTGGTCTTCTTGGGTAACGGTACAATGGTTGTCTCTTTGAAGCACTCTGGGATGACAGACTGCCAGAGGGAATTCCATCTGGGCCAGCTGCCTTCCACACTTTCCCCCTCCTGAAGGTTCTGCGGACCTCGGACTCAGACAGTTGCAGTATGTAGTCTTCTGGATGGATGGCCATTTTGATGGTTGGCTCAGAGTTCTCCCTCTCAAAGCGAGTATAAAACAAGTTCAACTCATCTGGTAGGGCGGGGTCAGTGTTGATGACTCCTCCTGAGCTCCCCTTGTAGTCGGTGATGGTCCTCAGTCCTTGCCACATGCGTCTGGTGTCTGAGCCCCCGTACTGTGATTCCAGTTTGTTTTTGTAATCCACTTTTGCAGTTTTGATGGCCTTTCTGAGGTCGTACTTGGCCTTTTTGTAGAGATTAGAGTCCCCTGATTTGAAAGCGGTACGTCCTTGATTGGCCCAGTCAGAGTCCCTTTATTTCGGATGTCTGAGTTCATCCATGGTTTGCGGTTCGGAAATGAATGAACAGTCTTGGTGGGAATGCGTTCCTCCACCAGCCTGTTAATATATCCAGTGACATGATTTGCATACACATCCAGGTCTGTGGTCTTGAATACACTCCAGTCCGTGATTTCCAGCCCACCCTGCAGCTGTAGTATGGAGTCACCCGTCCAGGGTTGTACGGTTCTCACTGTTGTGGGCGTGGTTTTCAACTTCTGTTTGTAAACAGGAAGTAGGAGCACGGAGTTGTGGTTTGAGCTGCCGAAAGCCGATCGTGCGACATATATATAAATAAAACTTTAGTTCCCTAAATGAGGGTAGCCAGGGAAGTTGGGACACTGCCTTTATTCAATACCACATTTCTGCCTCTGAGCGCTAGCTGCCTGAGACCCCCAAGCCTCCGTTCAAGCCCCAGGCACATCTCTGAAGGAATTTTTTCGTCCAGTTTGTTCAATGTCTTCATGGAAACGAACACAAAAGTAATCTCATTATTGATAATCTTATTACACTTTCAAAATAATTTTGACATCAGTCATATTATGAAAAATGGAAGACTGCATGAGAACATTGCTGAATAAAATGTATCCCCCATAAATCATATTATATTTCATTTAACTGAATGCATTTTATCTGTTCATATCAGGAATGAACCAATAAATGCTGAGAGCAGGGGTGGGCAATTCCGGTCCTGGAGGGCCAGTGTCCTGCTGGTTTTTGTTTTCATCTCTTAGTTACCTGTTGATTTTCACCTTGAAAACAGGTGTGCTTGCTCTTCAGCCAATCAGAGATTGTATTTAGTTGGTCAACAAGAAAAACAGCAGGGCCCTGGCCCTCCAGGACTGGAGTTGCCCACCCCTGGCTGAGAGTCAGAGGTCCCAGCAAAATCAGAGTCATGGCGAACATTGTATAGGCTCATAACATTATGGCTAAAAGTAAAGCGTATAGGTTTGTGACCATATGGCTAAGAGTAGAGTGTATAGGTTCACAGCTACATGGCTAACAGTAAAATGTATGTATGAAATGTATATGGCATGGCTGTAGTAACATAGATCTGAAATCATGTGCAGAAAGGCTAATGCTTCTATATATTCCCTGTGGAGCAGATCCCCAATGAAACAAAGTTAATTTACCAAACTCGAAAACACAAAGGATAAACAATCGGGTGAGATTTGCTTATCTTCCAGACACAGTCCCCCGCAGCGCACGTTAACATTCCAGAGTACACGCTGAAGATTAGATTTTTTTTTTTTTTTCCAAAAAAGGTACATACGGGGTATAGGTTAAAGTAAACATTTCCTGATGAACATTCTTGTGTGGCAAAATGGTGCGCTGTTGCTAAGTGAGACTTCGCTGTCACATGATATAGCAAATCGTTATACAAAAGCATCTGCACCTTTTCATCAAGCAGGGGTCTTATCTCTGAGCAAATATTTACCCCATCCAGACCCTGCACTGACACCAAGCACACCGCTCCACAGGGCAAATGAGAGCAGGATAAGGCTTTGGTAAACACTTAGGCACAGTATCCCCAACTGTCTCAACTTTGAAAAAGCCACGGATCTTATTGCCATCAACACAGGGGGACAATAAAGCATAAAGAGATGCTTTTTGACATTTTTTCATAATTAAACTTGTACTGTATTTAACCCGTCAACATCTAAAAAAACAATCGCTTATACAGCGGGTCAACAGGAAGCACTGCCTATTATAACTGCTGCTGCTATTACTACAGGAACTATGACTCTGGCTCCAGCTACTGCTAAAAAGTAGGCCGATGACACTGTCTGACTTAACAAATGAGTACCTGCTACTATTCTATGAGTACTATGAGCACCTGCTACATTAGCACGGCATGCTAATGACCTGACATGTAGCATATTGCTCATGCTACATCTAGATTTAGCTGTTTTCCTGGAGATGCCTATTCTTCTCCATGAGGATGAAGCACCGGGGGTCTTTTTGTTCTCCTCTGAGCTGCAGTCTTGAGCATCAGATGACTGTCCTGCCCGAAGCAGGGGCTCTTAATTACCCTTGCAGGGATCCACTCACACAAGGAGTGCTTCACTTCAAAGGCAGGACAGCAGTACCAACACAGGCACCCTTGAAAAAAAGGCATGCTGCTCTCACTGCTAACTCTGTGTGTCTCTCTCTGCATTGACACTGAACACAGCATCAGCATGGAACACAACCCACAGGGAGACTGCCCTCCATACAGCAGAGATAGGGAAAGAAGGAGAGAGAAAGAGGTGGAGAGAGGTGGGGGGAGGGATAGAGAAAAGGAGGGAGAAAGAGAGAGGAATGGAGGGAGAGGGAGTCATACAATATGTCTGTGCATACAGTTATAAAGAGGGAGAGAAATGGAGGGAGGGAGAGAGGGAGAGGGAGAATGAGGGAGAGAGGTGGAGGACAGAGAGACAGGGACTTCAGGGAGGGAGAGATATAGAGAGGGGGAGAGGGAAGTGTAAGAAAAAAAGGAGGATGGAGACAAAGAATACATGTTGCAGTGAAAGTCTTAAATTTAGTAGAAGAACAGTATCGAAACACGTTAAAAACACAGACTTCGGCGGTGTTGGAGTAAACCCTGAGTTGTTGCTTAAAACTTCCTTTATACAGTAAGTGTTGTCGGATTGTGTCTTTGAATGCAAATGAAAGATGAAAATGATGAAACAGCTCACTCCCGGCCCTCACACCTTAGCCCATTTGATTTGTTTGTGGTCTCTTGGTCGCCACTCTAAGTTAATTACTGTCTCCCAGCCACTTTACCATTTCAAAACGAGAATGGCTGGAAGACCCCCAGACTGTCATCAGATAGTGTTTCCTTGATTAGGTGTTAAACAAAGGGTTGAGCAGGCGGTTGAGACAAAGGGTGGATTTACAGACTGTTATCTTGGTTGCTTCACAACCTTACAGAAGGGTAGACAGAGATAGAAGGGATGGAGACAGTGTAAGAGAGAGAAAAAGAGAGGATTAATGTGAGAAAGGGAGTTGAGAAAGACAGAGAAAGACATGGGGAGAGGGGTAGAGACAGAGGGAGAGATGGATGGAGAGAGGGGAGAAAGACAGGGCGGAGAAAAGGAGAGAGAAACAAGAAAAGGGCAGAAAAAAGAGGGATGGATAAAGATTAAAGAAGAATGGAAAAAGATAACTATGGAGAGAGATAGATAAGGATGGACAGTAGGGAGAGACAAAGGGACTAAGCAGGAGAAAGAGAAAGATGCAGAGGGACACATCATCAGAGAGTAAGCGGGGCTTCAGATTCTGTTTGTGAGGTGTGTGATGGATGGATGAGTTCCACAGGGTGTTGTCAGTCATGAACAGACCAGACAGCTGAGAGACAACTCTCACTCCCAAGGACAGACTGACAGTACCTCCACCAGGGGAACACGGGGCAGCCTGCTTAAACATGAGCACACTAAAAGTGACTGTGATTTGTCCTGGGTTAAATCAAAATTATATTATTATTATATTCATATGCAAAGAAGTGTGGAATCGATAACTGTTGGAATTAGATGCATTGGAATTGGAACTGAGAAGACACTGTCAAAAAAGAGAATCATCTTTTCTAACATGATGCAACATTACAAGTGTAATACTTTACTTGTACTTGACTCCCCATCATTTAAAAGCTGTGTGTCCAATATAAATTAAGTTATATTACGGAGTCAATTAAGGATCACCACTGCTTACTGCAGACAAATCACACTAAACCCCTAGTGTGGCTACAATGGCTACAATGACCTCAGATGTGTAATTTTAAAGTTAAAATCTGGTGTTTCCAAAATCAACATAATATAAAGCTTTAAGATGGGAGAATAACCTTTTAAACATAAAACAAATTTCTGTGCAGAATTTTCACCTTCCCTCAATATGCATGAATTTTAAAATTTGGGGTTGATTTGTTCTAATGGGTTCTAAAAAGAGTTTTAGAAATGCACATTTCTTTCATGTGTTCTGAGTTCTCATACAGCTCTAATTTTGGAAGGTAAAACAGAAATAAGGTCGTTTACACCAAACTGAAATAATCTGAAGTGGTTCTGAGAATCATGGAAACAGAAAGAAATTGTTCTGAAACTGAACTATAGGAATTAACTTACAGGAAGAGTGGAATTAGGGAGCATTCATTTACCTGACCACAACTCTCTTCGGCCTGTTTTACAAGCATATCATTTCAAACTGTGTTTTACAAATGAATTAGGCTACATGTCATGTTTTAGCAAGCCTTGGCATGTCTTCATTACAACACGTAATACATGTCTATACGTTTATGATATTACGTATTCTAAAATGCATTTCAGACCTTCATTATGAAATTGCAGAATATCAATGGTTGATAATGGCATTTTAATATTGAAATGTAAAATGGATGTAATCCAAACACACAGAATTGTGCTCCATCGGCTGCAGCAGTGAAAGCCTCAGCGCTCTGATCTGGCCCATGTTACCAGCAATTCATTTCACCCAGTCGCCCCCTCAGAAACACAAAACCCACAGGTGAACTGTGAATGTTCTGCAAAAAAGAGTCACAATACAGCTCTCTGGCATCTTTTGAGAGGGAGAAGTGAGCTGGGGTTTACGAGATTTAGGGGGTGGCCCCAGACCGCAAAATCCCCCTCTTTTGATCTTGCCCTCCAGATGAAAGAGAGCTGCCGGTGTGGATTATGTTGAACAATTAGGCTTTCTGAGGACCTTTATGGAATTATCTCTGAGAGAGCACTAATCATTACCAATTAAGCACCTTTTCCAATGGGTGTGGGTGGCTGCTCCGACACCCTCCGCTTCCTCAGACACTTCAGCCCTTCAAGGGTCATGCCTCCTGAAAGGCAAACCACTGTTTGTTGACCATGGTGTAATCTGAGGGGGGGCTTGTTTTTGTGGCACATAACACCCCATCTTCCTGGAACCTTGACAAAGATGTTATTTTGAACAATTATGTCCACTTTTGTATCACGAGCATGGAGTTATTTTCTTTTTTTTCTTGCTGAACATCAATGTCTTCAGAGCGTTCCTTTCAACTCGGATGCCAGTCAGGAAAAGTTATTTTTTACTTTTAATGCAATCAAGAGAAATGCATAAATAGTCTACCATTTCAGTACAATTAAGTGCTACTTGTGTTACACAAACATTGACAGAAGGAACAAGAGTCCTGTTTGTGGCTATTGTGCTATTTATTTGGCCTATTTCAATGCCTTTTAAAGCTTTTTGGAAATAGTTCAGATCCATTCAAGTTCATTTTTATAGGGTATCCTACATCACCATGATTTAATATGCCTTCAACCGATTGAGTCAATACCAAGACACTTGATCTGGTGATACGAAGCATGCTGTTTGCATAGTTTTGTTTAAGAATACTACATGTTCCATTTATTATATGTACCAACTGTTTAATGTGCTCATTTTCAGCATGTGCTTATTTTCAGGTGGTATATATGATAGTGCTAGCCAATGTACCGTACATAACACACGCATGCAAAAAGGAGTAAAGAAAGTGCAAAAAAATGTATTTCATTAATTGTCATCGTCTGCATAATTATGTGTGTGTTTGGTTAACAAGCCCCACCTGCATAATTGAAGGATCATTAAATACAGGTGTGTGGCTGGAGAACAGGAGTCCTCTTTTTCAGCAGCTTGTTTGATTGTGGCTGTGTTCAGACTGGTGCCTTTGTTTTGTGTCATACTAGTCTGAAGCTTGATGGAAGCAAATCTGTCTATTATTACTTATTATTAAGTTGAAAAGACAATGCAGGATCCTCTAAACAATTTTTTACACAAACACTTAACACAAACATTTCGGCAAGTTTTGGGGACAGGTGAAGGCTCTCATTCACAGTATAATTCAAGACATTTTGATATTTATGTGCAACAGTAACTTGTTTCACAACAGCTCAGCCAGTACCACCATGTTGATAACAAAATGTAACATACAACGTGATGTTAATGGGAGCCACTTTTCTTAATGTAAAATATCAACATTTCAAAGGTTTACCTCTGTACACAATGTGGCATGTGTAAACATATCATTATAACAGCTAACTGCTGTCACCCACTGCAGTGGCAGATTCAATATTCCAAAACTGAATAACCAGGTTAACTTTCTGTTTTACAAACAGCAGCACATTTACCATTGAACCTGTGAAAGCAGGTACTACGAAAGATTATTGAAAATTATAGTCCTGTTTATTTATTTGTTTGTTTTTATTATTATTATTATTATTATTATTATTATTATTATTTACTAACTCAGAAGCAGTTAGTAAATGATAACAGAGTTCCTCCTCAGATTCAGGCACTCCATTTAAACCCACCACATGTTATGGCATCAGAGTTTTACAGATCTACACAGTCAGCATGGAGGAGACTGTTTTTACAGAATGACAATGAAATATGTCATGCATAAAACAAAAGACCATCACTGAATATGTATCATCTTTCACGTTCATCCACAAGAGAAGTGAACTATAATCAAACAGGGGTTCAAGTGGGATTTGGCAGGTGGGGGAACCCTAGGGTTGCCAACCGTCCTGTAAAATATGGAATCATCCCGTAACTGGAAACTAAAAGATGTGTTCCGTATTGAACTGATACGGGATGCGCTTTGTTCCGTATTTTTGAGAATAAATTCAGTGCAAATCTATGGCAGAGAAATATTACAGGTTAGACTATTAAAACAGGGCGATTTGTATGAGACAGAAGGAAACCCTGCTGCTCTCCCTCAGCCTGTCTGTCATGTTATGTTCCACTACCCAAACAGAGAATGTGCTTCTCATTGGTCATGAGTCATGACAAGAAACAGTTGAAGTCAGACGTTTACATACACTTAGGTTGAAGTCATTAAAACTCATTTTTAACCACTCCACAGATTTCATGTTAACAAAGTATGGTTTTGGCAAGTCGGTTAGGACATCTACTTTGTGCATGACACAAGTAATTTTTCCTAGAATTGTTTACAGACAGATTATTTCACTTATAACTCACTATATCACAATTCCAGTGGGTCACAAGTTCACATGCACTAAGTTGACTGTGCCTTTAACCTGAAAGGCCGCTCAGCAAGGAAGAAGCCACTGCTCCAAAACCGCCATAAAAAAGCCAGACTACAGTTTGCAACTGCACATGGGGACAAAGATCTTACATTTTGGAGAAATGTCCTCTGGTCTGATGAAACAAAAATTTAACTGTTTGGCCATAATGACCATCGTTATGTTTGGAGGAAAAAGGGGGAGGCTTGCAAGCCGAAGAACACCATCCCAACCGTGAAGCACGGCAGTGGCAGCATTATGTTGTGGGGGTACTTTGCTGCAGGAGGGACCGGTGCACTTCACAAAATAGATGGCATCATAAGGAAGGAAAATTATGTGGATATATTGAAGCAACATCTCAAGACATCAGCCAGGAAGTTAAAGCTTGGTCGCAAATGGGTCTTCCAAACGGACAATGACCCCAAGCATACTTCCAAAGTTGTGGCAAAATGGCTTAAGGACAACAAAGTGAAGGTATTGGAGTGGCCATCACAAAGCCCTGACTTCAATCCAATAGAAAATTTGTGGGCAGAACTGAAAAAGCGTGTGTAAGCAAGGAGGCCTACAAACCTGACTCAGTTACACCAGTTCTGTCAGGAGGAATGGACCAAAATTCCAGCAACTTATTGTGAGAAGCTTGTGGAAGGCTATCTGAAACATTTGACCCAAGTTAAACAATTTAAAGGCAATGCTACCAAATGCTAACCAAGTGTATGTAAACTTCTGACCCACTGGAAATGTGATGAAAGAAATAAAAGCTGAAATAAATCATTCTCTCCACTATTATTCTGACATTTCACATTCTTAAAATAAAATAGTGATCCTAACTGACCTAAGACAGGAAATGTTTACTAGGATTAAATGTCAGGAATTGTGAAAAACTGAGTTTAAATGTATTTGGCTAAACTTCCGACTTCTGACCAACTGTAGTAGCACAAATGTTTCTTTGAACGGCACATATCAGCACAAACGTAGCACAAACGATTGAGCCCACTTTGGAGCGATTTGTACAATGATGGAGGGCTGAGTGATGTCACTGGCCAGAAAATGTAAAATTTAATTACTTAAAACCCTTAACAGCACAAACGATGATTTTTATGGCACAAACCAGCACAAACAAACGGCAATACTTTTCTGATGACACGGGGGGCCAGCTTCACAGAGGCGGCTGGCCTATGGTATGTATAATAATCATACAGATTTTTAAACCCAAATCTTGTTGATAGATGCCAGTGTTGGGGAAGCTACTTTGAAAGCATAGCTTTGCAAGCTACCAATTACTTCACAATGGAAAAAGTTGAACTACAGCAAAGCTACACTAGGGAGAAATCTAGTTTGGTTAACTAAAGCTACTTAGAAAAAGTAGTTCAAACTACTTTGTGAAAAAATTATCAAATTGACAATGTACATGTGATACGAAATTATAACAAAATATAATACAAAAAAGTCACGACAGCAAAAAAAAGCCACTCAGTTGAGTTCATTGCAAAGTGCCCACTCACAGGTCATACAGAAACCAAAAAAAAAACCCCACTATTCATGGGAAAGTTTAAGGAGTGTCAGCTTTTTATGACCCAAAATTGTTTGTAGTTTCAGTAGTTAACTACACAAAAAATGGAAAAAAAGTAATTTAACTACTATGCAAATATGAATGTAGTAGACCTAAAAGCAAGCTACTGCAAAATGTAGTTAAACTACTAGTTTAATTAGGGGGGGCGCACATTATCTAGAGTATCAAAATACATAGGTCTATGGTATGAAGCATGATAATTAAAGCTATAAAAATAAAAGAAAAATGCTTGAGAGTAACACCATCACAAGCTGACGTCATTACACACTTATATTCATTTCCAAATTTGGCTTTGAAATGTTTCGTAGGCCCACTATTATTGATACCGTTGTGTCAGGCTTTCAGACAGAAGGACCCAGGCGCAGACCGGGATGACAAACCAGGCGTTTATTGAGGGATATCCAAAATCATAGTAACAGAAGAGTCCGAGTCAAAACCAGAGAATCCAAAAGCAGAAAATCCAAAACACTAGGCAAGGGTCAAAATCCAACAAAACAGGCAGAGAGTCCAAAAAAAAAAAAAAAAAAACAGAGCAAGCAAACAACAAACAGGCAGGAACTAAACAGACAGAAACACTGTGACAAACTGGCAAAGAAACAGAACAGATAGAGGGGTATAAATACACAGACTGATGATGAGACAACAGGGACCAGGTGTGCAGGATGGGCTTCAGGTGGTGGGTGTGGCAGCAGGTCAGATAGGCAGGACAGGAGGTGGGGCAATGGCTGAAAACAAAAAACGAAAGCACATGCACCAAGAAACACACTGCTGCTGTCAGTGGAAGTGCTGATGATGGAACGGGCTGTGCTCGCGCCCTCTCAACTCTCACACACAGCGGACACTTGGACACTAAATAACAATTCTAAACTGCATTAAGCATGCACTCGTCTCGGAGGAGAAGTTCTCAACCACTGACTTTTTCATCCAGTTGTATGTAGCTTCAAATTTTATTTTTAGCTCTAAAAAGCTCTACCGAGGTCCAGACCTTGGTGACCTCATGGCTGATTACGGGCATGGTAGCGGTGCAGCGGGGAAAAATGACACCCGTGCTAGCTCCGCTTCTGAGCGGGACCTAACGTCACTCTAGTTAAGATAGCCGAAGTGTCAGCTACCGTACTGGTAGCTAGCAAGACAGCCAAGGTGCACTGTAACGGAGCTGCTAGCCCGTTACGGAATGTTTCTGTAATTGGGACAATAAAGAAATAATGCCGTACATGAATAACTTACCCGTTTATTGATACAAAAACAGTTCGCAGGATTACGGCGCAAGTTTGTTAGTTAGTTTGCAACGGAGCGCACCGCGCACGTTTAAAAAACAAAGTTTTAAATTACTGTCAGGCGACACTGTTGTTGTTAGGGTGGCCAACTAACACGGCAGTGAAGCTACACGCTATTAAAAAACTTAGCTAAACAGTTTTAACTTTGTTTTAAATGTTTTATGGTGCTGTGTGAGCGTGCTAGCAAGCAAACGCCTTACCGCGTATCTCTGTGTTTAGTCCGCATCCACTGTTTCCGGGTCATCAGGGAGCAAAAGGGTGGTACATTGCGCTGGGACTGTATTTATAATTTAATATACATCGGGTGGTATGGTCCAGCTAACACCAGTTTTCAGATGTGTTTATTTTCTGAACCTGGTAAATCAGAAACTGCTGGAAATGTGTTATAATTGACATGCTATTTGTAGTGTAAATTATTTTGGTGATTTTTTACAGTATTAACAGTCTGGGATTGAAAAGCATTAAAATTGTTTTGGATCATCCCAGCTGGCTTGGAGGGTATATAAGGCAGTCCTTGCCCTCATTTTGTGTTGGTTGGTTGTTTGTTTGATTGAATGATTGAGAGGAAGACTGGTCAGAGTCTGTGCATGTACAGTTAGTGGGGAATTATTGGAAACCCCTGTAAATAGTTTTGTTTACCTGTTGTTATTTTTTTGTCTTTTGTTGCATTTTTGTTGCTTAAGTTCTGTTTTTGGTTTATTTTGATACTTTATTGCCACCTGCACTGTACATAGCTGTCACCTTCACCTGCACGCCTGGGAACCAATAAAAACACCCTTGCCACTTCGTTGGTTGTTCGGCTCCATTTTGGAATCTTTTTGCCTGGCTGCTGCGGTCATCCTGTCACATACACATAAAACAGCTTGTGTGTTTGGTGATATTTGTTGAGCTCTGTTTGAAACGTTGCATTTGAAATTACTTAGCACTTCAGAAAAAAGCTACTCCGTTTACGCTTGCTCCCCATCTGTAGCTAGCTAGATGCTGACAAGTACCGCGACCACAAGTTTATTGACATCTGCACGCATGAACCCACTTTGAAGAGAAGGGATAAAAACGGAAAAAGAATGTGTTGAGTGTGCGGGCGGGGCCGTGGGGTGACATTACTTTCTGATTTGTTGAGTGAGTATCTCAATGGCATCAGCTGGAAGGAACGCCAGGCTGCAGCACACGAAAAGTGAACTCGCTTGACATTATTATGTATGAAACTGCCAATCAAATTTATTTACTTATTAAGCGAACAAACCGGATCGTTCCGGCCCACTTTAACCCCTGGCTATAAGCATTTGGACAAGTGGTTAGCACCTCCGGATAAGCGTATAATTCAATTCACTTGTTTGACATGCATGCAATTCAGAAAGCTTAATGCCCAGCTCCAGTGAAGCAGGCATGGCTACATGGCTACAGACGACTCCATGTGCAGTATTACATACCAATGGGCCGTGTCCTCTACAATGCATCAGGAATCAGATCTGAGGCTCTACATCCTTGCCCCACCAATGTTTATTTCTGATATTAAAGGAAAGGAAGGTCAAACTCAGACTCAAAGCAGACTCTGGATAAGAGTTGTGGATCCTGCTCCCTATGCTACAACAGAATAGAGGAGGTCCTGGGCAGAGCCATGTAGAGAGAGAGTTGCGTCAACTCTGTTCGCTCCAATGGACCTTTTTTTTTTTACAGCAATGGCGGATCGTGGAGCCTCTCAATAGTTCCCGGAAGTTAGCAGCAAATACTAGCAGCGAAGTAGAGTTGCAGCAGAATAGACCGTTTGTGATGCACTTTTAAAGGGTAAGACATTTAAAGAATCATATTGTATATTATCAGCACATCTGAATCAAATTAACATGTGCATTAAAGCATGTTAGTGGATTATTCCCCCCACTAAATTAGTAGATTTAGGGAACGTTAACAGATAACAGAGTAGGCTAGGATACTGGATAAAGTTAGCAACACATAACATTAACCACGAACAGCCTATTAATATGATTACCTCACATATTTTTTGTTGTTATCTTTAGTGATAGTAAGATTGCTCCTGCTGACTTGAAGCAACCATTTTTTTCTCCTGATCCATGTCAGTGGGGAAATCGTACATTCCCACTCCTTTCTTTGAGTGATTGGAGCATCCCCATGCAGCACAGCAAACCACGGTGGAGACTACTGTATATGCAAGGACAACACGGAAGAAAGGGCACAGACAAACTGCTTGACATGCTATTCATGTTTCTGAGTTTATTAGAGATTTATTCAATGAATTCATGACAATCATTGATAGTCACCTGTCGGTCTCCTTCTGTCCTATCTGAAAGTCATAAAGATTACTTAGGCCCTCAGTTACCATGGGATTACTGAAATCACCATGAATTAAAGTAATGTTAGAAAATTAATCTGATCTGAATTGAAACATTCCTTCCCTTCTCCTCCCTCTAAATATATCAATAAATATTAGGATATGATTGCTCTTGACTACCATACAAGTTTAAGAACATAATAATAATAAAAGAATTCAAAGCAATAAACAACAGCAACACGCTCTTTAACCAAGGTGACGCCTAGAATATGTCAGCAAGGCAGGTAACGTTAGCTGTTCACACTAATCCTCAAATAGTACCGAATTTTACTTTAAAAAAAAAAAAAAACATATTGATGTAACTACATACACGTCGGTGTGCTATATAAATATTGTAAATCAATGCATATATTGACCACTAATGACCAAAAATCACAGTTCTGCCTCTCTGTATTTACGTATTCAAATTGCCCGCTAAGAACTTCCTGGAACTATCTGAAGTCTAGATGAATCATGTGACGATCAAGCATTTTGAACTTCCGTTGACGCGACTCTCTCTCTATATGGCTCTGGGCCTGGGGAACCCTAGGTCACAGTTCAAACAAAGCAATAGTATTAATTTTTGACAAGATTATTTTCAGCCTCACAACCAAGCAATGCGATGCAATTAACCATTCCCAACTGAAATTAAGTCAACTCCTAATTTTCAGGATCCACGGCATGGACAACAGAAAAACCCAGAACACCTGCAAAATGTAATAAGTGTTAAGTCTATTTACCTTTTAAATGCACAAAAATGCACAAAAACATTTAACATCAAACAACATCAAAAAAGAGGATGCTAGCTGGAGAGCTGAGAGCCTGTGTAAATACACAAAGAATTTTATTTGCTGATATGCAGGAAATAAATGTAATTTTGTTTCTGTGGCGGTAGTGTGTGGCGTGACAGCTTAGGCCTATGGAATTCAGCTTGCTGTGAGCTGGGCTGAGCTGTTCATTGTAATCAGCTTTCATTAGAGGCCTTTGATCCTTTCTTCTCTTTGTAGCCTGCACTTCACCACCTTTCCCTCCTGGCACAATTGAAAGTGAAAGATGCCCCCTCAGATGGTCCGCAGACACTGCAGTGCCAGTGGGGAAGGGTGTGGAGAGGTGTTAGGCAGGCTGTCTGCTCCAGGGGAGGAGCCCCCCCACCCCCACACCCCGTCTACCTGCCTAGGACAAACAGGGCCTTCAGAAATAGGCTGTTGTCTCCTCGCTCTGCAATGTGGAGGGTGATGAAAGATGCTTCATCCCATGTTGCAAACTTTCCGGAGGCCCGGTCTCATCCTCAGCACCCTGCCTCATCTGCCCCACACCTCGCTGTCACCTTGGTGTATCTGTCCGCCATCGCTCCGGTGACAGCGCTGCACCCTCTTTGGCCCCTACCTGCCAGCCCAACTGCCGCTCTCGGCATGTCCAAAAGATCAGTGCATTAAGAAAATAGCGTTCTGTTTTTCTCTCTGCATGAAGTCAGGGAAAATGGAGGAGTATTGTCACAGCATGCACTGGTCTAGTGAGGACTTAAAATTCTCAAAGTAAAGCCAGTACAGCTGCAATTCTGTTATGGCATCCCTCAGACACACAGGGGTAATCCACAAAGATGCACACTGTTGAGTCATGACTTTTTTTCTGAAAAAGGCCTTAAATTGGTCCATGTCCAGAGTAAAAATATAAAATTGGTGTTTATGAGGTATTTGAGCTTGACTTTTTGATCCACAGAACGTGTTGTTAGCTGTACAGATTTGTGTTCACAGAGCTGAGGATTCCTTTTGCTTATCTAGATTACCTGTGTAACATTTACTCCTCAATCCTGACAGTGCATCATATGTAAAAGCTTGGTTAAAATCGCATGGGTCAGTTCCATTACCACCAAATCCAGTGTGAGTGTGGTCCACTGTACACTGCCCAGAAATTAACAGTCAACAAATGATGATGATTCTTTATTGTCAGACAAGTCTGAATTTTTTCTTGCATCACAGCAGCTCCATTTGCAACATCACAGAGAAGACAAGAATTAGTACAGCCTTTTGTAGATAGCTAGGGGAACGCAGCACCTTGTTCAGCATAGCACATTCATTAAAAAAGTGCTGATACAGTTGAGGACTTCCGGCTCGGATCTGGAAGCATGGCAGAGCTGCAGGGCGATAAAGGAGCAACAGAACAGAGAGAGGAAGTGGATCTCTCTGGCACAGAGCTATTACTGAGATTAAGAATGATAATATCCATCAGCATGCTGCTGTACCTCCGAGAGGGCTGGGTGGAGAACAACGGGCCCAACTGTCTGCCTTTCACTCGCTAACAACCAGATGTTGATGTACCTGTCATTCAGGTGGAAACAGTGTCATTGCTGCTGCCTATGTCGGGGCTTTTAACTCTAACAGTGCGATGACTGACGGCTGTCTCTGCACCCCCCGAGTTTCTTCCCGAGTTTGTTTTCTCAAAAACGTGAGCAGAGGGCAGAGAAACCTGGAGTTGGGGGGGTTTCATTTTCCAACACTGCCTCATGGAGCCTTCCTAACAGCGTTAGCTTAGCTTGTTTCAAGCAACATTTTCCTATCACTGAGACGAATTGTACATTTGATAAACACTATGAGTCAGACAAAACAAACAGAGGCACACTGAAACAGCAAGAAGAAATGTTTGGTTCTTTAACACTACCAGTGCATGAAAAAAATTCAATTGATTACTTTA
This sequence comes from Megalops atlanticus, assembly GCA_019176425.1. Classification (NCBI taxonomy): domain Eukaryota; kingdom Metazoa; phylum Chordata; class Actinopteri; order Elopiformes; family Megalopidae; genus Megalops; species Megalops atlanticus. The sequence goes on along the minus strand of CM032890.1, from coordinate 865,225 downwards.
AGGAGAGCTGGATGATACTGCCACAAAAGGCCACAGGCCAAAGGCCATAACCTTAGAAGGAACATCTGAAGACAATAGACAACACTCCAATGACTACAGACACAAACTGGAAGCAACCTAATTTTCACTGTTTAAATTGTTCAGAAAAACTGTTCCTCAACTATAAACACTGTGACATGAGGTTAGCTTGCAGAAATATCTCTGGAGTGCTGGCTCATACTTGTTTTGTTACATGAAAGTGGCTTCAATAGAATAGAATAGAATTTCTTTTTGCATTAAAACTGCCTTTGGAAAGTACACGTGTGAATCCTGCTGGCCCTTAACCAAACCAAGAGAGACAGATGTGTGACAAGGAAACAAACACCGCCCAAAAATGGAAGTCCTCAACACTTGTACCAGACACTCCTGTCTCCATTTGAAAACAATGCCACGTCACTATCCGTTAGGTGCCATAGATGTTTATGTTTGCTCAGCGATGGAGGCCTGATCTGTTTCATTATCTGGAGATCTGATACTCCTGAAAAGAAACCTCTCACCCTTGGTATTCTTGCTGTGACTTCTCTTTCTTCCTGTAGCCTGCCTGCCATCATGTCTTTGGAGGAATGAAACAGGCTGTTGCTCCCAGACTAGGAGGAAACCACACAACTTGCACACTAGCTAATGGATTTTTGCACCTGAGCAAATTTATAAATGGTGTATTGGAAGGAAATATCTGTATCTATCCCGTACTCACTGCACAAAAAGTATTGATCATGCTATTTTCTCTTGACTTATTCTCTTTACTTACTGCCTTTTCCTGCTAGTTTTTGAGAAAAAAAATACATGTTACATTGTTGTATGAAACCCAAGGAAATCAGTAACACCAAGGATATAAGGAGATTCATTTGATCATTTTGAAATTCGATCTTGAAGGTGATCTTTATCTGCTACATTTCCATACTTTTGTCTGTTGAACAAAAGCACAGAGTTGCTGGTGACAGAAAAACAGGTTTTCTGAGCATAAATGGGTCAGGTGGCAACTCGCTGCTGCCGTTCGGCACAGTGTTCCGTGGGGCTGTCAGAAACCCTGTTTACCTCGCTGCTCAGACTGTCATTGCAACGGTTAATAATTAGGCTTCCTCCTGACAATACAAGAGCAGCTTTGTCTGGGGGGTAGCTTAAGAAAGCAGCCAACAATAGCCAAACAAAATGGTAATTTTCCTTAAACTGTATTATTAAATGTGAATGCATACAGCAAACAGTTATTATGAAACATCTACAGCTACAACGTTACATCAAAGAAACACGTTGATCAAAAAGTCATTTTTCATTTTCATTTATAGAAAGTGAAAAAAACAAAACATAATATACAGTTGAAACAGAATGAAAAAGATCTGTGAAAGATCTGTGAAAATCTGTGAAACGTCCCTTGATCCGTAACTCTGAGGAATGCAACTGTGTGCTCCGTCCCTCTTAGAGAGGCGTGCTGTGGTCCCAACCATACCAGGTTGGGAGGATGGCTTTTGCTTTTCCTTTGAGAAACATCTTGTTGTTTTAAACTGAAATGATAAAAATATGCCTAATTAATCACTGTGCACTCAAAATAACAGACTTTCAAGAAAGTTTTTTTTTTGCCTTTGTCTCCTGCTTTGCCCCCATTTGGCCCTGGCCTTTATTCTCAGCACTGTGATGTCCAGCTGCTTTGAGGCTTTCATTAGCCCTGCCATTTGCTTTCCCTCCACTTTTCCCTGTGCCAGCTCCCCCAAACATCACAGCCGGTTTTTCTAATGCCTGTGACAGGGGGTTATTTGCTCCCATATATGTTTTCTCGCCAATTACAGTGTAACGGCTTGCTTGCTGCCAAATGTCTCAGTGCTGTTGTTGGTCACCGCTTTGCGTAGTCCTGCCTGCTTCTCAGCACTGTTTTGCCTCTTTTATACTGTGTGTGAGAGGACTGTCATTGCGCTGTCCTCGGTCCAAGGCATTATTTAACACCTGATGACAGTAACCACCTATCTGCCCAAGCGGACATCAGGTTTGAAAGAATTTCCTGTAAAAGTCGCAAACTCGTCATCAGAAGGAACATCTGACAGGTGCCTCTGTGACAAAATCTGCCCTTCAGAAGCATGATTTTTCAAAGAAAAAAAACTTGTACGTAAATACAAAGTTTAAAATGCCATTGTGTCAAAAAATGAAAGTACTGTAGCTCTTTAATTAAAGTTACTGAAACTGTCCTACAAACAAGTACAAATATATTGGCAGAATAAGAAAGTCAAAAAGTCACCAAATGACCAAAGACAACAAGGCAAGGCCCTCCAGATGCTGCTTTATGGCTGTTCTACATTGAACGGGGCATGCATAGTCATTATGCAACCTCAGATATCATCTTAGCATTCAAACACATGAAAGTGACTTTGTTGTCTCCCCACTACATCGAATGGATGGGTGAGATTGGGTACCAGGCAGGGGCTACACATTAGTGGAGGCTAAGCTCAGTCACTGAGTAAAAGCAAAAGCAGAACTCAACTGCCCAGCAACATCCCTCTCTAATACAAACAGTATATCAATAGTAATGACTGAATGTAATAATTTCAAGTGATAGTGGGCTTTGTGGGCAACTTGTAAGAACTGTTGGTAACTGCTAATGAACTACCTAGCTAACTCATGTCTTGTTGTATATTGTGGCAATGAACCTTACAAAGCTAGGCCAACAGGAATGAAAATTTGGTATCTTTTTTTAAATCAGCTGAACAGTGGTAAAATGTAGGCACAAATCACTCCACATGAGCAAACACTGCAGCTGGACTTATTGTGTTCTGTCATTTGCCTGCACATGAAGGGCTTGACTGATATGACTGGGGTTAAATTGGGCCGGGGCTGTCTGGGGCTCAGCCCCGGCACATAGGCCTACACTCTTCTATGGCATCAGGGAACACTCAGCCTCGCACATCTTCAACAATGTATATATTTTTACACTTTTCTCATTCATAATCATTCAAACAATGACTAAAACACGTTTTCTTCGTAGCTGTAGAGAACATAAATGAGGTGATGTAAGAACTTGCAAACATCAGAATTTTCACAGGGTTTCCCTTTTTTCTGTTAATGGGTTTCCTTAACACTTTTGCACATAACTTATTTTATGCTGTGTAGCGCGTGTGTTACGTTACATGGTTCGTTATGTTTTCATTAGCGTTATTAAGCTTCTCATAATTTTCACCCCCGCATTTGCTATATTTTTAAATGTTAAATCACTGTTTCCTCAAAGCTAAAATTATCTAGAAATTTTCCAATCTAGTGTTCTAATCACCCTGGTTTTACTGTACATGCTAAATGGCTAATCACACCGATGTGACCATACGCGCGAAAGAGCTACCTAGCAGATCAGCCACCTCAGTCACTTGTCAGTCAGTCAGACAGCACAGATGGCAGAGTGATAGGTGGATGGCAAGGTAGGGAGAAAAATAGGTCATAAACTGACACATTTAATAACAGAATGTAAATTGCTCTGATATTCTGCTTAATGTTTCGATTTTACTAAATGATAGTTTAACGTTAACGTAAGATAGTGTGCGGCAGGTTGCCTGCAATCTTTGGTAGCTAGCTAACTGTTACATTAAGCTAGCTGGCAAGCTCTAGTTCAAGTTAAACTGTCAAGCAAGCTAGTACGTATTGAAATCTCTCAGCATTGTCAGGACAATCGTGGTTTGAGCAGAATATCAGAGCAACTGAAATTACACCATGGCCAGGTAACGCAGGCTAGTTTTGTTACGGCACAGACGAAGGACCCAACAGCAGACCACGCACGATGAGGGTTAAGTGCGTCTTTATTGATTTCGGCAGTCAGAGTTCGTGAGCCGGGAACAGGCAAGGTCGGCAACGGGTAAGCAGTCCGTGGGGAAAACCAGGGCGAAGTCAGGAACAGGCGGAGTCAGGAACCAGGAGACAGTCAGAGGGCAAATCCGGGAGCGAAGTCGGGCGGAAGCGGAGTTAGGCACGGGGCAGGCAGACGAACGATCAGACAGGGCAAAAAACGGTAGACAGAAAAACCAGGTCGGGGCACAAGCGAGAATCGGTACACAAGGCAAAACGGGCAACAAAAACGTGGGGACGAAACAGGTCAAGAAAACACTGCTACGAACTAGCAACGAGACAGGAACAGGCAGGGCATAAATAGGGCAGAGCAGACGAGGTGATGGGGAACAGGTGATCCGGCATGCAGGTGGCGGCAATGAAGCAACGAGGCAGGCGGGGACAGGGGCGGGGCTAGAACACAAGGAAAACAAAAGCACATGGACAGGGAAAAAAAAAACAAACACACAGCTAGGGGGCCGGGCACTGACAGTACCCCCCCCTCCACGGACGCCACCGGGCGTCACGGCAGGCGAGTTGGGGTTCCGGCGGTGGAAGTCACGGATAAGGGCAGGGTCCAGGATGTCCCGGGCCGGGACCCAGCACCTCTCCTCAGGACCGTAGCCCTCCCAGTCGACCAGGTACTGGAAACCACGCCCCCGACGTCGGACCTTGAGCAGGCGGCGGACGGTGTAGGCTGGGGCCCCGTCGACCAGACGGGGAGGAGGAGGAGCTCGGGGTGTAGGGCAGAGAGGGCTGCTGATAACAGGTTTGACCCTGGAGACATGGAAGGCGGGATGGATACGGCGGAGCGAGAGTGGCAACTTCAAACGGACCGCCACGGGGCTGATTACCTTGGCAATAGGAAACGGCCCGATGAAGCGGGGAGCGAGCTTGCGCGAGTCAGTCCTGAGGGGAAGATCCTTGGTGGAGAGCCACACTCGCTGTCCCTGGCGGTAGCGGGGAGCTTTGGAGCGGCGACGGTCGGCGTGCTTCTTCGCCAGAGCAGCGGATCGCAGCAGGGTGAGCCGTGCACGTCTCCAGGTGCGGCGGCAACGACGGACAAACGCAACCGCAGAAGGGACGCCGACCTCTTCCTCCTGGGCAGGAAACAGGGGGGGCTGATAGCCCAGGCAACACAGAAAAGGAGACAGCCCTGATGACGACGAGGGCAGGGAATTGACGGCATATTCCACCCAGGGCAGGTGCTGGCTCCAAGCCGACGGCTCCTGGGAGGTCAGGCATCGTAGCACTGTCTCCATTTGTTGGTTCGCCCGCTCGGTCTGGCCGTTGGACTGGGGGTGAAACCCAGAAGACAAGCTGACCGTCGCGCCCAGCAGTCTGCAGAACACCTTCCAGAAGTTGGAGGTGAACTGGGGACCTCGATCAGACACCACGTCGGTGGGCAGACCGTGCAGCCGAAATACGTGGTGTATAAGCAGCTGTGCGGTTTCTTTGGCGGAGGGCAGCTTGGGTAGTGGGACGAAGTGAACGGACTTGGAGAATCGGTCCACGATGGTGAGAATGGTGGTGTTGCCGTTCGATGGAGGCAGGCCGGTGACGAAGTCCAGTGCGATGTGAGACCAGGGTCGACGGGGGACAGGCAGGGGCTGTAGCAGGCCAGCGGGCGGCTGGTTAGACGTCTTATTCCGGGCACAGACTGAGCAGGCAGAAACGAAGCTGCGGACATCCTCTCTCATGGTGGGCCACCAAAACCGCCGACTGATGAATGCCGTGGTGCGTCGGGCGCCGGGATGGCAGGCGAGCTTGGAGGAATGTCCCCACTGAAGGACCTGGGAGCGGACGGACTGAGGAACAAACAGACGGTTGGAGGGGCAGGAGCTAGGACTCGGCTTGGAGCGGAGGGCGGTGCAGACAGTGGTCTCTATCTCCCACTGTGTCGCCGCGATCATGCATCGGGCAGGCAGGATGGTGCAGGGTTCCGGGTTCGCCTCAGCTGGTGCAAAACGGCGAGAGAGGGCATCGGGTTTCCCGTTCTTGGCTCCCGGCCGGTACGACAAAGTAAAATCAAACCGGGAGAAGAAAAGGGACCAGCGCGCCTGTCGGGGGTTTAAACGCTTGGCCGATCTGATGTACTCAAGGTTCTTGTGATCGGTCCAAACCTGGAACGGCGTCCTCGCCCCCTCCAGCCAATGTCTCCACTCCTCGAGAGCCAGCTTAACCGCTAACAGCTCCCGGTCGCCGATGTCGTAGTTATGCTCCGTGGGCGTGAGGCGGTGGGAGAAATAGGCACAGGGGTGTAGCTTGTTGTCGTCCGCTGTCCTTTGCGACAATACGGCCCCCACTCCTACGTCAGAAGCGTCCACCTCCACCACGAACTGCCGGGCAGGATCAGGCTGGGTGAGTATGGGCGCAGAGGCGAAACGGCTCTTCAGCTCGCAAAATGCCTCCTCGGCTGCTGGGGACCAGGAGAATGCTCGATTGACAGACGTCAGGGCCGTGAGGGGGGCGGCGACAGCGCTGTAGTTGCGTATGAAGCGCCGGTAGAAGTTAGCGAATCCCAGGAAACGCTGCAGCTCCAGGCGAGAGGTGGGGCGGGGCCACTCCTCCACCGCCCGGACCTTATGCCGGTCCATTTGCATACTCCCCGCCGTGACGACAAAGCCCAGGAAGGAGATGGTGTCACAGTGAAACTCGCACTTCTCAGCCTTCACATACAGGTGGTTCTCCAGCAAGCGCTGGAGAACACGACGAACATGCTGGACGTGCTCGGGCAGGGAGCGAGAAAAGATCAGGATGTCATCCAGGTATACAAAAACGTACCGGTTAAGCATGTCCCGTAGGACGTCGTTGACAAGGGCCTGGAACACAGAGGGGGAATTCATCAACCCGAACGGCATAACCAGGTATTCGTAATGACCGGAAGGGGTGTTGAATGCCGTCTTCCACTCATCTCCCTCCCGAATGCGGACCAAGTGGTAGGCGCTACGGAGGTCGAGCTTGGTGAAGACAGTTGCCCCCTGCAGAGGCTCGAAAGCCGAGGACAGGAGCGGGAGGGGGTAGCGGTTCTTCACCGTGATGGCGTTGAGGCCCCGATAATCAATGCAGGGACGGAGACCGCCGTCCTTCTTGCCCACGAAGAAGAAGCCTGCTCCAGCGGGTGAAGAAGATGGACGGATAATGCCGGCAGCGAGGGACTCTTGGATGTATTTGTTCATAGCCTCGGTCTCCGGCGGTGACAAAGAAAACAGGCGCCCCCTCGGCGGCAGGGAACCGGGCAGGAGATCGATCGCGCAATCATATGGGCGATGCGGAGGCAGCGAGGTGGCCCGGGACTTGCTGAATACGGGTTTCAGGTCGAGGTACTCCGGCGGCACCACTGACAGGTCAGGGAATTCCTCAGGTGTGGAAGCGTCTGGTGACACAGGAGCCAGGGCGTCACGCAGGCAGCTGGAATGGCAGAACTCACTCCAGCCCAGGATCTTGTTTCCCTTCCAGTCTATGTGAGGGTTGTGCCGCGCCAGCCAGGGATGACCCAGGACTACAGAAGCCTGCGGGGTGTCTATGACGTGCAGCACAATCTCCTCGCGATGGTTGCCAGAGATGAGGAAACTCACGGGGGGGGTGGCGTGGGTAATGCGGACCAATGGTGCCCCGGTGATGGCATGGGCCTCCAGGGGTGAGCGCAGCGGAATGCGGGGCAACTGCAGTCGGGCCGCCAGGTCGGCGTCGATGAAACTCCCGTCAGCCCCCGAATCAATCAGGACAGAAACGACGTGCGGTCGACCCTCGACAAGCAGAGTGGCGGCGAAACGGGGGCGGCCTTCAGGGGACTGATTAAACGGGGTCACGCTCACCTGTACTCCCCTTCCTACGGGTGAGCGCCGGCTTTTAACGGGCAGGTAGCCACAAAATGCCCCGACTGCCCGCAGTACAGGCAGGCCCCGGTGCTGATCCTCTTCTGGCGCTCAGCTGGGGACAGACGGGTGCGGTCGACCTGCATCGGCTCCGGGAGGGGAGGAGGCGGGGCCGCAGGGACACGCACAACGGACGTGGGCAGGTGCTCGCGGGAGGGGCTCCGAGGTCCAGCAGCTCCTCTCTCTCGGCGCCGCTGCGACAGGCGCCGATCAACACGGATGGCCAGGTCCACCAGGTCGTCGAAACTGGCCGGCAGCTCCCGGGTGGCCAGTTCGTCTTGGATGAGGTCCGACAGACCGTGGAGGAAGGTATCGAACTGCGCCTCCGTGTTCCAGCCGCTGGTGGCAGCGAGAGTGCGGAACTCTATTGCATAGTCCGACACCGACCTGCGCCCCTGACGAATCATGAGCATCTCCCTTGCGGCCTCGCGACCATGTTTGGACCGGTCAAAGACCTTCTTCATCTCCTCCGCGAAGTCAGGGAAGGACTGGCAGAAAGGGGCACCGGCGTCCCAGACTGCCGTGCCCCACTCCCTGGCGCGCCCCGTTAACAGGGTGATGACGTAGGCGATCTTTGCCCGGTCAGTGGGGAACGTGGAGGGCTGGAGCTCAAACACCAGGGAGCACTGAGAAAGAAACGACCGGCACGTCCCGGGATCCCCTGAGTATGATTCGGGAGGTGGCAGACGGGGCTCTCGGGTAGGAAGAGCCGGCAGGGCAAACGGAGGGGCGGCTGCAGGCGGCGAGGGGCGAGCATCCTGACTCAGCTGCAACTGCTGCAGCTGAGACGCGACGCCGGCAAGGCTGGTGGCGAAGCCCTCCAGGGATCGGCCGATGGCGTCCAGCTGGCTCTGGTGCCCCCCTAGCAACGCGCCCTGCAGCTCCAGCGCAGCCTTCAGCTGGGGTAGGTCCGCTGGGTCCATAGCTGGCTAGTTCGTTCTGTTACGGCACAGACGAAGGACCCAACAGCAGACCACGCACGATGAGGGTTAAGTGCGTCTTTATTGATTTCGGCAGTCAGAGTTCGTGAGCCGGGAACAGGCAAGGTCGGCAACGGGTAAGCAGTCCGTGGGGAAAACCAGGGCGAAGTCAGGAACAGGCGGAGTCAGGAACCAGGAGACAGTCAGAGGGCAAATCCGGGAGCGAAGTTGGGCGGAAGCGGAGTTAGGCACAGGGCAGGCAGACGAACGATCAGACAGGGCAAAAAACGGTAGACAGAAAAACCAGGTCGGGGCACAAGTGAGAATCGGTACACAAGGCAAAACGGGCAACAAAAACGCGGGGACGAAACAGGTCAAGAAAACACTGCTACGAACTAGCAACGAGACAGGAACAGGCAGGGCATAAATAGGGCAGAGCAGACGAGGTGATGGGGAACAGGTGATCCGGCATGCAGGTGGCGGCAATGAAGCAACGAGGCAGGCGGGGACAGGGGCGGGGCTAGAACACAAGGAAAACAAAAGCACATGGACAGGGAAAAAAAAAACAAACACACAGCTAGGGGGCCGGGGCACTGACAAGTTTGACCATTTCCTAGCTATAACATTAATTAATGAAAAGGAACTAGCTTGCGGTCTTTGTCTTGCCTCTCATAGGAACAAGGCTTCATTTAATTTGAGTTTATTAAGCTTTTTACACTCCTATTTTCACTTAGATAATGTGTGTATGTTGCATAAATTTATTTCCTTTCAATTTCGAAGTTTCAGAGGTTAAAGTTACGTGTAGAAATGAGTGAAGCAAAGAGGAGGAAGCTTACAGACTTCTTCAAAAGGTACATCAGACATCACCACTGATCTAGCTTAGCTAGGCACATGTGCCAAACCCATTTGTGTTGTTTGGTAGCAATATATTCACTAGGTAATACAATCATGATTTCATTTCTTGATATAAAAGTACCAAACTGAATGGCCAAGTTTATTGTCCCTTGGCGCATTTTCAATCTGTTGTCAGATTTGTCATTATCATGTCATGCCATCAGTGCTTTCGCTAATGTTCATTAAAATGGTTGGACCTCCTCTTACCTGTTGGGAACCCACAAAATATATCAGGAAGTGGGTAGCTACCAGAAGGTCTGCAGACCATTTAGCGTGTAGACAAAGATGCACTACCACACAGGCTTCCCCATATCAGCCCACCTGGGATCTGATGAACTAACTGGTCTTACTGATACACTGTAAAAAGTCTAACTTCCAAATTGTAAAGTGGAATTAGGATTCAAAGTTCAATGAGCAAATAATCCTTCCAAATGTTTAGGTAACACTTGAAAACGAGTTGAGTGATATTTTTTCATCTTAAGTTCTAGGGACGTGAGAATGAGAGTTCAGCTAAATTAGATTCTTCATCTCTCGTTGAAACGGTTTACTTTCTGTCACCGCGCGTGCGCACTTCCTCCCTCCTGCTTACCGTTAGGACCCTTAACCCTAGTTTGCAACGGATGACCGACTGTCTGCGACGGCCCCATGTTGCTGTGAAGAGACAATTAAGGTAAGAGTGACTACTACCTCTGTGCAACGTTAACTAAAGTTTATTAGACAGTTTAATTGAAAAAATAATGCATGTAGCCTAATAGAGAATAAATTCAGTAGTTAGCTACATTGGTAGCTAACATATCAGGACTATCCCTGTGCTAGCTAGCAAGCTAACGTTGGCTTGCTTTAAACCAGCTAGCTGATTAACAGCTTAGCGAGTTGATACCGAATGAATGTTAATGTTAGCCATTAAATCAGTTTAATGTTGCGAAAATTATATTTGCTTACTCTGTATTGTTGCCAACTATCAATGCAGACGTTGCGTGAGATATACTGAATAAATCACACTTCTGGCGTGAGATGCATTGGTTTTATAAGAAATAGCAGAGTCGCATTGGTGGGACAGGTGAAAACATTTAATGAGGCAAACATTCTGCTTGAGTACCGGTATACAGTTATGTGGCCAAATGTTGCATCCTCCCAATATTATTGTAACGTGTTGGGAAGTTAGCAGCGGAGCACGACCAGCATACTCCGTGGCTGTCGTTTGCATGTGTAAAGTTACCCACCGTGACCGTGAGTGTTGTGTCGTTTAGTTAGTCCCTTCCCTTTTACCCTTATTGTTGGTCTGGTTGTGTTGCTAATAAACGGCCGGTTGGCTAAATTTATGCAACGCTCCGCGTCGTTTTTCCCTGAACCCGCGCGATCATTACAATATATTCATTTGGGATACCGAATGAATCGTATTTCTGGCGCGAGATTCATTGGTTTCAACGGTAATATTGAAAACACAAACTTGCTTTGCTGAGTTAGGTTGTTAATTCACTCAAATCACTATTTAAAAGAGAACTAAATCAGTTACTATTTGATTGTACTTGTAAAGCAAGGTTGAGTTAACAAAGTATACTTCTGCGTGAAGTCACAGGGTAAATAAAGAAAACAAGTCAGCACAACTACTAAGGCCTGAAGTAGAGAAAACTCAAAAATGTTAGGCAGCTGGTTGCCTTACATTTTTTAGTTTGCCCAACTTTTTATTTTTTACAGTGTACTTTTACAGTAAGATGTTGTGCAAAATTTTTTTTAGAAAGTCATGGAATTTGATTGTGTTCTTGATTGTGATGGAATTAACTGTAATATTAGCCTACCGTTTCCACTGTGTGTATTGATGTTGAAAGTTAAAATTCTTCTATCTAGCTAGTTGGGGTGATGTGTCTTCAGTGAGTACACATGTAGTTGCTTCTCCATTTTTTCACTTTTCTATCTTATGGTTAGCAGGATTGTGAGGAAATGGTGATTGAAATTTTATGGGACTTTGAAAAAGTCATGGAAAGGTTTGGAAATCTGAAAAGGTGTTGGCAGCCTGTGTATATTGTAATATTGTAAGATGTAAATTAAGTCCAGTTTAATGTAACTATTAAAAAGACTGTTCTGTTCATATTACTTTGTATTATTATTCTGTCCTTTAGTGGTAACAACACCATTCCTATATTTGATACAGATACACAGGAGAGTGCACTTGATTGCCATCAGCTGTAGCTTTGCACACTGCCAACAGTATCTAGAATGACTTTGATTAGCGTTTTAGTGTTCAGAGCAGAGGGTTGTCTCACCTTGTTATATTTTATATACAGTTTGTCAAATGATATCAGATTTTGTAGTCTATACGTACACACATGTGCACCCATGGCAACCCTGAAACCACAGAGCCCCCCACATAACAAACCCCAATTTAACCCCTGACTACTCTATAACTGAACAAATACATCAAATAAACGTCTGCTCATTTTTTGGTATCTGACGCAAACATCTTTATCACTCTGCTTACCTAATATTGATCAACAATCCATGAAAAATATTCTGGTATGACAGCATAAATGAAATAAAATCCTTTTTTACATTGTTTGGACCCCAGCTATCGCAATTATTTTACTTTCACTTGGGTGGTTTAATTTGACAGTATTTTTACAGTAAATCAAAGCTCAATGTCTTTTCCAAGGACAAAAAACAACTGTTAATTAAAAGAAATAAACCACCCAAAATCATTTGCCAGTGACACCTTTACCTCAGCAACATATTTTGTGTAACAGTATCTGGGTCAGACCTGCATGTTTAACAGTTTTATTATGACAAAATTATGCTGTGATTGGTCACAAAAACATTGAAATGAGAGTGAGATAAAGTGTGATAAGCTGACACTAGACAACAAATATTGTACACTAGACTACAATATTTAAGTAATTCCTATTTTTGTGTTACCTCAACACGTACTGTCAACATTTTTTGTGTTTTATTACATCACGAAGCCTCCTGGAAGCATCCATGTCACATGCCACATGATCATAGACACATATTCAGTATATGTCTGAATGGAGACTGAACACTAAGGGAAGTGTGGATTGCATGTAATGTTATTTTACAATCTACGGCATGAGCAATTTTCATCTGGGAGTGAGGCCTGTCACATCCTAGGACGTATTTGTGTGTGTCTCTCTCTCCTCCTCTTGCTCTTGCACATTACGGGGCGATTGTCAGATCGCGGTGATTGGCTGGAAGACGGGTGGGGAGATTTGAAAAGTGGCATCTGGGCAGGACTGGGACCTCTTTTCCTGCTGCGAACCCCCCCTGCTGCTTACACCGTTGGAGAGTGTGTGCTGGAGTGTGAACGTGGACGTGGTTATTTTTCGTGTCAGCCTGAATGTTCGTGGGGGGCAGGTGCCATTTTTTTAAATGACCATTTTCCCCTGTTTTTCGTTAATTAGGGAGTTAGGGAAGTTGTTTAGTATTTCGTTTCATTTTTTTTTGGTAGGTTACTAGCTTCCCTCTTCCCCAGTTAGTAGTGTTTTGTTTATTATTTTGGCCTGGCTCACCCCTGAAGTATTTTTCGTTCAAAGAAAAAAGAAAAATAAATGAAAAAGGCTGACGTGAAATACGCAGTGTGTGCGTGTGTTGGTCGGGTAGCAGGGGTCGGAGGACGTCTGGTTTATGTTCACCCCACCCTAGATGGGGTCGTAACAGGCCTGACTGTGTAAATTGTATAACCTAGGCTTTAGACAACTGTGCCTGACAGTTGAGCCATTTTATTGGTTACAATACTGAATTTGTAACCAATGTGAAACTAAACATCTTTCTATCGGATATTCAGAGTTCATTTATCATGGGCATCCTCGAGACAACAAAGCATTTTAAAATAAAGAAACATGTTCAATGTGAAGTGTGGAGATTTTAACGAGGTTCATCTCTCTATGGAAAACATAAAATAACCTCCTGGTGAACTGTTAACTAAACTCGAGTGTTGATTTAGATTTAAACCTGAAGAAAAAAGCATGGGAGAGAGACAGAGCAGGGAGCCCCAGTAAGAGTCTCATGGTGGGAAGCAGACATCTATATGCCACACTTATAAATCCCACAGAATTAAAGTCATGACTTCTAGAGAAAAACATTAAAATCATGCCACAACGAACAGTGCTATTTGTAACTTTTGCTTTTAGGAAAACTATTTTACTCCACTCTCCAGCACGTGTGCTTTTTCTTCCCGGGTGTTTTTTCAGTTCCTCACAGAAAGCAGGGCCTGTTACACCTGGAGAGTCTTTGATCCACACAGTGAATCCACCTGCCATTTTAATGATCCAAAAGAACATCTCTCCACAAACTAGGACAACAGTTAGATCTTTCCTGTTTCTCTTTCTGTAACACAAAACAGCTCAAATGAAAACGATCAGGTGGAGCCAGGCTTTTCAGGTAGCATCTCTCCAAGTCTGTACCTATGTATGACAGTATTAATGACAGTCTCAAATAGAGGCCTTCAATATACATGGCTACCTTTATATTGAGCAACTACAGATGGTGCTACTTCAGTTTGCACGGTTTCACGCGTGAATCTCGCGTGAATCACGCTTGATTCACGCAGCATTTTTTCAGGAGAAGCTGCAGTGTACCCTACAACCACCAGGTGGCACTTGGGAGCTCTGCCTTTAACCCTATGGTGACGGCCCATTAAAATTTGGTTCGATTTCGAACCATAGCGTCATTGGCCTTTTTTAACCTCACCAATGAAAAAAAACATTTGGGTATGTTGATAACAGATGCTAAATCACTGTCAAGCTGTTTCGTTCATTTTGATAGCCTATTGGCTGAGTTTGATGTCATGAGAAATGTTGGGAACGACAACGAGTAAAAATTCCGGCTACTTCCGCCATTACTCCATTACATAAGTTCTGTTAATTTTACATTATATGATTGTCTATTGACTGTTTATTACTCGATCATTCATTGATGTTTATTGAGGTACCACACCCATAAAAAATGACTGAAGCAATAGGCTACATTTTGTAATAAGTTTCCAGGTTCTATTTTCATTAGTACTTTGTTTTACTGTGTGCAAATAAATCAACAAAATACCATCTACTGTGTGCAAATAAATCAACTAAATACCATCAGCATGGATGTTGTGTGTTTTGGTGATAAAATTTTGGCACCGTAAAATTTACACATCAAGTAGCCTACCCATTTCGATTGAATGCCCTGCTGATGTGTGTGTGAGTGTGAATGAAATGTGTGAAATTGCACAAGCAATTTAACTTCTATTCAATAGATTTCTAAAGAAAAATGTATGAATGCGCTAACAATTGTCACGCCAATTCACGATTCACGCCAATTAGGCTACATGTTTAGTTGTGAAAACATCAGCTGCTGTAACAAAGACAAAGTTGGGAAAGGGCTTCAGAGAAAACGTGTTTATTGAAATAATGAAGAGGTCTACATTTCAAGCACAGTGAATCCCAGGGAAGATCTGCGTGTTTTGCGGAGGAATTCATTTATCTTATCGATGCAGTCCCTCATGTCACTCCTCCCCATAGTAGGAAACTTTCTCTGCAGTGTTGAGACCACAAAGTTTTCACATTCTGTGGCAGTGCTCGCTTGCCCCTCGATCCACATTTATGGAACATAGTGGTGTGATAAGAACATTTTAGGGACCATCAAAGGACGTCGTTCACGTTCATAATATCTGACTAGGCTACACTGATACACTGATTTTTATCTTATACATGTAGTTACGTACTTATTTTAATTAAACAGTTAAACAGACCCATTTACTTTGTATGTTAGAGACGGATCCTTTAGATTAATTTCCCCTGTCACCCAAGATAATTCGCCAGTTTCCACTGTGCCTTCATTGTGAAAGTCGAATAATGCGTATTTAGTCATTTATTCATTTTTCTAACCAGGTAACTTGTCCGGACTCTAGCAGTGACTCCACTGTCAAATCTTCAACTGCCAAGGAACGCAATAAACAAACGCATTTGCAGTGCGAGACGCTCGCGGGTTTAGATGTCTGGCTGCCAATGTCGCGAAATTATACATACATTTTTAATGGGTATTTAAAACCTTGATCTTTGTCAAACAAAATTCTTGAGTAATTATTTTAAAGAAGGGCATGGAAATATACATTTTTAATGGGTATTTAAAACCATGATCTTTGTCAAACAAAATTCTTGAGTAATTATTTTAAAGAAGGGCGTGGAAATTCAATGAGGTATGAGGAGTGGGCTTAGTGGCTTGTGGCTAAACCTGAACTATGAATTGTGAGCTGTTAAGAGAAGAGACACTTTTTAACCAGTGGTTTTTGTATTGCAAATGAATTGTGAGCACATGTCTCACTGGTAGTTAACCTATATAGGTTTACTAGGATCTCTAAATTGCAGCTTCTGTGTTTTTATAAACAGCTGTCTGGGTTAAACTTAGGTTTATTAGTCAGCGAAAAACGTCCCCATGTAACGCATAGGGGACGTTATAGAGGACGTTGGATTTTGGGCACTTTAAGGTTCAGGCTCAACGAGGCGCCTTTTCTGCAGCTCCCCTCCCCGCTTTTTTCACTATCTTTCAACTTTCAAGATGTGTGAGTGTGAATGTAAAGGGAGACATCCACTGTGCTTTTGTCATTGGAAACTCACGCGTATCACCCACAAAAGTCACAACAATTCCCAGACTTGAATTAACAGCTGCTGTTGTTTCAGTAAAAATAATATGCTCAAGGAGGAATTCGGATCTGCCATTATTGAGGAATTTTTCTGGACTGACTGTGATGTAATGTGTGAAATTGCACAAGCAATACAACTTCGGTTCAATAAAAAGATTTCTAAAGAAAAAATATGAATGCGCTAACAATTGTCAGTTTAGACAGTTCACGCCAATGACATATTTACGCCAATTTGACAGTTCACGCCAATTACATATTCACGCCAATTACATATTTACCAACAAAAAGGCAAAAAGTGCTGTGATATCTCAGAGCCATGTTGGTCTATTTGCTTAGTTCATTTCCTGGTTGCAATTTAGCGAATTTAAGTTAAATTTCCATAATATCCCAACTTATCATGTGCACTTCGTGCGATAATTAAAATATTCTATGATTGGAATAGGTTGTGATGAGCCCATCACAGATGAACTTCGTCCAAAATGGGAACAGTGGAAACATTACCAAAGTCTATTAAACGATGTCACTATATCCAGCACATACATACCATCTGGATTTGGAAAAAATCACTAAAACCGAGCTGCACCACTTCTCAAATGCAAGCATGAATGGATACGGACAGTGTTCATACTTGAGAGTTTAAAATGAAAAGGGAGACATCCACTGTGCTTTTGTCATTGGAAACTCACGCGTATCACCCACAAAAGTCACAACAATTCCCAGACTTGAATTAACTGCTGCTGTTGTTTCATTAAAAACAAGTAATAGCCTATGCAATTTAGCGAATTTAAGTTAAATTTCCATAATATCCCAACTTATCATGTGCACTTTGTGCGATACAATTAAAATGTTCTATGATTGTAAGAGCTTCCGTTAGACATCCACGTGACAAACTGCTGTGACAGACAAACAGACAATACAAATGTAATATTTTAGTACTGTAAGTGTTATTAATATGCATTATAAAAGGTGTTATTTGAAATAGTTTACTGCTTGGACATAGCCATCACCATCAAGCGTGTATTTTGCGGTTAAAGGGATATCATGTTCTGTGGATGATTATGCCATTTTCTCAGCTACAGCAGTAAAAATATCATTTATATCATGTTTCTATCAGTGATGTGCAGGTCCATGTAGGTATAAACGACCCCCACTCGACCGACGTTTTCAACTAACCCGCCCGCAACACGGACGCGAAAAATAATTATGAATATTGTACCCGACCCGCTTCCTGACCTGCATATTTTTAAAAGTAGTCTATGCTCTTGATTAACTTCGTAGCGTTATTGGGCTACGTAAAACTGACATTACTGAGTTATATGCCTATGCATTTAAGTATTAAAATTGTACATAAAAATTGGCATTGCTCAGTTCAACGTGTTGGGGAAACCGGGCTTTTTGTCCCGCGTCAGCATTCATTCAAAAGTTAATAATGCCAGTTTTGCGGCTATCAAATGTGTAAATCGCATCGCACGAAGTTTATGACAAAGCCAGCACTATGGTCATCATCTTTCATAACTTCTACATTGCTTTCATAACTTTCATACTTTGCTCTTTCTGTTCGTGTGTTTTTGGAGCTTCCACTCCCCAGTCTTCACCTTCTCTCTTACCGTCTCCATCTCTACCTTCTCAGTTATTCAGCCAATGAAGTCTTTGTCTTTTATAGAAAATTGTGTCTACTATATAAATTACAAAAGTTTAATCGGCATCTTTATTTTTTATCTATGGGTAGAAGTGCTATGTGCTTGTTGTATTTTTAACGTTATGTTTGTATTTGTCCAACCTCTGTCGTCCCCATGAGACAACTAACACGAAATGGCAAGTCAATCAAATGAGTGTTCTTATGCTGCCCCTAGCGGCTGCAGTTGTACTGACATGTCACGCAACTGCGTGAATCACGTTTTCCGTGAGTGAAACGTGCATTTCGAACTAGGACCCACTGTACATAAACTACTAAAAATAATAATAATAATCATAATTTCCTGAATGTCACATTACAGTCCTGAGGTTAGAGAGATGGCATATTCAATTAGTAGCTAAACCTAATAATTCATAATTAATGTGCATTTGTTGTACATTTTGTACATTGCTTGGTAGCAGGGGACATCATATATGATGACTGTGAAAGAAAATTAAGAAAGGACTTTTGAAACATTGCCATGACCTGAACAAGTTGCTTGTTTAACACTCAGGGTCATGGCGATGTTTCAAACGTCCTTTTCTTAATTATCTTCCACAATGATCCTCTGAGCAATCTAGCTGAATGTCCATTTTGTGTCCATGCAGATTAATGAGTCAAATAATCAGGATGTTGCTTTATCATGCCTCAGTATGCAAAGGTTTTCATTCTGAAGTCACCAGCAATAAATAATCTTCACAAATAATTGACTCATTGCTCCAGGAGTGCAACTGCTGGCTGTAGTGTTGCAGCGATATGAGAGACACTAGTTTCTTTCTTAAACTTGCATGTAGCTCTCAGGTTTAGGGTTTCTGAAAATGTGGCATGTAGCACTCTTTCTCATGATAGTATGCTTGGACATCATTCTAGAGAGAGAAAAGAGCAGACTGATGTCCAAATAACATCTGAAGGTAAAACACAAACTCCAATCTCTACTGGAGTGAAACTCCACCAATTTCTACCAAATTCACAGGCTCCAATCTCCATCAGTCAGGGTGAATTCCATTTCAATTCAGTCATTTCAGGACATTTATTAATTGAAAAATCTTCATAGGTAACAATGACTAATATTCAGTTCCTAAATGGGATTTCAGTTCATTTCCTTAGATGACTGAATTGACATAGAACTGACCCCAACTATCATCTCCACTTTGCCTTAACCCTTTCGCACATGACTTATTTTATGCTATGTAGCGCGTGTGTTAGGTTACATGGTTTGTTATGTTTTCATTAGCGTTATTAAGCTTCTCATAGTTTTCACTGCCACATTTGCTATAATTTGTAACGTTAAATGACTGTTTCCTCAAAGCTAACGTTAGCTAGAATTTTTGCAATCTAGTGTTCTAATCACACTGGTTTGACTGTATGTGTGAAAGGGCTAATCACATCGGTGTAACCGTACACACGAAAGGGTTAACATTGATATCACACACCTGCTCTAATTTAATAAAATTATACAAGCACAGAGGTTATACATAAACAGATGCCTACATGCATTTTTTGCATAATAGCCCTATTGCCACAAACCTTGACTCTGTCTCTTTAAAACCTGAAGGAGTGGCGTGGAGCTGAGGCCAGCTATCCCAGAGGCTCCAGCACAGTCAGCCCTCTGCAGGCTGAGGCCAAAATTCAATCAGCTGATCATGTGTTAATCATCTCCACAAGTTATTTTCCACATCCACTACAATACCTACCACTAAAGTTTGAGAAGGAAGCCCTGGTACAGCAGATAGGTACTGAAGAGGTTCTCCTGTTTCTGACCAATTCTTATGACAGGCTACACACACAGTAGGTTTAGTCAGAGAGACGGATCAGCTCTGACATCTGTCACATTCCACCAGATGACCTTGGAGGAGAAATGCATAAGTTAAAGACCACTAACAATGTGTGGTCTATGGTGAAAGCATACAATTCGGAAGAGAATGCCACAAAAGAAAAGGACTGCTAGGAACAGTTTTTCTGTATGAACTTATTTTGATTCCTACATGAAACACAATCATTTGCTTAAAATCTTTTGTGAGGAGAAAAGATCATACTGTATAAATAGATCATACTTTTGATAACAGAATCAAATCATATTTTGCTAATACGATTCAGCTAGTCATATGTTGCTAACAGTATAATTAAACTGGCCATATATTGATAACAACAGAATTAAGACAATCATAAATTGCTAAAAACAGAATTTAGTGGGTTATATTGTGCTAACGTTTGGATTAAGCTGGTCATATATTGCTAACAACAGAATTAAGCTGATCATGTATTGCTAAGAATAGGATTTAACTTGTAATACATCACTAACAGCAGAAAAATAATGGCAGGGGTTATTTTCACCTGCTACTGAAACATCCAATCTGAGTTCCATTATTGAAGATGTGCACTACAGCCTCTCTGTGCGAGTACGTTTATGTACCCAAATTGACTTGATTCTTCATAGTTGTTTACAGCACACATTTTGCTCAAAGGCAAAGTAAAGTGATATCAGGGGACTGTTGTCTCCAGTAAGCAAGATACAAAACCATCACAACCAACAGAATAGAACAGACAGCATTTGGAGCTGCAGCCTCAAGCATAACTTTATGTACACTGCAGACTTCAGGACAACCCATTCATTCAAAAATATTTAAAATTTTTTTTTTTTTTTTCCTCATTTTTTAGCAATAAACAGGATCAACTGAGACAAGGGGTGTCCGAATCAAAGTTATTTTGTTAACACACATTATAGTAAAAGATACAATCAACAATCTAAAAAAAACAGGTTTGGAGTAGCAGAAATAAAAGATTGGAAGCTGAGGGCATTTTTGAACAGATTTTGACACAGTTGGAAACACAATGCCAAGCTTTTACTGCTAGAGACCAGACAAGTAACACGGACTCCGCAATAACAAAGCCAAAAACAGGGGGCGCCATGTAGCTGATTATAACCATAGCTCTATGGCCCACATTCAAACCCAAGCCTAACATCATACACCAATGACTGGGAGCCCACAGCAGCCAAACAAACTGGATTAATTTCCGGCAGGGATAGGGGTGGGTGAGTCTGCTTGGGTTTCCCTGTCTCACCGCTCTCAGGCACTCTGAGGTTCATCAGGTGCTTCTGTGCTGCTCAGATGATGTCAGTTGTCTTCCAGTAAGCAACAACACTGCAGCAGTACGATATGGCTTGCATTGCAAAAAATAGCTGTTGGCTGCATGCAAGTGTATTGGAGAATTGTATTTGTCTTGCCTCAGTGTTCCTGTGCGAGTTCAAAGGTTGTAGCAGTGAGCTGAGCCTACTACAGCGTACAACTTGAGATTCTAAATAATTTATATATAAATACATAGTTTCCTAAAGAAAAAAAAAATGGCTGTCACGCCATCTTTCTTGGCTCAAATCCGTCCACCAGTTCCAAACCATTTCAGAACATGCCTGAGCTCCCAAGTCGCTCACAGTCCTGTGTTCTATAGCCAGTGCTCTGTGGTCTCATCATCTTGACCTTGGGCTTCGTCTTAAAGTGTGATGTCTCAAAGTGTGACGCTCTGTGGTTGACTCTGATATACAGACTGCCTTCTATCTTCTATCTTCTTTCTCAACTGTTCAACAGTTACCTGGTCCAACTACATTAATTATCCCCAATGCCTGTGCATTTACAATGTACCTACATAATAATTACCATGCACAGGTGTAATTACACAATCTACAAGCAGGTTTAACAAATGTAAGTACAGATGAACCCAGTTAATATCACATTGCCTACTATCCCAACCCTCTTAATGTCACTTAATGCCACTTGCCAGTCACTACTGTTAGATCTTAAGTAACACATGTACGATATGCGTGCTTTCTAAGATGCTCTAAGGCTATGTTCACACTGTTAGTCCAAATCCAATTTATGTGCATATCCGATTGGAATCTGATCATATGTAGTAACCTCACTCAGTATGAACAGCCAAAAATCACATAAGAGCCGATATTTACAAATCCGTTTCAAACCACATTCGTATGTGGTTTGAAATCCGATTCAAATTGCATTTTTGCACATTCGTTTAGGTCTGAATGCTCTGATCGGATTTCAGGTGTTTTTTTTTTTTTTTACGTATGTGACTTTTGACACCACGTAAAGTTCACGTGTATGTCACACGTGCAGGAAACATGCTAGTTTGGTGGCGGAGGGAGCCATTGGTGAGTGGTTGTAGGTCATAGTCAGAGCTGGAGCTAACATGTGTTTTACAGAATTGTCACCTCCTCCGTCTCTGACACTGTCTCGTTATTTTTATAGAACTTGCGCCACGGCTCCACATTGCCGTGTTGTAAATAAGCAAGCCCATTTCATTACCCTCCAATTTGTTTTGTTCATGCTAACTACTTCTACTTCCGGGTGCAATGTCATTACTATAGTAACCAATGTGGATAAGACTGAAAATGAGGATTGCCAACCGGACACATAGATCGGAACTGATCACTTGCAATATATAATGCAGACAGTCAATCGGGAAGATCGGATTCTGATCGGATATGCAAAAAATTGGATTTGGACTGACAGTGTGAACACAGCCTAAGATGCCTGTACCCTCTCTTTGCTCACAGTATTATTTGTTATTATTAGAAGTGGCTGTGGTTTTCGTATGGACATACATACATACAGACATGTAACCTTATAACTTGCATCTTGAAATGTAGTTCTATATGTGACGCATGCTTACCTTTCATTTTGGGTTGCTATTTGGCAATGGAGGCAGTGGAGCCTCTCTTTTAAGAAAGACTGAACTGTTGACAAAATATTTATGCGGTTCTTTATTTGGGGCTAAATTTTATTTACATTTTTTTCCCACAACTGGTGAGGCAGCGGCACTGAGGACAATAAAAACATCACTACAAACAGCAACTACAACAAAGAAAAAATACAGAGAAACAACAGAGACTGGATCCTAGAATCCCAGTCACAATTAGAATTAACCAGAATCCATTTCAAAGCAGCAGGAGGTATAATTATGCTGTAACTCAGAGCTCTGACACGCCTTGGCCACTGTCCAAAGAAGCAGAGAGAGGTGGCTGCTTTCAGCGGAGGATTCGCCCTGTCTCTCCTCAAGAATGTATGTGTGTATAAGGGGTGGGGGGTGGGGGTGGCTGTTGGGGGCTGGAGCGGAGACACTAACCACCTTAGGAGGGGTAGCCATCAGAGTTATTGCTTCACTCCACACACTAGAGCCTAAACAAGCCTCTGATTTCATTTCCATAAAGGATGCTCCACACAGTCTTCTCCTCTGACAGAGATAAGATATATAAATTATGAGTGGCTGAAAACGTGTACACCAACACCTTGGGCAACTCATCAGTCATGCTCTGCGTATCAGCAGGTAGCTGACATGGCCCTGACAGGAACATCCGACTCCAGGAGAGGGGGGTGGGGGGTGGAATTAGGGATGCTGTCAAAGACCCTGGCGCAACAGCTGATTTGTATTTAATGGCCTCCTTAACAAAAAAATGGCGGTCATGGAAACCCTTCCTCTCTAGCTCTTTTTTTCTGTTTTTGCTCTGCACCATGGGGTGTGTGGCTCGCCGATATGCTCACAAAGGGGCCCACAATCGACAGAGATGGAGGCTACGCTAAGTAGACCACCCAGAGCCTGCTGGGGTGGAGTCCCACACACTGCTTTCTCTTGTATGATTTAAGCTCCAAGGCATTCTTCTGCCTGAGCAGGAATAAAAGACACTTCTTGCCATATCTCCAAAAAAATCTGTCTTGTTTTCTTCCAAGTCAGTAAAAAATGTAAACATGACTTGTTCACTGGGTATTGTGGGATTCAAAAGAAATTATCCACCATGGTAAAGGAAATACTATAGTCTTTTCCTGTTATAAATTTGCTCCATCAGAGAGCATGTCATTAATTAATTAGCAGTCCATAACAATGAAAAGCCTACAATTTAGCCCAAGCAGGACACAATGCAAGTAATTTAGAATATATATATAGAATATAGAATGTAGAATAAATAATATTCCCAGTTACAGGAGCTTGGTGTTTCCGTTGCCTTAATGCACTACAAAGAACTCAAACACAACCAGAACGTGACCGTGACCCAGGGCTCTGACAGGTAAAATAGGCACCTCTTGCACATCATGGAAATTGATCCAGGCATGTCATTCTACTGGCCTCTCATCTGCATCTACTGCACCCCATCAAGCCCATGACTTGACATTAACACAGAAACAGGTCTCGTGTGTCATGGGAGAGAGGGTTTAAGTGCAAAGAATGTCCCAGAAAACTGCAGCTGTATGGCATGGTGCAGGCAGCCTAGGCAGGCCCAAGGTAGGGCAGAGCCTTGATCTGGCAGCCCTACCCGGGTTTGGCTCACAGAGAACACTCACAATAACAGGAGAAACTCACTCATGTCTTGTGGTAAGTAAGCCTATAGAAGGAGTGTACCAACATGCCACGACTTTGCCATCTCCAAGTTGGCACAACACTGTCTTAACCATTCATCAGACCCGGGTTTAAACCATGGGGCGGTTGGTGGTGGGGGACATGAGATTTTTTTTAAAAGTGCACAGGTCATAAACTTATGCCACAGACGACAGCGACCACAGCTCATGACTTCATTATTACTGCATCTGATGACAATTTTCCAAAGAAAAAGGAAGGCACAGGGCAGGCGGCTGTGGTTAGATGGAACACATCCGTTCCACTCAGAGCTGTCTCACATTCAGTGAAAGGTACTGATGTCAGTGTTACATCTGTTCTTCAGAGGGGCCGAAAAACACCTGGAATTAAAAGCTTATTGAACAGTCACTGAAATTGAAGTTATGAAAAATCAGAAATAACAGAATAAACATTAGCAGGAAAAACAACAGCCATCTTTTCATTTAAGGACTTAATGCCTTCCCTTAATGTTGGTATATTGGTCAATTCACAACAGCAGAGTAGTCAGGCTAGCGAATGTTCAGATGTGGATGCTCTACACAACAAAAGATCTGCTCTTGACCAATGACTACTTGGTCAAAACCCCCATGAACTGCGACTCTTCAAAATGGCCTAAATTGTACCCCATCTCCACTGAATTATGATAAAGAGTGAACTAGAGACCTTCAAAATCATGTGAAAAATGAAGATGACAATTTGAATTCAGTTTCATTTAAACATATTTTTATTCATTGTGAATTCCATTGGAGGTCATCGACTTTTATTAAAAAGTATGTCACATTAATTTACGGTGCATGTCATGGGTTAAGGCCTCAGTATGTGCCAGTATGTTATAGTTATTGTAAACACACTGTCATGAATGAGCACACAGAGTATCAATCTGCTTTTGGACATGTAGTGCAGGGAGGAAGAGGAAAAAGGTAAAATTCTGAAACCGTTTCCCCACAGGGAGGCAAAACTACTCATTTCACACAAGTAGGAGCGCTGTCATGTTTGGTGTGATGAACAGCAGGGATGGACCAGGGATGGAGCTACAGGAAAGGCCACACAGAACAGAAGCACCATAACAAGCCACCACATACCTCAAAGGCAGGGAGAGGTGGAAACAAAGGAATTATGGGACAGCTACATCCACTATATACCTGCCTTCTCTAAATCAGTCCCATAGTTTAGATATGGTTAGTGTATGAGCATGATTCAGCCAGAAAGCTGGAGATTACAGAATAATCAATGCAGCTGATGTTAAGAAGAAGTTGACTAAAGACTATCTTTATGATTTTTTCCTTTAAACAGCCATATTTCAGATATGCACTGCACTCACATGCCAAATGTGACTATTTTTCCCATCAAAAGGTTGTGTCCCAAGTCGTCTACTTGCATATTATGTAATACACTTATCAAGTATGCTTAGCCATCGAGTGTGTTCACACCTGATCGTATGGATGATGTAGTATGCTTGGAAGTACTTGGATGTCATACTACAACGAACCGCAAATTATCCAGGAAGTGTTTCACAGTTCCTATCCCGGGAATCATTGCAAAACAAAAGGAGAGGGGCTTATGGCTGAGTTAAAAAAAGGGACAATCTGAACAGTTGTGCATAGTCAGTATACAAGCAACTAAATAGTAAACATTATCAGTATTCCGCTAACATCTGTCATTTGACAAACTGTGGCATAACTTAACATGCCAATTGAAGTATTATAAGTACTATGAGAGCAAAATACCACAACTAGCTAGGGTCTACTGTAGCATTTGACTGTCTGAAGTTCGTTTCTAATTGATGCATCCTGTGTACCTGTGTACACTAAAAGATCTAGTATATATTATGTACTTTTAGTATGCCTGTTAGAATGTGGCTTATTAGTAAGCAGTATGCTAATATGAGATTTTGGACACTGCCTAGGTCTCTGAGCACACTACAGTGAGCTATGCATCTGTTGGAGGATGGATGTGGCTTCCAAGCAAATTGCAGTTGGATGATGGGTCGCAGGGTCCCTGAGAGGGGTGAGATGAGCAACCCCTGCCAACACACCCAGTCTTATCCCCGGAAAAACAAATTGTGGGCTCCCAGTCATCGTTGGCCGAAGACACGGCTGGGATAGAACCCAGACCATAGAGCTCAGCTTATGCTGAAAGGGTACACCTTAACCACTGAGCTACTTGGGAGACTGGAATCTTCTTTACTCAGACAGTGACAACTATGACAAACAGAAACCCCCATTTGGAATGGAGGCCACCGAGATGTCACAGCTGCTTAGAAACCTGATGAGTCGTAACAGGCTCACAACATATTTAAAACTCTGGCTAAATATTAGCTTCAGGAGGAGCTAATATCAAATGACACTAAACAAGTGCACTGATTGATCGTGCCGTTTGGGAGACGACCAAGGCAGTGCAGTGTCTGGTGTGCAAGTGTCCATGTGATGTTGGAATAGTATTTTATATGATGACAGGGTGCTAGGTTACGGTTGTAAGTCTCATTGACAGTGAGGTAAAACAAGCCACAGGGATCAGATTGTTAAGAGGTCAATGTTGTCACTTTGTATAGCATGGCATTCTGGCATGAAGAGCTGAAAGAGAGCTCCCTATTCAGAGTGGTTGAATATGGAGGATAAATTAATCAGCTACACTACACTAAAAAACATTAAACAACTTGTCTTGGAAATACATTCCTTATTGACGGGTAATGAACGTTGTATATGTCTACCTGAAAACTCTCAGACCGAGCAACAGTATCCAAGATGGATGACCGTTGTGGTTTGTGTTGGGTGCATTAGCAACTATAACTGACAAAACTCACTTATGTGCAGCTCTATTAAAGTGCCTTGGCTTACAGCCCAGCGCTTTCCAGCGCCCTGACCTGTTGAGGGCAGCATAGCTATTAATCTGCAAGGTGGCTGTTACGTGCCAGCATCCTTTACAGCCTGCTGATATTAATGAAAACATGTTTATGTCAGAGGTTACAACCATTTTAAATCACCTGAAGGTGTGTGGGCAAATATAAAGCAAGACATGAAACAAATGCTCAAACACAACTTTAGTAACTGGTAGCGCAAATTTAAAAGCAGCACACAGACAATTCAGAACTAAGATCCAGAATTCAAAAAACATTTATTAATTTGGCAAATGCGAAATTATTAACTCTGGTTGTTAATGCCAGTCCTATGGGAAATCAAAGGAAAGCTTTTCTTATGCATCCGTCTGTGTGCCCTGGCTCTGCTGTCTGCCAGGGCAAACAGACGGATGCATAAGAAACGCGTCACCTGACCCTTCTGACCTGACCACGACCCCAGAGGATAGAGGGCCTCTTTTCCCCCTGCTCAGGAACGGACTTTTTTAACCTGCTGAATCTTGACAGCGGCTGGTGACTCACTTAGTGAGGGCTACTGAAACTGTAGAGCTGTGGAGCACTGAATGTGGAGAGTCTGGGACTACTGAATCTGGACAGCAGAAGATTACTGAATTTGTAGGGGAATATTGAATGCGGAGGCTAGGGTACTACAGAATGTGGAGAGTAGAGGACTAGTGAATTTGGAGAGTAGGGAACTACTGAGTGTGGAGAGTAGGGGACTACTGAGTGTGGAGAGTAGGGGAATACTGAATGTGGAGAGTAGGGGATTACTGAATGTGGAGACTAATTGGCTACAGAACTGTGGTTAAAGCCTGGAAAGTGAGCATGCAGAGCAGCAGGCTTGGAATGCAGTCTGTGTTCCCTTTTGGAATTTGGGTTTTTTTGGAATTTTTGGGTTTCATGTTTTATTGCAAATGGAAAATAAACATTTTTAATATGTATTTACTTCCCATACCAGTGAGTAAACAGGAGAAAATTCACCATCGGTTCCCTACTTTGTAGGCTACAGTGTTTGCACTCCAGACCAACTCCATATATTGCTAGTAATTCTTGAAAGTGTGTAATTTCTTAAAAATTTAATGTTGCTGAAAACTAAAGTTTATTTCAACATGCAACTATAAAGTAAGGATGCTCACTGTGATTAGCTTGAGTAAAAATAAAAAGCAAACGCCAAACTGACAGACAATTCTAAAGCCTAAAGAGTCAATCATTCAAGATCAGAGAATGAAAAATTCAAGAGAGTAATGAATGAGACAGGCAGTTCCTTACCTGTTTATATTCATTAGAATCTGCTTAATGGATGCAGCACAGACTGACAAGAGTTCCGGCACATGAAGTGCGCACTGACATGTTTGCCCCTCCTACAACCTTTTAATCAACCAATCCCAAAACCATGCCCCTCTAGAGTGCCGCCCACAATTTAACACTTTGATGTAAGCCCTTAATGTAACACTTTTCAGCACTTAATCCTCTGGACATCCAACATTTTTGTTCTGTGTTGGAAAGGTCAAAGAGTCCATCTGGAGTTCCTCCCTTTGTGTGTAAAAGCTACTAAAGCTACTAGGTCCACCTGTTCTGGCAGGTTTCCTGTCATCACCCTACAAATAGCCTGTGGGGCCATTCCTTACAGAAGAGCCAAGGTTGTTGAGGGAAAAAACAAACAGAAAGGGCTAGGTGTTACAGTCACTATAACCCACTAATCATATCCTGTGATACGATGAGATTTTACAAGATCAGCTTTCCCATTCATCATTGTGGCCCAATACTTACACTTGTTTTTTTTCCAGGGAGATTGAAGTTTAAGGCTCTTATTCTTGTCAACACCTACCTGCTGATAAAGCTTACTGACTCCCACACTGTGTGGTTTAGTGGTCAGGAGCAGGGTCATAACCCAGAGTGACTGGTTCACTTCCCAGGTGGGCCTCAACATTGAACCCTGGGGTACGATATGTAATCCAAAACAATGGCTCAGGCAATACCCAGTTTTGTAAATGGGTAATATGTAAAAACTCCAAACAATGTAATTCACCCTGGACAAAAACATTTCCAAAGCACCTATAATGTAAAATGTAGTTTGTCCATTAAGTGTAGCATCACAATCAAAAGTCCAATTGATTTGATATGAGAGACATAAATGTTATTTTACTTGTGTAAGCATATCTTCTCTTACACATTTAGTCATCTGACAACATTTACTATCAAACATCTTTCTAATGAATGACTCTGTCCCCATAAATTTAAGCGGTTTTTCACAAGTGTTCAGCACTACACTACACAGAGACCTCATGAACAAGTTTGCATATTTACTGACAGTTGCCATAGCGATGCTAAACGCCCCCCTGCCAAACATTAAAGAATATTTTAAGTGGATGAGTTTTGTGTTTTACAGTTTAAAATTAAAGGTAATTTCATCCCTTTTTAGTGGGGGGCTTTTGTCACATTGTATTCTGGAGACATTTTAAAAAAGAGAGAGAGATGCAAGGTCACATAACACCAAGGTTATTACAGCTTTTGATCAAAATAAATACCATTCAATTGAGTTATTCCCCGTCAGTGCGTGCCACAGTGATGCAAAGTTACCACAACCTAAATAACAGCGTCTTCCTGAGCTGACGGCATCAGAAATAATTGACCAATATTTTCCAGGCAGAGAAACAGAAAAAAGACAATTCAATCTGGCAAATGACAGATCCCATTGAACATGTCACTAAATTGTACATAACATAGAGACCAATGACAGGTCAGGGATTAGACTGCTGCTAGTCATTTGAGATTGCATCTCTGCTGTAGTGCCGCTGTACTGGGATCAGTATAATAAACTCTGGCGAACTGATTCCCTGTCAGTGCACTTCTTCCTGGCAATGCCCCAAGGTCACTAGGTATCACATGGGTGACACCTTGCTTTTCAGAGACTGTGAGAACATGGCAGTCTCTGTACTGTGTTGTAGCCTGAGGAAGTCTTTGCGCTGCCATAAAAACAAGGAACCCTTTCGGTCCCTTGAGGAAAGGAGGATGGGAGAGGGGAAAAACTGTCCACCAAAAAATTCATGCCTTTCTGGAGACAAATTTGCACAGCACAACAACAGGAAGAGACCACAGTGTTGAATCTGAGGGCTGGCGTACAGCGCGTTGGTGGTGTTCACAGCACGCAATCTGGAGCTCAAGGGGCCAGAGAAATTCTCTGCATGGGAAATCATAATTAAATCTCTAAGATTACTGGAAGCCCTGGCCAAAATTAATAGCAAGTGCATTTACTGAAATTTATACTGTGGTACTGAAAATGAGCATTGTTATTAATAGGAAATTATAAAGAGGTGGGCAAAACAGCAAACCAACCAAATGAAAAAAGGAGTGCTTCAAAGCAAAACTGAAGCAGCAAAAGCATACAGAAACAACCGAAACAAATTCAAAACCGAAGAAATTCAAAATCAGTATTTTCTTATGAAGGTAAATATGTTGCAAAATGTGAGAGCTTGTAGACTTGATTTTGAGAACTTGTAGAACAAAAATCTGAGCTTGTATGTTTAAATTTTCACTTGTCGAAAAAGTGTGAACTTGGATGTTGAAATTCACAAATGTGTAGATTGATATTTACATAAATACTAGGGCTGTCAAAATAACACGTTAATTTCGATTAATTATAGAAAAATAACGCGTCAAAAACATTAACGCAGATTAATCACACTCTATGATGCCCTGACGTTATGTTCGCAACCGATCCGAGTCTTTTGAATGGCTCTTTGGTAGGAACGAAGGGATCCGAGTCATACTTGAGAACCGTTCATTTTATCGTTGCGCCCTCCCAAATGTCACTACGTGCCCTAAATGTAGTCAGTGCAGCATAGTGGTTAAGGAACAGGAATCCTAATCAAAAGGTCGCTGGTTTGATCCCGAGAGAGAGATTGATTGATTGATTTTGTTTCATGTCGGTTACATGCGCTGTCGGTAATTGCAAATTAAGTTCGCATTGATGTAATCTTGTTCAGTAAAATTACTTGGTTGGAACTAACTGTTGTATAAAGTACAATTTGACCATAAAATGCTTCTCATGGAAAATATTGATATGTGTGATTAATTTAGATTAATTAACTACAAAGCATGTAATTAATTAGATTTTTTTTTAAATCGGTTGACAGCCCTAATAAATACATTTTCCAGTACAACCACAACTCGTGGACTACAACCACAACTCGCTGATTACAACCTCTTGAATCAGTCCCTACAACTTCAAATTTGCGCGCCTTGACTTTTGCAACACTTCTTGCAGTCAGCGTTGTTGCAAAACCAATTTGCACTTGTAGCTTCAGAAGTGAGAGAGCAGAGCAGGGGGCGGGGGGTGAACCAATCAGAAATCAGAAGACGAAGCGCTCCTTTCATGGCTCTTTTGCTCTGCTGTCCTCCGCATCTGCGAACTAAGTTAGATCCGCTGGAAGATGTATTTATGTAAATATCAATCTACAAATTTGTGAATTTCAACATACAAGTTCACATTTTTTCTAGTGAACAGTGAAAATTTAGTGAATAGTGAAAATTTAAACATACAAGTTCAGATTTTTGTTCTAAAGTTCTCACATCAGGTTCTTAAATCTACAGGTCTACAAGTTCTCGCATTTTGCAACATATTTACCTTCATATTTTCTCCCCCTCGTGGTTAAATGATGTTCCTGCTCCAATGGCTCACTCAGTGAGTTAGTCAGTCAGTCATTCAGTCAGTCAGGCAAGGTATCGAAAAAACCATTTCCAGGATGGGTACTTCCATTATAGCCAGGAAGTCATTTTTTTAAATCTGTAAAAGTGCCAAATGTTAAGATAAGTCTTAGCTGTAGAGTAAGGAAAAGACAGTATTTTACCAGGATCTGTATCACATTTTTTTTAAAATATGAAATAAAAAGCTTAGTTTAGGCAGTGGCCAGCCTTAGTCTGCCAGAACACGACCCCTGCAGAGACAACAGGAGAGTTGTGCCACACAGGGGCGGCGCTTGCCTTTCCTGCCGATGGGTGCGAATGATCAGAATCAGTGGAACAGTGGGTGTTCTTTTTACGCACACAACTTTCTGTCCCTGATAGTCTATATACTACCAAGGAAAACATGTTTGCACATTGAAGTACACTATTTCTAGACAGCAGCTGTCCTAATTAAGTCGTAGTTTAGGCTAGACAATTTGTTTGGTGGGAAATGAAATCAATGATCCACTCATTCAAAGTCAGTGAATTACATGAAATCAACATTTTTATTAGCTTATTATGTTCATCTGTTAGTGCGTGTGTGTTTTCTTTATTTACTTCAAACATAACAAACACATATGCTAGAGCACACGCAGGCCGTAGCCATAATCATCATGTGCCAAGCACAAATAACTGAACTGTAAGGTAAAGAAAAAAAAAGACAGAACAGATTTAATTTTCAACATATTAAGTGTAGCAACATCAACCTGTCAAATTCACCTTGCGACATTTCACTCCTGCAAACTTGTTGACCACCTTATCCAAATCGATGTTTGCAGCTAACTCTCTTTCGATAAAAAGTAACGCAAGTTGTGAGAGGCGCTCCTCGCCCATGGTGGCACGCAAGTAAGTTTTTAACAGTGCACTACTCACAGGAAATGTGAGGTATATTTTGTAAAGGGTAGCCAGATTTGGGAACGCACGATTCATGTCATTAGCTATAAGAAAGGCTAAAATCTGGCCAGTGGAGAGCTCATCCATCTCCAGATTTCTGCACATTTCGCAAAAGGAGCAGTATTCATCAGGAACATCGGAAGCAGAAACATCACTACTGTAAAATATTGCCAACTCGTGTATACTTTGGACTGACTCGGAATTAAATAAGTGTTTCGGGTTAAGCGCCTGATATTTCTTGGCCATAGATCTTGTGTCTGAAAATCGCTCTAGAACGTTGCGGAACCTGAGCTTTAATTGTTTGTTTACAGGTACAGAGCATAGTGCGGCGTATTTCTCCCTCTGCAGGCAGCCATGAGGGTGTGTATGTTTTAGAGGGGACTATCGATTAAAATCCACCAGAAACTGTGGTTAAGGCGTTTGTTGAACACATCTTTAAAAGTGACCATAGTGTAAGCTACCAACGCTGCTGACTCCAGAATTTATTTTTGCCGGCCATGGGTGCCCGGCACCCACGGCACCCACTGAAGCTCCGCTAGTGGTGCCACAGTACGCCTGTCACACCCACTCCCAGTCAGGCAGCTCAGCCATGCCCAGTTCAGCCCTGCTCAACCTCACTTGCTCATCAAGTGCACCTGTAACTCATGATTCAATCAGTTCCTGGCTACTTAAGGTCTCAGTCTGTGTTGCCTCATTGTGATGTATTGTTCTTGACTAAGCCTGTACTCTGCTATACCGTGTTTGAGTGATGTTATTCTGACCCTTGTTCTCTTGCCTGTTCTCTGGACCTTGTGTTTGTTGGATCTGTTTGTACTGCTGCTTCCCTGTTGCCGACCTGTTTACATCCCTGACTATTTCTGTCTTCGTATATTAAAAGAAAGAGAAGATTTTTGACCGCACTTGGATCCCAGTCTGTTTCACTACAACGTCTCATGAAGGACTCCCCTAAACCTATACTGTACCTCACTACCAAGTAACATGGCCTGGCTGAACCCATCCGCAGAAGATTGGAACATGGTCTGCTTTAAGCTTGGGGGGTACAGAGGTGTGCTCCTTTTCCCTTTGCCATGTCATGCCACGCACTGGCCTTCCTGTTCAATGGAGGCCCGTTGTCTAATCCAGGAGCGGCAGCAAGTGGAAATGCTGCCTTTCAACACACAAAAGCAAAAAAAGTCTCTCTGGAGAAGAGTGTCTGCTAAATGGAAAAAAAAAAATTGCGTCATCTATCAGCACTGTCAATCACCATGATTGACAGCAGGCTGTCATGGGTGGGGGGTTGGGGGATGAAGGGGAAAGAGAGTGACATGCAGTGTTGTAGTCGAGTCACATACCTCGAGTCCAAGTCGAGTCTCAAGTCTCCACTGCTTGAGTCCAAGTCCAAGTCCGAGTCAGTAGTGTTAAAGTCCAAGTCAGTAGTGTTTGAGTCCGAGTCTGAGTCCCTGTTGCTTGAGTCTAAGTTCAAGTCCGAGTCAAAACGTCAGGAATAAATGTTGTCAAATTAAATCAATCTGGTATAAAGAGGACAGAATTTTTTTCAACCTTTTACACCATAAAGATTTTTAACAACTTAAGGTTTTTATTGATGGACTTCACTTCCAATGTATGTAAATACAACTATGTCAATAAAGCAATAACATAACTTGAGGACATGGTACATGGGGGTTGCTGGAATGGCTGTGCTGTCCTGTTTACATTACAGTAGTTTTACACTCAGCTATAACCCAGGGCTTTAAGCAACAAATTTTTCTGAGGCGGAAATGTTTTATTTTTTTTGGGGGGGGGAATGAAACGCATGTACATTTAGCGTTGCCACAACAGCTTTAATTCAAAATGGTAAAAAAAAAACATTTATACAATTTTGTATTACTGTGCTCAAATTAAAAGTGCTTCCTTTTTTTCTTAAATGCTATCAAAAATGAAAAGTGCAACTTCAATAAAAGTTGGTCGAGTAGCAAGATGCTGTGTTGCAACTTTGTCCAAGTCATCATCATAGAATCGGACCAATACAAAACTAGAAAAGTGCATTTCCTGAAGAAAATGTTGCGGTTTGTGGACTCGTCAACGTTCTGTGAAAACATCTGTTTTGACAGCTTGTGTGCTAAACATTGCCTAATGTGACAGGTAATGTCGTGAGTGGATAGGTAGCTAGCCTGTGTATTTTGACACGCTAAGTCTGGAGAGTGCAGTTCCGTCATCTGATGTTTTGCACATGGCAACTAGCGCTGGCGCTATCCTGAAAGACAGGTCATGTTCCGCTATAAATGCGGACTTTATGATTGCACACGCGGTCTTGGATGGATGAAGCGGCAGCAGCTACAGTGGCCACAGCTCCCGGCAACATTGACATATAATGAAGAGCCCGAACAGCTGCTTTGTGTGAGGGTTCTGTATCATGCCGAGACAATACCTTTTGCCGCTTGTCCCATACTGTATTTTTTTCTAACACACGGTGCAAAGCAGCTCCCGGGCTCGTTTAATTTGGACAACATACAACGAATGTTTGTCCGTCATTACCGTTTTCATCTAACCAAGCCTATCACCATTTATTTTTCACCCCTGTTCTATTGCGCTTGTGTCTGCGCCAATCTTCACAAGTTTTGCTTCCATGCTCCATCTATTTGAATGCATGCTAGCTTATTGTGCAGTAATCAACTGATACAGTCCCCGCAAATACTTCCTGGCACCCCCTCGCAGAAAGTTGAAACTAGTTGCCGATTGGATGAGAACAGTGCTCTCGTGCCAGTACGTCACCTATACAGGCTACCATTGGTTAAAACTTATCAGAAAAAACACCACGTGATGACACAGAGATGGCGGAACTTCTGAACTGGACGATCTGCGTCTCATCATTTCTCGAAAGCGCAACAGCAGGGTCGTATTTGAGTCCAGGACTCAGACTTGACTCGGACTCGAGTCGCATTTTTGGTGACCTGGACTTGAACTCGAGTCATCATGACCGTCACTCGGACTTGTACTCGGACTTGACAGTTTAGGACTTGGACTTGGACTCGGACTCAACAGTTTTCGACTAAGGACTTGGACGCAAATATGTGACTCACCTGTTGCGCTTTCATTCTGCCTGTGTTGTTGACGGAAGAGAGAAATAATAACAGGCAGATCGTCCAGTCCAGAAGTTCCATCATCTCTGTGTTGTCACCAATCAGTGCATTCTTCTCCCAGCTAGGCCTTACGTAATCCTTCTAAACTCTGTAGAAGAAGCAAATTGCTGCTGTTACGTAAGGGATAACGGCCGCCGAGGTGTCCCGCTACACGAAATTAATGGACAAGGCGGAGGCACGCGTCGTGGAGTTTCCTCCACCGAGTCCATTAATTCCGTGTAGCGGGACACCTCGAAGGCCGTTATCCCGCTTATCCCCCGGTTGCCATATTTAGGCATTTTTGTGTACAAAGGAAACATAAGGAGTAATCTACAAAAAAGTTGGTTTGTGGAGCTAGTTGTTCAAGTAGCCTTCAAGACAGCTAAAGCGTAGCCTACAGTAGGGCGCACTAGTTTGCTTGGTTGTTATGGTTACCATTCATAGTTTTTGCCAAAGGCTAGTGTTACTTAGTTTGCACAAGAAACAATGTAGCCTAGCATATCGCTTAGCTTTGATCTTCCTAAAACACATGAAGACACACGCATTGTTTTGTGGCGTTTTATTTTGATATTATTGTTTATTGTTAAGTTATTCAGTTATTTGAAGTTAAATTCTACATTTCCGGTTATGGTGAAATTTGATAAGGTAATAGGGAGTTTGCATTTTTTAGATATTTTAGTTGAGGGTTCGCCGTGAACGGCGTGGCATTGTTGATGGGATCCTTGCTGGCATCCTTGCTCAGACTGACTGGCATCCTTGCTCAGTCGCTGGAACCAACGATGTAGCAGGAGCACTGGCTGTCAGGATGTTGCTCCAGACTCTCCTCTCATCAGTACTTGGTGTCCAGTAACTCCGAAGGCTGGCTTCGCAACGGTGCCCCGTTACTGCCATAATCTGGCGACTTTCAAGGCTAGCCTCGGAAAGCCGATTGACAGCAGTGCTTCTTAAGGAGTGGTTGGTGTACGGAGGAAGGCCCACCTCAGGTAAAAAGAAGTTTTGAAAAAATAGGCTATGCTGCAATCTAGCCTTTTAAAATGTGCATCTATGATTATCATATATCTGCCTTCTTACCTCTTCGCAGCATGTCAGCATGCTGCCCAGGTAATGGACATCCATGGGCTCCCTTGTGTACCACACCTCGCTTGTGTCCAGTGTGCTTTGTGGTACATGCTTCGGGTGCAGGTAGAAGGACTTCGCATCTGCTGGACATTTTGAAATGTATTTTCTGAAGCTCCGCACTGGACATAGTGGATCGCCTGGGATGGAGTACATAAATCCCTGCAGGTGCTCTCTCTGAGGATCGCACGGATCCTTGTGATTTTTGGTTTCGGGGTTGCAGAAGAAGGTGACGTACTCATGACCATTGTCATCAACTTTGATGACAAATGACTTCAGAGTGAGCTCCCTGTTGCCCTCTCTCCCTTGACGGGCCATGGAGAGCTGGATATAAAACCAGACCTTGCGAACCAGGCCTCTGGCTGTGTCTGGCGAAAGCGCTTGAGATTTGCGCAGCATCTGGAGGTGTTGGTCTGGGATGCGGGGATGATGGACGCTGGTGTCTTTGCCTTGTTTTCTGTATTTTTTTAACACCAACTTGAAAACAGCGTTACTAGATGAAAACTCTTTGTCGGTAATGACATTATACGGCATGAAGCTGTTAATGCCTGCCCATAAAGCCATATAACCGGCGACGCTATAATCCTCGCCTTTTGAAGTTTGGACAGATGCATAAAATTGTCTGAGTACTTCATTAATTTTCTGTGCAGAATACGCACCAATGTCCTGTTCTTCTCCGTTTTGTTTTAAAAAGTCCTTCAGTGTGTTCAATGCCCAATTTGTATTTCGTTCGGTGTTTTTTTCGTGCACCTCCTGCTCTATGGTCGTAACTTCTTCTTCTGTCAGTTTTTTGTGTCTTTTCGGTGTATCTTCACCAAATGTCTCCGCAAACCACTGTTCAAATGTTTTGTTACCTAGCACATTAAAGTTTATAACAAAATCCTCCATTTTTGCAAACGTTTCTTTGCTAAGATTATCAATAGGTTTTTGTCAGCTGTCAATCAACTGTGAATCAACCGTCAATCTGTACGGTTGTTATAGTTACCATTCAAAAGAGTATTGATATGGAACGGTGATTAAACTTTTTTACCAGATCTACTTCTTAGGTGTCCTGCTATACGGAATTAACGGACACCAGACAGCCAATCAGAAAATAGTATTTCTTGTCTCCGGGGGATAATTTATGTTATTTCACTAAAGTTTTATCAACAGATTGTGGTATTTTGTTATTCGCCATGAACGTCTGTTACGGAGCGTTATCTTGACTCCATTCTGCTGTCCTTCTCGGATTATTACCACATTCCAACACTTATGTGAAGCTCCAACAAAACGAAAAGTAAACTAAACAACTTCCCCCTCTCATCTCTGGATGACTAAAAAGTGACTTTTTCCACATACTCATCGAGTTTTATTTCGCTGTCAAGCTGAGGCAAAGTTTACCTCTAGCAACCCCCGTATACCATGTCCTCAAGTTATGTTAGCTTTATTGACATGCAGTTGTATTTACATACATTGGAAGCGAAATCCATCAATAAAAACCTGAAGTTGTTAAAAATCTTTATGGTGTAACAGTGTTCATTTCGTTGACAAAAACTGTGATGAAAAATGTTCGTCAACGAACCTTTTTCCACGAAGAAAACGAGGCGATAATGAAATAAAAATGTACCTTTGGAAATAAAAACTGACGAAATATAGTACAATGTTTGTTGACGAATAATAACAAAACGATAATGTCTGACAGATGAATGGACAAGCAATTTAGCTACCATATTTTTTTAATCAAATTACATGCAGGCACTCACTTTACAAAATATGCATAACCGTGTACTGCATGCTTATTATTGGTTGATATACAGGTCCAGGTCGTGCTGTCCCGCCAATGGAACACTCGGAAGAAAAAAAAAGAGCCGATGTATGGAGAAATTGTACCTATATCACTAGTGCTATTGACAATAAAACAATGCAGATCGTGCGGGTACAAAATCGGTGGGAAAAACAGTACATACATTGAGGCATTTAAAGGCACACCAACCAGTAATATATGATAGGATAAGTTCTACAGCTATCAAAATCAGCTTAAAGGCTTGAATGTTAGCTAAAAGCAGACGGCTATCTTTTCTTGTTCGCTTGACTTGTTAACGTTAATTGTGCATATCGGTAGGTAAGCTGTTTGGGTGTAAGATGAATGTTAACATTACATGAAAAACCTACTAAGTCAATGTTCCTTGTACAGTATTATCTAGCTAGCTGGACTGCTCCTTAATTCGGACTGCCTGTTACTTCCCCAATCTACAGTATAGATACAAACAGCGCTCACTCTCGCTCTTGCCATTCGGTATTGGCAAGTTAGCAAGCTTATAACTAGGATATCCAGCAATGCGTTGTTCTGAGCTAGGTCCTACACTGTAAGACAAAGTCAGCGGAAATATTGTCTTTTTTCACTTTGTCTTTAGGAACAGTATTTGCAAATGAAGCGGTGGCCAATATGTGTTATTTGTTGGTGCTTAGGTTAGCTTGTCACCGCAATAGCAATCGTTGGCGCTGTTTGTTTACAGGTCAGCTGGTGTACAGTGTCCTATTATGCTTTTGTCGTTGAGATATTGTAAATTCATAACCATTATTATAATCTTCGATTGTTTTCATGTACCATGTAAATATTATGCTAGTTAGTTTTTATTACTGTGTCTGCTTCCACTCACGCTAATCCTAGTGTGAATGTGGTAACCGCAAGTGAGAAGCACTGCTCCAACAATAGCCTGGCTGAGTTTTGCTGGACTCCGGGTTGAGACTACTGCTAATGCTATGTTCCAGATGCGCAGTGACAATGCCCTTATCGTTAAGTGTCGTGTCCTTTATTTGTCCAGCACTACAGTATGTCTTTGATGGTCATTTGCACTACTATTCCAAACATATAAGTGACTTAATTATACTATATTTGCACTGACTTTGTCTTACATTGTGGGTAGGTTATATGCCCTGAGTACACTGTACTTCATTGTAGTTGTTTTTTTTTTGTCCTTTGCACTGCAATGATAAACAACCGAGTGCAAAAGAATATTTTTATATTAAATAAATGTCAGATTTATTTGACAAACAGCCAAAGAATAAGTCATATTGCTTCCACAGTGCAAAAGACACATATTACATTTGTATACAGCACACAGTGCATGACACAGCCTTTCTGGATGTTACTGTATTATTAAATGCATCAAGTTTAGGCTACAGCTAGGAGTCCCTGGCCCTGAGAAGAAAACCTAAGGAATGTAGCTGGCTTAAGAACATCAAAAATGCATTTGCCTAAAATTAGGCAAAATCTTCTATAGTTTTCATTGACTAAAACTAGACTAAAACTAATAATAATTTAAAAGACTAAAATGTGACAAAAACTAATATGCATTTTAGTCAAAAGACTAAATCAAAATCAGCTGCCAAAATTAACACTGTGGTGTAAAAGGTTGAAAAAAAAATTCTCTGTCCTCTTTATCCTAGATTGATTTAATTTGATAACATTTATTTCTGACACCTTGACTCGGACTTGGGCTTAGACTCAAGCAACAGGGACTCGGACTCGGACTCGAACACTACTGACTCGGACTTGGACCTGGACTTGAGCAGTGGAAACTTGAGACTCAACTTGGACTCGAGGTATGTGACTCGACTACAACACTGTCACAACATAAAAAAGAATGGCTTCTCTCTGAAGTGTTACCTTTCAAGGAGCACTCTTCTTCATTGTATTCTGGCTTTTGTGGGGACTGGAAATAATAACATGTCAGTGAAAAATCTAAAACGCGCTTTATTTTATGAACACTAAGTGCATTTTTTAGGTTGAATTTGGTTCTAGATTGAATGCAGAACAAATTGTTTTGAGTACACTTAAATTTAACATCAGTGAATCTTTCCATAATCATACAAAAACTTGTATTACAGACACCATGCGCGTTAGTCCCACACATTGAAGTGCATTAATACAATAGGCCCATAATACATTGATCCTGTCTCGGACAGCCATGAACTAATATGTATCTTCAATTTAAATACATGTATATGCAATGAATATTTTTACATATATACAGTGCAGATTACTTTTTGAGGAGGCTTAAGGAAACACTGTCAGAGTAAAATATGTAACTCAAAGTTTCAAAATATCTGTAGAGTTTGTGCCCCAACAATGTGATTGGCATGCATCTTTACCAATTGATTAAATCTGTCTGATTTTTATATGCAACAGAACTTAAAGAAAGGAGCAAATGACATTTTCAAGAATGCACCACTATAATTGCATCAGAATGTCTGAGGATTTAATTGG
Organism: Megalops atlanticus; assembly: GCA_019176425.1. Classification (NCBI taxonomy): domain Eukaryota; kingdom Metazoa; phylum Chordata; class Actinopteri; order Elopiformes; family Megalopidae; genus Megalops; species Megalops atlanticus. The sequence continues at coordinate 824,061 of CM032890.1, read as the reverse complement.
GGTCTCCAACTGAGGAGCTCAGCGCAGGCTCCTCAGGTATCCCCAACACAAAAAATAATACACTGAGAATTTATTTTATGTAATAATAATAATAATAATAATAATAGAGCCAGAATTTGCAGAGATACGGCAGTTTAAAAAAACATAGTTTTCACTTTCTTCAAAAGTCTTGAAATGTGTGTGCATTGGGCTTGCTGTCCATTGCAACAGCAGTAGCTTCACACGAACTGGCTCTGATTGGCTCTGTTGAAGATATGTAATTGTCGGAATGCGAGCAGGAATGTCTACATGTGACTCAGAGCAGAGACTGAACTGGGCGCGTATTTTAGCTCATAATTCAAAAATTGTTCATCAAAGCACCACACATACAGACATTGTGAGAATCTGCACAAGTGTACCTCTATTTTGATGTACAATTTATGCGTGTAGAGCCAAAATTCACAGAGATACGGTAGTACGAAAAGATAGAATCCTATCTTTATTAATTAGGGTAAAATCAGAGTGTTTTTTAAAATATCATTACAACTATAAATCTATAAATTTATAAAAGTACAAGCACACCAATGGTGAATGAACCGGTCGATTTGGCGTTGGTTTGGTGTCTGCAGAGTGAACAGTTTAGGCTCTTTTAAAGCTAGAAGAATGAATAGTAATAATAGTCATCATCATCATGTTTAGCTCAATTGTTATATATACAATATATTGTCATTTTTGGTATATTGTCATTTTACACTAGACCTTGATGGTGTTACGTTATTGGCATTTAGCAGACACTCTTAGTGACTTACATAGGTTACACTTTTTTTTTTCTACAATGTTATCCATTTATACAGCTGGATATTTACTGAGGCAATTGTGGGTTAAGTACCTTACCCAAGGGTACAACAGCAGTGTCCAAGCAGGGAATCAAACCGGCAACCTTTCGGTCACGAGTCCTGCTCCTTAACCACTGTGCTACACTGGTGTCTCCCTTGCCTCGCGTGCAACTATCAAAAACCCTGGAGTCGTTATCAATCTTCTACTCCCCTGTGACAATGGCTGTATCTCTCTTCTTGTGCTGCTAGACTTAAGTGCAGCCTTTGATGCCATCGATCATCATATCCGACCACCTCGAAAACCTTGTTGGCATAACTGGACAGGCTCTATCTTGGTCCTATCTATCAGAATAATATCAGTTTGTCTTCATTAACAATGAATCTTCCGCTCATTCCAGAGTAAAATATGGAATACCACAAAGATCCGTGCTTGGGCCTCTGCTCTTCTCGTTATACGTGTTGCCTCTCGGCGATATCATCCGTAAACATGGCACTAGCTTCCACTGTTATGCAGATGACACTCAGTTATACATATCAGCCAAACCTGATGTCCCTTTGAATATATCAAACATGGAGGCCTGCCTAACAGATGTAAAGAAATGGATGGCCTGAAAATTTCTCCTCCTTAACTCAGACAAAACCGAAATATTGGCTGTTGGCCCAAAGTCAATCAGGAGCAAATTCACTCATTTTACACTAGACCTTGATGGTGTCTCCCTTGCCTCGAGTGCAGCTATCAAAGGCCTTGGTGTCGTTATTGATCCTGAGCTCTCTTTTGAAACACATATAACTAACACTTCTTGGACAGCCTTTTTTCATTTGAGAAATATACCCAAAATCAGGAAAATTGTATCAATTAATGATGCTGAAAAGCTAATCCACACTTTTGTAACATCCAGATTGGACTACTGCAATGCCCTCTTGTCAGGATGTGCAAATGTCTCACTAAAGCCCCTTCAGCTGGTACAAAATGCAGCTGCTCGTATCTTAACTAGAACAAAATGCTTTGAGCACATTACCCTAGTCCTAGCTTCTCTCCATTGGCTACCCATTAAGTACCAGATTGATTTCAAAATATTTATACTCACATTTAAGACTTTAAATGGGCTTCCCTATCTTAAGGACCTTCTTCACCCATACCTTCCACAAAGAGCCCTTCATTCCCAAAATGCCGGGCTTCTCATCGTTCCAAGAGTGGGCAAAACTACTATAGGTGGTAGAGCCTTTTCCTATCGAGCCCCTCTCCTGTGGAACAGTTTACCCACTGAGGTTCGGGGAGCAGACTCTCTCTCGACCTTTAAGGGCGTACTTACACTAGGCCCGGTTGCCTTGTACCGTGCCTAAGCACGATTGTCCCCCCTCCCCACTCCCCCGCTGGCCTGCGCTCACACTGCGCTTAAAGTTCCGGGCCCAAGCACACTTACATCATCACGATGCGATTTTTTGTGTTGAGGAAAAGCGCTCTCGCACAGCACAATAAGAGTTCATGATTGTACTTACTTTGTGGAATATTTGGAGTCGATTCGGGAGCGGTGACACGTGGCCCTCTCACTTGCCTTATAGATTTATCGATTATGCAATGCAGCAATTTTCAGTTAACCGTGCTGCAAGTATAAGAAGGTCTTTACGGAGGCAGCTGATGTTTCAGTCATTATGCTTGGGGACAGACCAATATTTTGTGTCAGATTACAGTAGCCTAATCACAATAATGTTAGCTAATGTTAACCAGTTAGGGCTACTACTTGTGTGTGCGCTACTGTCATCATTACAACAACAAACATCTTCTATTACTACTTGGATAGTACACTTTTCAATTCATTCGAGAATATTTGGGTTAATAACGGGTCTGGTTCTCACCTTATTGATGAACGTGAATTGAAGTCAGCGAGTAAAGCTCCAAATTCCTCCCTCAATGTCAGCTGCCTCCGTAAAAATCTTATACGTGCAGCAAAATTAACTGAAAATTGCTGCGTTGCATAATTGATGCTAACTGGCTGGGGAGCTAACGCTATCTCGAGATAGATTTGACAAACATAGCTAGTTAGCTAACAGGCTACCTATCTGAACGATTGTTGAAGACTATAGCTACTTAACAGTTTGGCTGCTTCATTTGTGATACTCTGATTAAGCCCCTGACAACAGCAATGCTTACATCACCACGTAAATTATGGTTAGTTTTATGTCGCTTGCTAGTAATCAAGCTAATGTGGGGATCCACAGAGTTATTTTTAGGTACAGATCTACAGAACTAACCAATCAAACATCTTTTTGGAGGTAGCCAGTTTGTTATATTTAAGGAAGTCAGCTAGCTAGTCAAATGATATCTAGTCAAATGGATATCTGTTAGTTACACGCCCAGTCATAATAAATCCTTTAATATGACTGGGCGTGTAACTAACAGATATCCAGCTAACTGTTTCTATATAATGGATATATTCGTTAAATGGGAAAGTCGCATCATTGACATCATGTTTGTGTTTCGTGCGATCACATTAGTCAAACGAACTGAACTTTGGGGGTCAAACGTGCTAGGGCACGGTACAGATTGCCTAGTGTGAGTACACCCTAAGTCTAGGCTCAAAACATATCTATACAGTAAATCCTTCAGCTGAGGGACACGGCCTGGTGCTGGCATGGATCATAGAGTCTCTGGTGGACTAAGTGGTCATTGCTTTCACTTTATCATGGCATGGACTCTGTGCCGTGATCTGGTGTTGACTGCCTTAGGGTTGCCCTCATAATTATGCCGGTCCTTTGCCTCCCGCCCCCTAGGTATGCTGACATAATGTTAGTCTGACAGGGTTTTTCCTTGTTGCACACTGGCATTTTTCCCTGCCCCTCCTCTCCTGCCTCTCTACTGTACATTCCTGTCATTCTTATCGTCCACTAATCAATGTTTTTCAATTTTGTTTTCCTCACCCGGCTCCGGGCTCCTGCCTGGAGTTGTAACTCAAGCACCATTTTGGGACCTCCAGCTCAGCTTCCTCGTTGCCATTCCTGTGGAGCCCTCCACGTATCAAGAACTGGATCCTTGAGGACTACATGCTATGCATATTCTGCCGTATAACTTTTAAGATTCAAGATTTTCAACACTCATTATGTTACACACCCCATACATTGCTGTGTCTTACTACCTACATGTCTCATCATTCTTAAGTACTGTTAAGAATTTCTTAGGATATTCTTTCCTACTAATTTGTCCACCCAGTGCCAGCCAGAAGCAGATGGGCTCCCCCTCTGACCCGGGTTCTGCTCAAGGTTTCTTCCTATTAGTCAGGGAGTTTTTCCTTGCCACTGTCGCCTTTGGCTTGCTCTGACAGGGTATCAGGCCTGTAATACCAATGTAAAGCTGCTTTGTGACAACTCATGTTGTAAAAAGCGCTATATATATAAAACTGAATTGAATTGAATTGAAAATATAGCAATGTATTTCTGCTTTGCATTGATATATTTGAAATGCTTTGCAATTTATTCTTGGGCTGAACAATGTATGTCTCAGTAGATTGCAGTGTATTTTATTTTTGTATGGGTCTGAGCATGGTACTGGAGTCAGAAACACATGAAGCATTCACTAATAGATATGTAAAGCAACAGAACAGCTATCTGCCATTCAGTCAAGCCTGAATGTAAAAAAAAAATAAAATTACATATTTTGGTAAAGTCTGGACTGCTTGCAATCAGAACCCCCAACCCAATAACTCAGACTAAAAACAGCTAAGACCTATTTCAAATAATATTTTCCAATAAACATGAACATATTGTTGTCTTTAAATTTCGATGCTACCCAGAAAGATACACAAAAAACATCAGCTTGCTGAATGTCCAACTATTTTTGCAGAAATATTGTACTTTACACATGCTACCAGAATGAAATGATAAGGCACATACCTATGGAGTGTTTTCTTTGAACAAGATTAAAAAAATCCTTAGTTATGCTGTTAACGGTCACATGTGCTTTAATATTTTTCAGTCCGTGTATGATCTCCCCTGATGTGCAGGAAGGTGATGATTCCCCTCTAATTGTAGTTGCTTTGTTTTGATGATGCTCCTGGCATGGCCTCTCCACTGCATCTTCACTCCAACCCTGTGTTTCTCAACACCTTGCTGCTCCATAACCACAGCTGTGCTTCAAACCCCCCAGCCAAGAAGGCTTGCCAAAACCTGGCTGTGTGTTCCTTTCATCTTCCTCATGAGCAGAGGAGGGAGACTTCATACATGTCAGTGTTTTTTTTTCCCTACTGCATCAGCACAGTAAATAAAACTTTGTTCATAATACACCAAGTGTGGGGGGGTGAATCGGGTTGCACTCTCAAATGTTCACAACATATTCTTGTTTTGTCTTACCAAAAGGGAATGGGGGGGTTACAACACACAGGATACACGGGTTGGGCACAAAAGACACAAAGGCAGAACAGAAAGAAAGGCAGAACAGAAAGAATAGAAAACCCAGGGTAACTGTCCAATTGACTGTGCCAAGCATTTCACAACAGGACCTTGTAATGGTCATGTGGTTGGTATGCCCATAAACATATTCCCCTTGGGAACAAAATCTTCTAATACCTGTTGATTAATATAAAATATTTTTATATAAGATCCAATTGTACACAGAAATATGTTATATATTTCAGGACAGTTGGGTCACTAGTTGCAACTGCCCAGTGACTTGGCCGTCCTATTCTGCTGACGATTAACATACCTTCAATGTTGTGACAGTCATGGTCAGCCGAACCACAAAAATGTAGCACCATTATGACTGGAAGTCGGTCCGTGGCAGCGCAAGGCTGTCAAAGCATTTGCACGTCCCCCCATTTATTTTCCCAAAGTAACCCGATGAGTCAGTGCGGGTTTACACCATTGCATTCCGTGACCTCCAAGCCCTCAGAGCAAATTATCGCATTATGGCATTCCTACACGCCCACTTTCCCACAATACAGCTTGCAGGCTCTTCACCATTTTCCTTCTTTGCTGTGGCTTGGAGCACGCTCAGGTCCCACTGAAAAGTGGGCCTGGCTGTTTACTCCAGGTACTTGTTCATCCCTTCATGTCAATTAACCCAGCCCCCCAACCCCCCTTCCTTTTTTAAACTTTTCCCATGAAATCCACCCTTATGCACTACCCAGAACTACACTTCCAAAAAGGCCTTCATCTTAACTGACAGAAGCAGACCACAGAAAAAAACTGAATGTTTCTGAACAGCAGACTGTTCCCCATTTATTCCATTGTGTACTTCTCGGTCTGCATGCCTTACACTATACATGCCAACAGTCTGCACCAGAAACCATGATATTGTAAATGATTTCATAAAATTTCTGATGTATGAAATTTGCCTTTGTACATATTTGAACTTGTGAATTGGTCATGGCAAACGGAGCTCTTTGTGTACTGACAAAGAAAGGACACTGAATCAACAGAGCAAACACCTTCATGGAGAAAGGAGACATTACTTGCTATCAAGCTACTGTACAGAAGGCAGTGATCGATGGGATGGAGGTATCTCTGATGAGAATGGTGGTGAATCAAGAATACTTATCAGATTGCACCTGTGTGCTTATGTCACATGCAGGCTGCTCATCTGGCTGGTATTGTTACAGACTTTTGGATTTGTGATGGCTGGATGATATTCTCAAGCAGTTACAATGATCCATTTTCTCTTGAACTGAGAAGTGTGACAGTAAATGATCCTCACATGGCTGATAGATTGCCAAGGTTGCAGTGGTGAATTCCTTGATTTTGTCATCCAAAATCAGATCTTTCAGAGGAAAATCAAATCAGAAACAGTTCCAGAAACAATCTGAAATGGAGGGGATTAAGAGGAGGGATACTGTTATCTTACTATCTTCACAAAAAAGACAGTCTTTATGTCATACTATCTACCATTATGGGTATACATAATCAGGCTGTGACTCCTCTGGCATTGGTGAAATGGACATGCTGGTGTTTCTGGGAAAATCCCTAATGCTAGATAAATATAATGAAAATGCTTATCAAAGTTATCTTTTATTAATATAAAAGAATGTTTAAAAATGTACTAATGTTACTATGTGAACACACTAATGAGCATCTTTGACCTTCATCCTGCAGGCCTCAAAACCCACTCTCCAGCTACAATGCTGTGAGCCAACAATCCAGGAGAGTGTAGACAAACACGTGCTCTCCTCACAAGTGATGCCACAATGACATGTCCAGGATCGACCCCTGGCTGTAGTGCTCCATTTGCACTCAAAGCAAACACCTTGACCATGAGGTGCTTGGAAGCCCCTAGGTGGCTCAACTTTTATCCCATATAGCCTGGACCCTGACTTTGTCCCTGGCATATTTTAACAGACAATGTAATAATAATTTTTGAAGTTGCATCCCCCACAGCACACACAAAATCGAAAGTTGGAGCACATGCACCACATGAATAGATACATGAATGAATACATACACATACTGATTATGTGTAATTAATGGCATGTTTATAACTGTGAAACCCTGAGTTTAATAAGCATGTGCTGTAATCAACCAAACTCTGGGGATTAGCCCATCCAAGTACTTCTGCTGTCTGGGGAGGAAAAAAACCCTGCATGGATTCCACAGACCATCTAAATGAGTTATCTTCAATTACCCATGTTGTCCTTTCATGATCAAACCTTAGAGGGAGAAACGAGGGCTGCGCTAATTAGAATGCTGTGACGTTGTTAACAACACCCCAATAGGCGATGCCCCGCTGAGAACACAGCGAAGGCAGGCGCGGACATCTAATCACGCCGCTGGCCTCCACTGCCCAGGCCCAGCACATCTGCCTCAGGCCCCCATTAGCTGGTGACCTACACGTGATTGGTCAGCAATCAAGCGGGAAGATGATCCAGCCAATTAGAGGCAGATTATACACATGCCCCGCGGAGCTTGTTATGCCTGCCATATCAGGTCCTATCAAACTCAGACCAAATGGTATGTAAATGCTGCCGTGACAGGTCTGATAAATTCAGTCTGGTTTCTCTACACCTGCTAAATCCACACCTTATAGTATAACCTCTTTGCATTCTCGAAGATACACCAAGAAGATACACCAAGATGTGTTCTAGCATAAAATTGTGAATAATAACACATTTTAATTGTACAGTATCTTTATGATAATAAAGGATACTTTGGGTTTTTTGGTATGTTTTTAAACATCTTAAGGCATATATTAATGTTACATATTCATTTCATTTACTGATTTTTTATAGTTCTGTTTTGAAAGAACAAAAAAGACAAAAAAAAAAACAAACATTTTTGAAAGACACACTTAAATGCTTATTTTTAAACAAAATATGTTCACATAGAGCCACACTGCAGCTGAAATGGATTAGCAACTCAGATTAGATTAGATTGGATTAGATTCAGCTTTATTGTCATTGTGCAGAGTACAGGTACAAAGCCAATGAAATTCAGTTATCATCTAACCAGAAGTGCAAAAACTAGTATTATTTACAGAAAGTGCGGTTAAGAGTAATTACTCCAGTATAGGAAATGTTATATTTTACAGTATGTACAGTGTTAACAGATAATATATATGTATGACATATTAATGTGTTATACATAAGGGGGTGAAGTGGACAGGGTTGGAAAGGGGAGAGTATATATAAGGGTTGTATGTACAGTATTGACAGACATGTACAGATGGTTGTATGTACAGCAGTGCAAATATGAAAGTACAAGTACTGAGACAGTGCAGTCAATTAGCGCAATAATGCTTAGCGCTGTGGTGTGGAGTTCAGCAGGGTCACAGCCTCAGGGAAGAAGCTCTTCCTGGGCCTGCTGGTGCGGGAACGGAGGCTCCTGTAACACCTACCTGATGGAAGGAGAGTAAAAAGTCCCTGGTTAGGGTAGGATGCATCCTTGATAATGCTTTTCGCCCTGCCCAGGCAGCGTTTGTTGTAAATGTTCTCAATGGTGGGCGATTGGCTGCCGGTGATCCGTTAGGCAGTTTTCACCACCTGCTGGAGTGCTTTGCGGTCTGATGCGGAGCAATTGCCGTACCACACCGAGATGCAGTTGGAGAGTATGCTCTCAATGGTACAGCGGTAAAAGTCCACCAGTATCCTAGGACACAGGTGAGCTTTCTTAAGGCTCCACAGGAAGTAAAGGCACTGCTGCACCTTTTTGATGAGAAAGGAAGAGTTCAGGGACCAGGTGAGATCATCAGAGGATGTGGACGCCAAGGAATTTGAAGCTTGATACACGCTTCACTACAACTCCGTTGATGTAGATGGGGGCATGCGCGTGGCTCCTAGCTCGCCTGAAGTCCACAATGATCTCCTTGGTCTTCTGGGTGTTAAGGGCCAGGTTGTTGTTGGCACACCACATGGCCAGGTGCTGGACCTCGTCCCTGTAGGCCGTCTCGTCATCCCCTCTGATCAAGCCTACCACCATGGTGTCATCTGCAAACTTGATTATGGTGTTAGAACCATGTACAGGAGTGCAGTTGTGGGTGAAGAGGGAGTACAGAAGAGGGCTCAGCACAAAGCCTTGTGGCACGCCGGCGTTCAGGGTGAGAGTGGAGGAGGAGAGGTTGCCTAACCTAACAGACTGGAGTCTGTTAGTCAGAAAGTCCAGAGTCCAGTTGCAGAGGGAGGTGCTAATACCAAGCTGGCTAAGCTTGGAGATCAGCTTGGAGGGGAACCCAGTGTTGACTGCTGAGCTGAAGTCAATGAACAGCATTCTGACATAAGAGTTGGGACTGTCCAGGTGGGTCAGGGCAGAGTGGAGTGCCGTGAAGATGGCGTCCTCTGTTGACCTGTTAGTGCGGTAGGCAAACTGATGGGGGTCCAGGGTAGTGGGCAGACAGAATTTCAGTTGTGATCTTGAAGCTTGTGGGGACAACTGCCTGGGCCAGAGACAAATTAAAAATGTCTGTGAAGACCCCGGCCAGCTGCCCTGCACAGACTCTGAGCACAAATGATGCAAGTAAACTCTCGCGGTAGATACAAGGGTCTGCACTTAATGATCAGGTATTTCAGATCAGCAGAGCAATAAGTTTCAGCAATGGTAGAGTCGGTGCACCATGATTTATTCACATAGATGCATAAACCACCGCCCCTGCTTTTACCTGTCACTGCTGCAGCTCTGTCAGCACTGAAGACCGTGCGCCCCTCCAATTCCACCGCGTTGTTTGGGACATTGTTGTTTAGCCATGTTTCCGTGAAAAACATGAAGCTGCAGTCCAAAAGCCTTCTCTGTGTGAGGGTCCAAGTCCCGAGTTTGTCCAGCTTGTTCGCCAGAGACCGTACATTGGCGAGGAAGATGCTGGGTAGCGCTGGCCGGTGTGGATTTAGCCTTAGCTTAGCCCGCACACCTCCACGCTTCCCCCATCTTTGTTTACGGTTCTGACGCCGACGCCGGATACTTCCATACGGTGTGAGTTGTCCGCAGGTCCGCGGTGTCCTCTCTAACTCCGGTAGTTCGTCGAAGTTGAATGGATGGTCCAAAACTGTGTTGGTGTACCGATAATTAATGTCCAAAAGTGTCTGTTTGCTGTATGTGAAGTTCGCATAGCTGAATCGGGCGAACACGCCGGAAACAACCAGATAAATTAACACTGTTTTGCGAAATCTGGTAAGACACTGAGCCTCGCGATGTGCACGTGCCACCATCTTGGTATGTAAAGCCTATAAATCGTTGTCAATATTCCTTTGCAAATTACCCGCTCGTAAAACACTCCTTCGTAATTTACACTGGCTACTATTCATGTTCACTCATTCCTTTTGCTTCAAAAGCTACCAACATCAGTTCTGTGCTTGAGAACCTTTAGAGATGTTGCTCAAAATAACACTCCCACAGGTTGATTATGGATCATGAGCTCAAGTCCATGGTTAAACTCTAACTCTAACACTGAAAACATACACAAATGTTTTGGCAATATGGGATGTGACTACACAGGGTGTTTTTGAACAAATTTGTGTCTCTTGGTCTGTCTATGTATCTACCTATCCAGACACACAATTCCATACACAATAACTACATTTAGGCGTAGCAGTAATAGACAACAAAACCACAGAAAAATGAAATAGAATAATAATGAAATATTCAATTTGTGTTGTAAATCCTCTGTGCCTAAACATTCAGCCTTAATGTTTAAACCAGCTTTGACCTAAATAACAGCCACCTTTGTTCTTGCTATCGTCCCAAAAACCCCTGCGTGTGGCCACTTCGATGTCAAAAGCCATGTCCCCTTCGTTCGAAAAGGCTTAAATATTTCATGCTCCTTCATATCCATGCCTCATGACGGGCGAACAGGGAATAGCCATGAAGCTGGAATGTAATTAAACGGTTGTGACTTTCGAGTATGTGATCTGTCGCCCTAACATGGGCCGCTGTCAGGATCGGTGATGCGCCCCCAGCCCCACGGCTGGACAGGGCCCTCGGTCAGTTCTGATCCGGGCTCATGCACATGAAATGAGGTCAGGATCTGGTCATTAAAAGAAACTCCCTTTTCTACACTAAGCCAGCAAGGCCCCACACAGTTCTTCAAAGATATTTATATAAAGGATTTGTAAGGGATTTTGACAATCAGGCATGTATAAACAATGGCCAGCAAGAGGGGAAAGATGGGGGAGATTACTCTAACTGCCTTTCTGAGAGGATATTACACATCTAAATTACTGAGGTCAGGAGGATGGAGGAAGGTTACAAAGACCATTTATTTTAACACAAAAAAGTCAGAGGGTAGATGGGAACCGAATGACCTGTTTTGCCTTGTGTGTGATCAACTCCACATTATGTTCTGTTAATTAGCTTAGACGAAACCATTTTGTGTGCATGCTTAGAATATAAAATCAAAAGCAGTATCCTTATGGTGAGAGTATATTGTATAACATAAAAAGCTATTCTGTGACCTGAATAAGAACCCAGATATTATGCTGGTATTTGGGGGAAAAAATCTGTGGCATCTATTCTGACTTCTATCTGTTATGCCCTTTGTTCTTATCTTTGAGTAACACATTTCAAGCAAGTCTCTAGTCTCTCACAGAACAATCTTTGTTCGTTTCAGCTTCTGCAGAACTTAAAGTAGTGCAAGAAATATAAAGAGTATGAAAGGCTTGCTTAAGTTTATCATTGAACATTAACCAGGAGAGAAAGGGCACCCTTTTGCAACCCAATGTGGTTAAACTGAACAAGACTGAATGTTGAATAGAAGCTCAGAACTGAACTGAATGTTGTAGAGAAATTTGGAAATGAGCAAAAGACTGAAGAGAAACTCAGAACTGAACTGAACACTGAAGAGAAACTGCATGACCAAGGTGAATCAACCTTTCAGTTACACATTGCTCAAGATGACTGACTACTCATGCTCCAGACTTGTCCATATTTTGGTGCTATTCCTTATGAAACGTTACAAAGCAAGCAAACATTACAATTATGAAGAAAACCATTGAACAAGGACGTCAATGTGGCATACTTGCACTCATCCTCTGGGATGAGGAGAAAGCCTGTTGTGGTTAGATTGAATGTGGGCCTTACCGTGTCACACTTGGGCTTCACCACCTTCATGAAGGCACCTCGTGCTTCTGCCTCGGAACGTTCCTTCTGTGTCACTTTCCGGGTATCCAGGAACTTCAGGTGCGTCAGCTTGTGCAGAACGAAGTACCTGCAAGAGCAACGGATTATCACATGGCTACAACAGTATTAAAGTTACAGAGATGTGAAAACTCATATTCACCCAGATAACTCACATTCTTCCCAGTACATTGTCCATTGCATGCATGTTAAATGAAGTAATGAACCAACTAGGATAAGTGGCTACAATAGGCCTCACTGTGTGCTTAAATTCAGAGAGCAGACTTGATAAGACTGTATTTGTTAAAATGCGAGGTATTTATCGCACCTAAACAACATAAATCATGATTTTTTTGTTGGTTGTTACCAGAGATTCACTATTACCTACGCAAAACAGTGAGGTCAAAGAGCAAGCCTCATTTCAGAGCGTCTGAAGCAAGCCCCATTTCAAAATATTGAAGTATCTCAGCAACAAAAATGACGTGGAAGGCATTGGGTGTCACTTCAGCAACATCACAGATGTCTCTTCAGGCTTTCAGACACACCACATCTTTCACTCTGAGGGAAAGGAACATCAGAGGATAACAGCAGGGCTGGACTGCTGTCAGCTAACCCTGTCAGAAGAAGCTGCATACTGGCACTGAGACCCAGAGAGACAGACAGCACTGAATTGCCGGGTTACTTACATGCTCACAGGTGCTGTTTTCCAGTACAACTTAAACACTATATTACATAATTGTCCATCAGCAGATGCTCTTATCCAGAGGGACTTACATAAGTTAAAATTTCATCCATTTATACAGATGGATATTTACTGAGGCAACTGTGGGTTAAGTTGCTTGTCCAAGGGTACAACAGCAGTGTCCCAGCAGGTAATCAAACCAGTAACCTTTCAGTTGTGAACCCTGTTGCTTACTACTCCACAACACTGCTTACACAGCTAACAGTTCATCCATTTATACAGCCACTGAGGCAATTTCAGTAAAGGGCGCAATGGCAATGCCCCACCTGGGAACCATACTGGCAGTCTTTGGGTTGTGAGCCCCACTTCTTACTGCTGTGCATGTGGCTGCAGATAGCACCCTAAAGATAACCTTTGCAAACCTGCCTTAAGGCAGCGGAGGAAAAATTGATGCAGATGAGGACAGCAAGCCTGGTTCTCAGTGCTGTCAGATCGCCAAGTTCACAGCCGACTCTTTGTGCCAGATGACCAGGTTACGTGTCTTGTCCCACGATGAAAACATGCATCCTGAGGCATGTGGCTAGTGCACTAACATCAGCCAAAATGAGGCCCCCAGTTCAGCTGTGACACAATGGCCATTTTGTGTGCAACAAAAATACAACAGGTTAATAAGGGAGAATGTGTTAAGTCATGGTAGTTCACAAAAATGAACTGCTGTATTTAGAACAAGTATTCAACCAAAAGCAGGTGAGAAATGACTTTATTGCAGGGATTTTATTAAGGATAACTTGGTGGAAGAGTGCACAAGTGTGGCTCAAATTGGACTGGGAGCTAATGCTGTTTGCCTGGTCTGTACTAATGGTCAAACATTATTCTTGAATTACTTACTTAGGCACGTTTCACACATTTCATCACATTCCACATTCAAAACTTCCACATACAAAAAATTTAAAAGTCCCTCATGTGACCTGAATCTACAATATTGTAACAGCAAGTCTGTCTTTACAATGGCCTACAGATGACACAAGTTTTTTCATACCTTTTTCTATATCTATAAAATATTGATCTCTTTGTACCGACCTTATGTAATGAATTGAAACTTTAAAACTACATAGGGGCAATGTCATTTTAAGCTCCTCTAAAAATGTTGCACCAACAGCCCTGCTCAGCCCAGAATGCACCTAGTCTCATAGGGCAACTGGAAATCAAAGCTCCCATTCTTACCTTCACTCACTGCATAAATCGACAGTGAAAGTGCTCCCCGTGCTCAATACCTGACAACAGCTTTAAGCACAGGCCAGGCCTCAACAGCAGCATAATAAGGTCACCTTATACAGATAACTTGATATGGCTGGGGTAGGGTGGGTGATGAGGCTCTGTCACACTCTTAGGAATATTAATGGCTCAATCACACTGGTGAGGGGGAAAGTGGAAAACGCAGGGCCAAAAATGCATTGAAGCTGTCAACAGGTAAAACCAGGGACACTGCTTGCAGGTAAGTCATGTCAGAAAACAGAACAATCTGGTAGAGCAGCACACAAGAGTATAGGGAACCAAGTACCTCCTGGATATTGCGCTCTGGAAAAATGGCCTTTGATTGGTCAATTCTGAGCCAGCTGTCAGCACTGGTTGTCACAGTTAATTTGGCAAAACTGGAAAGCACATTGGTTCAAACCCAACACCAGCAGCCTGTTCCCATGTTATCTCTGATCACCCCTCAGCTGCTTGACTGTTGTTGGGAATGCTCAAACAGATTTAAGAGGTGGCAAGGGTGGGTCCATAAGAAACCATAGCTCAAGGAATGCTTTGGTCGGATGTCCCAAGGGTTTGTGCATCAGTCCAGCAAGGCTTTTTTCACCGCCCCTGGGGTTCTTCCTCAGACTTCCTTCATTTTTCCAGAAAACTGGTAAACTGCTCTACTTACTTTGTAGGAAATAGCCTTAAAATGGAGAAAACGTATATCCACCTTCTTAAAATCTTTCAGAAACTCCAATTTGAGAGTAAGACTGTGACTTGAGTTCAATCACTAGTGTCCTTAACCTTGATTAACAAATGCAGAGTGTTTCCTTTTTTGTTTCTCAGTAACACAGCCAATTAATGTAGGCCTATGTCGCCTGAATCAGCTTGTGGTCTATACTTTGGAGACATTAGATACAATGACACACTGTGACTCAGTGGGAAAGCTACTACAGATGCTGCTGTTGTTGTTACTCTGGGAGCCATTAAAAATCCAGCAGATTTGGTGTGTGTTAATTTAGTAGTTGGGGACCTGAAGTGTACTGAGAGCAAGGTGAAAGAACCTTGCTTAGCTGTATATGTGAGATTGTGCTTTCTCTCACCCCCAAGACCTGTCCTGCAGTGACCTAACAGGCCACAGTAAACCTTGTCAGATACAAAGACTGCATTAAACTGGGACAACAGTCCCAACTAAATTGATGTGTTACACTGTGACACATTATGAATATTGCATCACAAATCTGCTGACACTGTCAATCAGCGGAGAATGGCTTGTCATCAGCACAGAGTGAAGATTAAAAAGCATCTCAGGTAAAAAAGGCCATGAAAAAGGAGCAGTATACTACTTTACAATTATTTTACAATCATACATCCAAGTACATTCATATTTAATTGAAGTCTGAATGATGCTGTCTGTTCTCTGGAAAAAAGTCAGTAGTCTTTGAGAGCACACTCTCAGAGTGTTCAGTTGGACCAAACCAAAAACAGGGTAAACATTTGAACAGACAATGGAATTTTTCACAACCAGACACTGTGTACAACATGTTTTATGCTGTGGAAGATTCAGAGCTGGGAAAAACCCCAGGTGTGCCCATGTAGAGACTATCGTGGCTCAGCTGGGCTGACCTGTATCGCTGGTAGTCATCCTCGTCCTTGTCCAGGCTGACGAGCTGGTTGGGGCAGGCCTCATTGCCCAGCAGGCTGAGGTACTCCAGGGATGGTGCCACCACAGCCAGGTGCTCCAGCAGCCACTCAATGTCGGTGATGTGTCACAGGACAGGGGGCAAGTTAAGGATTTGGAGTCAGTAATCAGAACAGCGGTTATTGCAT
>CM032890.1:0-207478 GCA_019176425.1 Megalops atlanticus | reverse complement strand
AGGAAGACCTAAACATCATCCAAAAGTGGGCAGATACCTAGCAAATGACATTCAGTTTAGATAAATGTAAAGTCTTGCATGTGGGAAATAAGAACCGTAGACAAGACTACTTCATGGGTGGAAAAAAACTAGAATGTGCTCAATTTGAAAAAGACTTGGGAGTAATAGTTGACCCAAGCTTAACAGGATCTAGATAGTGTGCTGTAGCAGAAAAAAAGGCCAACAGGATGCTGGGATATATAGCCAAAAGTATTGAGTATAAATCTGAGGAGGTTATATTGAAATTATACAATGCCTTAGTCAGACCTCACTTGGAATACCGTGTGCAGTTTTGGGCACCGCACTATAGAAAAGATATTGAAGCTCTTGAAAAAGGCATGAAATATAAAACCTACGAGGAAAGACTCAAGTTACTTAACCTATTTAGACTTAGCCAGAGGAGGCTTAGGGGTGATGTAATTGAGGTTTTAAAATTTCTAAAAGGATTTAATAAGGTTAACTATAATAGATTTTTTTAGGGTGAGTTCAGTCTGTAGAACAAGAGAACATAAATGGAAACTAGTTAAGAGTAAGTTCAGCACCGATATAAGGTAATAATATTTTACACAAAGAGTTATCAATGCATGGAATTAGTTGCCAGGTCATGTAGTTGAGGCAGAGACCCTTGCTGTGTTCAAGTCTAGACGCTCTCGCTCTCGCTCCAGACGCTCTCGCTCCAGACGCTCTCGCTCGCTACCTGCGCCGCACTTCCTGTTGCTCCTTCCCGAACGCCGGACGCAAGACGCCGATCGGCTAGGACCTAGCCAGGACTCAAACTCGGAATACTTGCCGATTCCAACACTCTCGCTCTCACAAAGTAAAGACTACAAACGTAAGTAGCCAACTACTTAACCTACAATGGCTTCTCGCAGCTCCGTCTCTCCCATTCTTAGCTCTCCTCCCCCTCGCTGTCTCCCCTGCTGTGTGTGCAACATGTTTAGTTATTCCTTCTCCGCCATTACAACCAACTTCACTTGTGATAAGTGCAAGCTAAACACTAGGTTGTCGGAGAAGGTAGCAGAATTAGAAGCACGCATCCGCACCTTATACGAGATTAAAGATAGCGAAAAGTTTATTGAATCTTTCTCCGTACCGGATGCGTCAGTTAGCCTTTCCCCCAGTTCAACCCCGGCAGAGCCTTCGCAGCAAGGCGAGTGGGTTACGGTTCGGGAAAATAGACGCAAGCGCAAGCCCCCGGTGCACCACCAACCCTCGGTTCACGTTTCCAACAGGTTCTCCCCCCTCAGTAACACACCAGCTGAGAAACCTGTTAAAAGAGCCCTGATCATTGGCGATTCTATTCTTAGAAACGTGAACGTAGAGACGCCAACGACCATAGTTAATTGCATTCCCGGAGCCAGAGCTTCCGACATAGAAGCCAACCTGAAAGTGCTGGCTAAAGCTAAAGATAAAAATAAAGCTAAATTCTCTAAAATTGTTATCCACGTCGGCGCTAACGATGTCCGTATGAGACAATCGGAAGTAACAAAGTTAACTATTAAATCGGTGTGCAGGATGGCTAAACAAATGTCGGATTCAGTCATTTTCTCTGGCCCCATCCCCATGCGGCGCGGTGACGAGATCTACAGCAGATTAACGTCACTTAATCGTTGGTTGTCTGAGTGGTGCCCCTCTAACAACGTGGGCTTTATAGATAATTGGCACAAGTTTTGGGGGAGGCCTGGTCTTTTAAAACGAGATGGCATCCACCCCTCGAGGGAGGGTGCAGCTATCATCTCTAGGAATCTGGACCATAGTTTAAATTGCTCCAAACCTTGACTCATCAGGGCCAAGGCCAGGCAGCAGACTCTCTGTCCTACACAGATGTCTGCTCTTTCCCTGGAACCACCACTTATAGCCAATCCTATAGAGACAGTGTCTGCTCCACGACTCTCGGTCCCAAACCTCTTAAAGACATCTAGTAGGGGCATTTGTGCTGATAATTTGATAAAAATTAAATTTGTCAAACCTAAAAGTAGTACCTGTAGACAGATGGTCCTTAAGATTGGGTTAATAAATATCAGGTCGTTACAACCTAAAGCTGCATTAGTAAACGAATTGATTACTGATCACCAATTTGACATCTTATGCCTGACTGAAACTTGGCTTAAACCTAATGACTTTGTCGCTCTTAATGAATCAACTCCTCCCAGTTACAGTAATCACCAGGTCCCTCGACCTACTGGTAGAGGTGGCGGTGTTGCTGCTGTACACAGCTCCAAACTCTGTGCCACTTTTAAACCTGGCTATAACTTATTCATTCATTTGAACTGTTAGTACTTAGCTTTGCACATCCTGACAAGACTGCATTTCAGCTATTTACCCTTGTAATAGTTTACAGGCCACCTGGCCCTTACAGTGTCTTCTTATCTGAATTCGCTCACTTTTTATCTGACCTGGTTGTCAATACAGAAAAGGCTGTGATAGTAGGTGACTTTAATGTGCATATGGATAATGAACATGACCCGTTCAGAACAGCATTCTTGTCCATCATCGCACCCATTGGACTCTATCAAGTTGTGGATAAACCCACACACTATCGTAACCATACTCTAGATTTGGTCCTCACATATGGAGCAGATATCAGCCAGGTAGAAATTATGCCACACAACCCTGTGTTATCAGACCACTATCTCATTTCTTTCAATTTACCGCTAACGTGCTTGACATACTCGAGCCCAGATCTTCTTTCAGGCGCACGTTCTGTTCCCCTTACAGCCAATGCCTTTATTGACGAGCTCCCTACATCTTACAACCTGCACAATGAAATCTCCTCCAGTTTATGTTCAAACCTTAGCTTAACTGAAATTAATCTACTCGCAGACAGTATTGACTCTACTTTGCGTAAAACTCTGGATGCCGTTGCTCCCCTCAAAAGGAAGAAAATTACAGACAAAAAGCTTGCACCTTGGTATAATGACCATACTCGTGCTCTCAAACAAGCCACGCGAAAACTAGAAAGAAAATGGCGCTCCACCAAATTACAGGTTTTTCTCCTGGCGTGGAAGGAAAGTCTCCTGACCTACAAGCATGCCCTCACAGCTAATAGATCCAAATATTTCTCTACCCTTATTGAGAGAAATAAGGACAATCCTCGGTATCTGTTTAGCACTATCGCCAGATTAACTATGAGTCCCGCATCAGTTAACCCTAATATACCAGCAATTTATAGTAGCAATGACTTCATGAACTTCTTTGATAGCAAAATTATAAAGATAAGAGACAATATACAAAAATCTTCATCGACTTCTGCTTCCTGCCTGGCCAGTCCTGTCCCAGATTATGTAGGTATGTCCATTAGGCCCGCCTCTCGCTTTGACTCTTTTATACCCATTGAATTTAGTGACTTTTCTTCTCTCATCAATTCATCTAATAACTCTACCAGCAAACTAGACCCCATACCAACCGGCTTCCTAAAACAGTTACTGCCTGCAATTGGCACACCGATATTAAATCTTATCAATGCCTCCCTAATGTCTGGACATGTACCTCAGTCCTTCAAAGTAGCAGTTATCAAGCCTATTCTGAAAAAGCCCAATCTAGATCCCAATGACCTGTCAAACTATAGGCCCATCTCGAACCTTCCATTCCTGTCGAAAATTCTAGAAAAAGCAGTATCAAAGCAACTCTGTGCATTTCTACATTCTAACAATATCTTGGAAGTCTTTCAGTCCGGGTTTAGACCTCATCATACTACAGAAACCGCTCTCCTGAAGGTGCTCAACGATCTCCTACTATCCTGTGACGATGGCCGTATCTCCCTCCTTGTGCTACTAGACCTAAGTGCAGCCTTTGATACCATCGATCATCGTATCCTCCTCGACCGCCTCAAAAACTTGGTTGGCATAAGCGGACAGGCTCTATCTTGGTTTAGGTCTTATCTATCAGAACGGTATCAGTTTGTCTCCATTAACAATGAATCTTCGGCTCGTTCCAGAGTAAGATATGGTATACCACAAGGATCTGTGCTTGGGCCTCTGCTCTTCTCATTATACATGTTGCCCCTTGGCGATATCATCCGTAAACATGACATTAGTTTCCACTGTTACACGGATGATACTCAGTTATACATATCAGTCAAACCCGATGTCCCCCTGAATATATCAAACATGGAGGCCTGCCTAACAGATGTAAAGAATTGGATGGCCCGAAATTTTCTCCTCCTGAACTCAGACAAAACCGAAATATTGGTAATTGGCCAAAACTCAATCAGGAGCAAATTCACTCATTTTACACTGGACCTTGATGGTGTCTCCCTTGCCCCGAGTGCTGCCATCAAAGACCTTGGTGTTGTCATTGATCCTGAGCTGTCTTTTGAAACCCACATAGCTAACACCTCTAGGACAGCCTTTTTCCATTTGAGAAATATAGCCAAAATCAGGAAAATTGTATCAACTAAGGACGCTGAAAAATTAATCCACGCCTTTGTAACATCCAGATTAGACTACTGTAATGCCCTCTTGTCAGGATGTGCTAATGTCTCATTAAAACCCCTTCAGCTGGTACAAAATGCAGCTGCTCGAATCTTAACTAAAACTAAACGCTTTGAACACATTACCCCAGTTCTAGCTTCTCTCCATTGGCTACCTATTAAATACCGGATCATTTTTAAAATACTCTTACTCACATTTAAGGCTTTAAATGGGCTTGCCCCTCCCTATCTTAAGGACCTTCTTCACCCATATCTTCCGCAGAGAGCCCTTCGTTCCCAAAATGCCGGGCTTCTCATCGTTCCAAGAGTGGGCAAAACCACTATTGGTGGTAGAGCCTTTCCTATCAAGCCCTCTCCTGTGGAACAGCTTACCCTCCGAGATTCGGGGAGCAGACTCTCTCTCCAACTTTAAGTCTAGGCTCAAAACATATCTATACAGTAAATCCTTCAGCTGAGGGACATGGCCTGGTGCTGGCGTGGTTCATAGAGTCTCTGGTGGACTAAGTGGTCATTGCTGTCACTTTATCATGGACTCTGTGTGCCGTGATCTGGTGTTGACTGCTTAGGGTCGCCCTCATGACTATGCCGGTCCCTTGCCTCCCGTCCCCTAGGTATGCTGCCATAATGTTAGCCTGCCGGGGTTTTTCCTTGTTGCACACTGGCACCTTTCAATGCCCCTCCTCTCCTGCCTCCCTGTTCTACACCCCTGCCATTGTTATCACCCACTAATCACTGTTTTCTGTTTGCTTCCTATTCCTGCTCTGGGCTCCTGCCTGGAGCTGTAGTCTAAGCTTCTCATCCCGACGTTGAGTCCTGCTACTTCGCCGCCCTGCCCATCAAGCAAGCTGCATTTCAAGAACTGGACAACCTAGAAGACATTTTTATGATCACTCTGCCCTTATTATTTACTGTCTTCTAATCTCAAATATCTTAAAGTACTCTGTTCAACTTTAAGTTTGCCTTTTAACTCTGCCTGCCCAGTGCCAGCCAGAAGCAGATGGGCTCCCCCTCTGAGCCGGGTTCTGCTCAAGGTTTCTTCCTATTAGGGAGTTTTTCCTTGCCACTGTTGCCTTAGGCTTTTGCTCACAGGGGGTCTCAGGCCTGGGATCATTGTAAAGCTGCTTTGTGACAACTTGTGTTGTAAAAAGCACTATATAAATAAAAATGAATTGAATTGAATTGAATTGAAGTCTAGAATTGATACAGTTTTGGATACTCTTTAATTAAGAAATGGCGAGCTTAGTTGGGCCGAATGCCCTGTTCTCGTCATAATATGTTCTTATGTTCATCCAAAAATGTATATTGTGTTCATAGAACGTAATGAAGACAGACTTTGATTCGTTTAGATGGAAATGTGTGGCATGGGTAAATTACGTTCATTCAACACATTATTTTTTCAAGTGTAATGGTTTCGACTGACACCGGGTGCCAGACCCTGGGAGGATTCTGACATAAGTGATGTCATGCTTCTCTCTCCTTTTGGAGGGGTGTGAGGTTATCTTTAAGTATCGCAGCTCCAGCATTGTGAAATTAAAAGTAGCCGGCGATGGCGGACCTCCTGCTTTGGGACACAGAGAGAGGCCCTAATGGTTTCGATTAACACCTAGTTATGTTTCTGATCGTGGGAGGATTCTAAAATCAGTGTGGTCATGCATCTGAGAGCGTTTCTGGCATTCTAGTGGTGGAAACTCTGTGCTGAGTGAATGTCTGCCCTGAGAATCACCTTTTTGGACTCTGAACGTGCATCTGAGAGCGTTTCTGTCATTCTACTGGTAACTTTGTGTTGAGTGAATATCTGCCCTGTGAATCGCATTTTTGGACTCTGAAAGTGCATCTGAGATCCTTTCTGACATTCTACTACAAACTTTATGCTGAGTGATTATCTGCCCTGAGAATGACGTTTTTGCACTCTGAAACTGCATCTGAGAGCGTTTCTGACCTTCTACTGGAAACTTTGTGTTGAATGATCATTTTCCCTGTGAATCACTTTTTTGGACTCTGAAAGTACATCTGAGAGCGCTTCTGCCATACTACAGGAAACACTGTGTTGAGTGATTATCTGTCCTGAGAATCGCTTTTTTGGACTCTGAAAGTGAATCTGAGTTTATTTCTGGCCTTCTACTGGAAACTTTGTGTTGAGTGAGTATCTGCCTTGTGAATCGCATTTTTGGACTGTGAAAGTGCACTTGAGAGCATTTCTCGCCCTCTGCTGGAAACTTTGTGTTGAGTGAATTACTGGCCCTGTGAATCACATTTTTGGACTCTGAAAGTGCATCTGAGATCCTTTCTAGCATTCTGGTGGAAACTTTGTGTTTAGTGATTATCTGCCGTCTGAATCGCTTTTTTGGACTCTGAAAGTGCATCTGAGAGCGTTTCTGGCATTCTACTGGAAACTTTGTGTTGAGTGATTATCTGCTCTGAGAATGACTTGTTTGAACTCTGAAAGTGCATCTGAGAGCGTTTCTGGCATTCTACTGGAAATTTTGTTTTCAGTGATCATCTGCCCTGAGAATCACTGTTTTGGACTCTGAAAGTGCATGTGAGAGCGTTTCTGGACTTCTACTGGAAACTTTGTCTTGAGTGAGTATCTTCCCTGAGAATCACTTTTTTGAACACTGAATGTGCATCTGAGAGCGTTTCTGGACTTCTACTGGAAAGTTTGTTTTGTGTGATTATTTGCCCTGAGAAAATTTTTTTTGGGCTGTGAAAGTGCATCTGAGAGCGTTTCTGGCCGTCTACTGGAAACTGTTTGTTTAGTGATTATTTGCCCTGAGAATCATTGTTTTGGACTCTGAAAGTGCATCTGAGAGCGTTTCTGGCATTCTACTGCAAACTTTGTGCTAAGTGATTATCTGCCCTGTGAGTCGCATTTTTGGACTCTGAACGTGCATCTGAGAGCGTTCCTGGCCTTCTAGTAGAAACTTTGTGTTAAGTGAATATCTGCAAATACAAATACAGGATTCACCATTTCGCCACAGGCAGTGAGCTAAAAGCTAGTGTTCAAGTCAAGTCAAAGCGTTTATTGTCATATGCACAGTAAGAAACATGTTCCCTGTCCAATGAAATTCTTCCTTTGCTGTCCACAATGGATGCCATAACAATAATATAAGAATAAAATATAAAGTAAATAGAATAAATAGAATAGAATAAAAAACTATAGGAATACAGAAATTAAAATATATATATATACTGTATATATAAATATATAAACTATGTAGTAATAGCAGCCATGTACTTTAGTGTGCAAAGTAAGTGTGCAATATGGCTTGGAATGTGCAACAGATTGCAAGGTGCGGTGGTAACAGTAGGATAGTGCAACTGGAGTAAACAATGAGTCCAAGTACTACATGAGGTAGTTAAGTCTATGTTCCCTTTGGCCGTTTAAAAGTCTGATGGCTGAGGGGAAGAAAGAGTTCTTCAGTCTGCAGGTCCTGCATTTCACACTTCTGTGTCTCCGTCCTGAGGGTAGAAGTGTGAACAGTCCATGTTGAGGGTGGGTGGGGTCCTTGAGAATGGAGGCAGCTCTCCTGTGGACTCTGCGGTGGTAGATGGCCTGCAGAGAGGGCAGAGGACTCCTGATGATCTTCTCAGCAGTCTTCACCACTCTCTGCAGGCTTTTGCGGTCCATTGCAGTGGTGCTGCCGTACCACACAGTGATGCAGCTGGTCAAGATGCTCTCCACAGTGCAGCTGTAGAAGTTGCTGAGGATCCTAGGCGACATGCCAAACTTCCTCAGCCTCCTCAGGAAGTATAGCCGCTGTTGCGCCTTCTTGACTAGCTGGGTGGTGTTGAATGCCCAGGTGAGGTCCTCACTGATGTATTTGAAGCTTCTCACCCTCTCCACTTCAAGCTCTCGGATGAACAGTGGCCGATGAGTTCCCCTCTCCTTCCTCATGTTCACTATCATCTCCTTGTCCTTTGTCTTGAGGGTGAGGTTGTTCTCCTCACACCATGTCACCAGACTGGCCACCTCCCTCCTGTAGGCCGCTTCATCTCTGCCAGTGATGCGTCCTATCACTGCGGTGTCGTCCGCAAACTTCAGGATGATGTTGTCCTTGTGGGAGGCGACACAGTCATGTGTGAACAGTGTGTAGAGGATGGGGCTGAGAACACATCCCTGTGGGGTGCCAATGTTGGTTATGGTGCTGGCTGAAGTCCTATTTCTGATCCTGACAGACTGTGGCCTGCCAGTCAGGAAGTCTAGGAGCCAGTCACAGAGTGTGGGGTGCAGCCCAAGCTTGAACAGTTTGTGGGTGAGTTTGTGGGGAATGACCGTGTTGAAGGCAGAGCTGTAATCTATGAAGAGCATTCTGATGTAGGTGTTCTTGTTTTCCAGGTGGGAGAGGGAAATATGGAGGGCAGCAGCAATGGTGTCTGAGGTGGACCAGGTATGTGTGTGCCTTTTCTCTGTGCTGATGCTGGAGGTCTCAAAGCGAGCATAAAATTCGTTGAGGTCATCCAGCAGGGTGTCTGAAGAGCTGAAGGCACAGCAGGTGTTCGTCTTGTAGTCCGTGATGTGCTGTAGGCCTTGCCACATCTGCCCGGCGTCCGCAGTAGAGTAGAAGCTGTCCAGCTTCTCTCTGTACTGCCTTTTGGCCTCTGTGATGGCTTTCCTCAGTCCATACTTTGCTGCGTTATACTCTGTCTCTTCGCCTGATCTAAATGCAAGAGATCGACATCGCAGCATGTGTCGTACATGGCTGTTGACCCAGGGCTTCTGGTTAGGAAACTTCCTGATTTGTATGGTGGGCACAGTGTTGTTGATACAGGTGCTAATATACCCAGTCACATACTCAGCATAGTCCTGTATGCTAACAGAAGAGTCCTCCAGGGTGGCTGCAGCTTTAAACACATCCCAATCCGTCTGTGCAAAACAGTCCTGCAAGATGCCCTCAGTCTCTGTGGTCCAGAGCTTAACCTGTTTGGTGACTGGGTTCGTTTGTTTCAGTCTTTGTCTGTAGGCCGGGTACAGGAACAGAGAAATGTGGTCTGAGAGTCCGAAGTGAGGGCGGGCTGCAGCCCTGTATGCACCGCTTATGTTGCTGTATACATGATCCAGTGTATTCTTATCACGGGTTGGAATGTCCACATGTTGGAAATATTTAGGAAATACAGTCCGTAGATTGCATAGTTAAAGTCACCAGCAACAATAAAAACAGCGTCAGGGTGAGCCGTTTCTAACGCGCTGATGGCATAGTGGAGTGTGCCAAGCGCCACTGTGGAGTTGGCTCGCGGGGGGATGTAAACAGCAGCCAGAAACACAGTGCTGAATTCCCTCGGTAGATAGTAGGGACGGCATCTCAACAATAAAAACTCCACGTCTGGCGAACAGTGCTTGCGAACAGTCCAAATATCCCCACACCACGAGTTCAAGTTGTTAATAAACACACACACACCCCCCCCTTTAACCTTACCGGAGGCTGTAGTTCGGTCCCCTCAGTGAACGGAGTGAGTCTGTAGCTGAATGGCGGATTCTGGGACTTTGTCCGACAGCCAGGTCTCCGTGAAAATCAGAGCACAACAGTGTCTTATTTCTCGTTGTGTTGTAATCCTGGCTCTCAGCTCATCAAGTTTGTTCTCCAGAGACCGTACGTTAGCTAGCAAGAGGCTGGGTAGCCGTGGTCGGCTAGCGCGAGCTTTTAGCCTAGCATGGAGCCCTCCCCTCTTGCCTCGCTTGCGTCTCCGTCTCCGAGGGTGTGTCCTTGGGTCAGCTTCCTCACGTGAGCTCGGGGCTGTGGAACCTTCCCGCGGGTGGTGGTGGTGGCCGCGGGAGCGAACAGTGAGTCGTAGCTCCAGAGGTACGAAACCAGCGAATTTAAAATGACTGTGCAGTTTGGCGATGTCCAGCAATGCCTGTCTGCTATATGTTAATAGTGCATGGCATTCGCACACTGTAGACAAAACAAAAAACACACACAACAGAAAAAAAAGTCGGCATTCCAGAGTGGAGCGAGCAAACACGTTAGCCTCGGGGGGCGCCATGTTAAGGAGCCATGTTGAACACTTCAATAGGACAATTAAGGGTAGAATGTGGAGGTATCTAACAGCCGTCAATTCTAAGCGATATATACACGTTTTGCAAGATTTAATCACTGCTTACAACAACAGTTATCATGGTGGTATCAAGATGAGGCCTGTAGACGTAACCAGAGAAAACGAAAATAAAGTATTTAAAACTTTGTATGGTGCAAAGGATGCAAATGACAGGAATGTTGTGTTTAAATAAAAGACTGGTGACATTGTAAGAATTTCCAAAGTGAGAGGCCCTTTTACAAAGGGATATGAGCAAAACTACACGCATGAATTTTTCACCATATCGGAGAGCATCCCAGGAACACCACCTGTCTACAAGCTGAAAGATTATGATGGTGATATAATAGATGGTTGTTTTTATGAAGAAGAACTGCAAAAAATAAACGTTGGTAGGGATAAAACTTTCAAAGTTGAGAAGATTTTAGAAAGAAAGAAGATAGGTAAAAAGAGCATGGTTCTGGTAAAATGGCTCGGTTGGCCTTCAAAATTCAACAGTTGGGTTTGTGAAGAGGAAGTAGTAGACTTTTAGAACCTTTTTAAAACATGCTTTTGCATGCTATGTTTCATTTGAGGCAGACAAAGCCATGGGTGATGAAGGGTTTTACATAACGTTACACTGCAACGCGTCTTGGTCAGTGTATCCTGACAACGAGATATCCAAGTACAGAACCAAACTGGCCAGGCCAATAATGCTAAAAGCCGATTGGCAGGTTGGTCTAATTGAATTCCAGTATCCACGAACATGAGAGACTTTTCGCAATGAAGATGGAACTTTTATCCTCATTAATATAAGTTCTAAAGAGACAACCGGATACAAGCTGCGTCCAGGATAATACCCGAACATAACGGTGATAGTTGATGAGATTAATCTACACCTAGCGCAACACCATGCAAAATTTGGTTATGATGCTGTGAAAAACAAAATTTACATGCAGACAAAGCGAAACATAGCACTAAGGTTCGATGGAAAACTCGCAATAATTTTGGGGTTAAATACAACAAACGTTTTTGACCCGGGTGAGGGGCCGGAGACGCCGGAAAGATACCTGGAAAAGGTTTACGCTCCACACCCCACAGACATATACGGGGGCTTCTACACACTTTTTGTGTACACAGACATAATCCAGCATCAAGCTGTGGGTGACTGTCTTGTCCCGCTGTTGAGATGCGTACATATATCGGGGAAAAACAATGAGATAGTCACTATTAGATAGGACAAAGCGCACTACGTACCGGTGTCTAAAACGCACATCAGTGACATCGCTATAGAAGTAAAGACTGATCAAGACTACAACGTTCCATTTAAGTACGGTAAAGTGGTTGCGAAGCTCCATTTCAGACCTCTGAAACAAACGTGCAGATTTTAAAACGATGAAACCGTTTAACCCGCACGCTCTGGATCCACAACGTTATGTCGCTTATTATCAAAATCAGGCCGGAGGCCTGTTGCATGGCTTTGCAGGTAGTCCGAATATGTATGGTGCGGGGATTGGCAGTATTTTTCCAGGGCTTTTTCGAAAAAGGGTTCAACATTGCTAAACCGCATCTTAAGAGTGCTGCAAAAAACATTGTTAGCGAAGTAGTCAGTAATGTCCTGACACGGGCAAACAATGCCAGCAACCAGGATGGTTCCGGCATGTTGGTGATGCCACGCAGATCTGTGAAAAGACCGCCCGGTATGAGGTGTGACCCACGTGCAAAGAAAAACAAAGGGGGACATAAGAAGCAGCCAGTGTCAAAAAGTCGCGGTACAGTGTAGTCGCACACCAGCCGGAAGAAATTTTAACACCATCTTCTAAACAACGTAGTCGCACATCGGACGGAAGAAATTTTAATACAGTCCTCTAAGCAGCGTAGGCGCACATCGGACGGAAGAAATTTTAACACCATCTTCTAAGCACCGTGGTCACACATCAGACAGAAGAAATTTTAACACCATCTTCTAAGCAATGTAGTCACACATCGGACGGAAGAAATTTTAACACCATCTTCTAATTATGTCATTGATACACGGCATGTCAGAAGAGTGTGTTAAGTCAGAGTTGGACTTGTTCGCAGTCCCTTTGACACAAACGACAATAGAAAAAAACATATATGTAGAAGTGCCGCTGATTTCAGCAATATCTGACGCAGCACCTTTGGAGTTTTTCATTGCGGGGAATGGTGAAGACTATATTGATCTGAATAATACACTATTGTACATACGACTCAAAATCACAAAAGCCGATGGGACAGACATCGCCGATGGTGCGCCTGTCGGTTTGATAACCTATCCCGGTGCTACTATTTTTTCTCTGGTTGATGTGTTGTTGGGCGACAGGCTGATCGCTCTGTGAGTTCAAACACATATTTGTATCGCAGCATCATAGAATGTTTAATCAACTACGATCGCCACACCCTGGAAACACTTTTCTCAGCCAGACTGTTTTAAAAGACACGGCTGGACATATGGATGTTACGGACCCCGAGGGCGATAATATTGGACTGACAAGGAGAGCAGCGTTTACAAATGCCAGTAATGTGTTGGAGTTGCTGACACCAATCCACAGCAATATATTCTTTCAAGAAAAATTGATGTTAAATGGCGTTGATATTAAAATACGAATGACCCGATCAAAGAATGAATTCAGTCTAATGCGCAATGATGCCATAGCATAGGTATGGTTGACAACGACGCATTTATGGGTGCTTACAATAAGAACCGGGGATAGGGGTGGGTACGTCGGCAGGGGCTTCGGTCCCATTAGCAACAGGACCCCTGCTGGTCGATCGGGCGCCTGTGGTCCGTGTGCCAAAGCTGCATATGAAATGTCTTCCTCCGACTCATCTCTGTGCTAGCTTGGCTTGTGGACCGCAGAGCGAAAAGAAGCAGTGGCTGACATCACATGTCTTGGAGGAGGGCACGTGCTTGTCTACGCTCTCCCGGATTGACAGTGGGGGTTGCGCAATGGGACGAACATCGATGACTAATTGGGCATTCCAAAATTCGGGAAATTGGCCATTCCAAATTGGGGAGAAAATGGAAAAATGACAAAAAAAAAAAACTCTTTATAGAGGCGTCCAATTCGTTTTCAACAGACTGTCTTATAGGTACGGGGACGTTGTCATTCTTTAATCTATCCAACTGGCGTTGGGGGACTAAAAACAATTTCTCGGCATACTCCATCAAAATTTAGTTCTGTCTCGATGCAGTTAGACTACTTATAAACGGAACAGCTATGCTTAAGAGTGGGATAAGGATTCCGCCCTTTTGATTAATGGCTCCTTTCTTCTTACGCACACCAATCTTTTTATCCGCGATAAACTTTATCTCGGTTTTCTTCTTTTCCAACTTTTTATACTGTGAATTTGTAAGTGGTATGGTGCCACGGAGAATGTTAAAAGTCACTTCGCACAGGGTCAAGATTAACTCGTTTGAGGCCACTTGCAAAATGACACATCTCTGTGCTGGTTTGGCATTAAGTAAGAGCAAAAGCGGTAAGTTTCTATGAACCCTCGCCGACATGTTGGAGCCTCAACTCTTTTTCTGGACATAAACAGCCGGACACTCTGAAAGCAGGTCTGTTCTGAGACGAAATGAATCTGGGGTTTTCGCTTTATAATCAATCAGGAGGTAGCCGTAAGGCTTTTCGGTTGCGTTTTTTAAAACTCTCCATGAAAAACTTTGTGTTACCAGGGTACATTTGTCTGGCCAAAACGCTGATCTGGTTGTTGTCTCTTGGGTTTTTAAACAACAATAGATAATTTGTGTTCAGACTGATAGTCCTGCTAGATTTTCCCTGAAAAAACAAATTCTGAACCAAGTAAATAGCGCTGAGGTTACGGTGGTGCACATATATCCCTCATCCCGACATCGAGTCCTGCTACTTCGCCGCTCTGCCCATCAAGCAAGCTGCATTTCAAGAACTGGACAACCTAGAAGACATTTTTATTATCACTCTGCCCTTATTA
Organism: Megalops atlanticus; assembly: GCA_019176425.1. Taxonomy (NCBI): domain Eukaryota; kingdom Metazoa; phylum Chordata; class Actinopteri; order Elopiformes; family Megalopidae; genus Megalops; species Megalops atlanticus. The sequence continues at coordinate 193,023 of CM032890.1, read as the reverse complement.
TTCACTATCTTCTAATCTCAAATATCTTAAAGTACTCTGTTCAACTTTAAGTTTGCCTTTTAACTCTGCCTGCCCAGTGCCAGCCAGAAGCAGATGGGCTCCCCCTCTGAGCCGGGTTCTGCTCAAGGTTTCTTCCTATTAGGGAGTTTTTCCTTGCCACTGTTGCCTTAGGCTTGCTCAAAGGGGGTCTCAGGCCTGGGATCATTGTAAAGCTGCTTTGTGACAACTTGTGTTGTGAAAAGCGCTATATAAATAAAAATGAATTGAATATATGCACGTATACACCTTTTCAACCTGGGTGTTGCTACTTGCATCCTTCATCACGTCGTCAATGATTAACAAATTATTTTTGTTTACCGGTAGATCGTCATCATCTAGAGCGCTGGGTATTCCTTCAATGAAATTGATGTCCCTTATCTTCAATAACTCGTCGTAAAGAGGTTGCCAACAGTCATAAATGTACACAATGTTTTCAATTTTATTAGAAATCACCTTGTCAGCATTTGCAATCAACGACTTTACAAAAAATGTTTTCCCAGAGTTTGAACCGCTTATTACACAAGAGAAAGGATGCTGAAGTCTGAAATCAAACCCCGTGACATCTCTCAACCCCCGATTAGACCTATCCATATACTCCTCAGTACCCATAAGGTAGTGTCGAGAAATCAGAGAGTAGGACACGTTTGTTGTACACAACTTTAAAACGTTTAATGACTGATTTGTTTTTCAGTGTGAGTTCCTTTTTATTCCTTACAATGTTATCCGTACGCGCGAGTATGTGTCGAGAACAGTCTCTATTCACCACATAATGGTCAACAAGATCAATCAGCATGTCTAACTAGATTACATTTGAATTTTCAGCATTCAGAGTGATTACTTTTGCCTTCGTGCATGTTTTGCCATTAGCTGTCAGATACCCGTATGTCTTTGGACCGCCCGAGCAAAATTCTGTGATGTAATCACCATCACCTATTTCATCAGTCAGATCTCCTAGATACGGTCCTAGGGGTGGTTCCCAGTCACCCTCCTTAGAAACAAAAACAACACTGTCTGTGTCACTGTACCAACAACCTATCCCCCAACTTATCCATAAGATTGTACAATTCTAAGCGTGCATGCGCCGTTGTGAAAGCTCCGAGAAACACATTTATGTCAGGAGTTTGTCCACTTTTACCATCCGCATGACGCCACTGAATCAAAGCAACATCCTCCGAGACAAACGAAAAGTGCGTGACATCATACTCGTCACCAAAAATGTATCGCGCAAACTGTTCGGGGTCTGTCAACATTTCCGACACGGGCAAATTCTCCCTCATTGAGAACCGCCCCCATAAGCTGTTTAATAACAACTTGTTGATGGATCTCCGGACTTGGTTCATGCATATTTTTTCGGGATTCAACCTAATATTTTCTTTTTCAAAGTAATCGTCAATATAGGCTCTCTTGTCAGCCTCTGTCACAGCGTGCGCCGGGTAACCACTTGCCTCCTGTTTGTACTGCAGAAACGTTTTCACATAGTCGCAAAACAATATGTCGGAACTCTGCGGAAAATGCCACACTTCGTCTATCCTACCCACTACATACCCCTTTTCAATCGCTTTCATTAGTTCGATGCTAACCCAACATCCTGAAAGCGACCTTTCCTCATCGCTGTGGTAACAAGGGGTGGTCTGATTTTCCTGTTCAGCGCATGTTTGACAAAGTGGAAACATTCATTTTCCATTACACCGATAGGGAAGTACGGGGTGAAGTAACCCTTGCGGCGGTTGCACAGTTGCTTTGATTAGACCATAGTAATTTTCGAGAGGTTCAAAGTCTTTGAAAATAATATGCGGGTGACCTATGGGGTAGCTTTTCCTAGCCTGGCAGTATGGGTATAAGCTTGTGAAATCCAGATAACTAATTTTCTCGCCCTCCTTAGCCTTTAGTACAACTTGTAAGCATTTGTCCTACCGCCAAAGAGGCTGTCTCTAGGTCTCAATCGCGACAGTTGTGTGTATGTCGCCATGAATGCGACGTCGGGGTCGTTTTGTCTGGCATGCTTCCACTCGCATTCCCACATGACATCAACCTTCAACCCATACACCCTTGTAAGGGTTTCCAGTTTGTCATCAAAACGCCTTCTTAAAACACCGTATGGTATCTTTGACAACAGGTGAATGTGATTTGGGTTATAACGACATTCGTGCCCGTGATGCATGCAACCGTTAAATTCGAGAGCTATTTGGCGGCCGTCTTTTTCATAATAACCATCAACATAGTATTTACCAAACATCATCTCACCGTGTGTCAGAGCATGGTGCACATCTACATTTCTGGCTTTCTTGACAAATTCTAACCATTCAATTGATATGTTTGAATACGTCTTGTGCTGGTTAATGTATGCGTTGTTATGCGTCAGGGCAAGTGTGTCTTTGGGGAGAAAATGCATCTTGTAGACGGCCATACGGCAGGACGCCAGCGTAGTGTAATTAAACGGGTCAAGTCCTGTACACTGAATAAACTCATCGCGGTATTTTAAACACGCTTCCCTTAGCAGGACGACATCGTTTTTGCCGTAACTGTACAGTTCTTTCATGAAGTCAAAAACACCACCAGCGACTTCGTTGTACCATTCGTCAAACTCCGCCCTGTCCTTATCCGACATAGATTCATAACCATAGTACTGTTTGTCGGGATAAGCGCCGCGGTAGTTGTCGTTTACCCTCTTGTTAAATTTGTGTGGGAAATATCCTTTCTCCACAGTGCTCAGATTTAACGCGGCGGACGTTTTAGCTAGTCGCATCAGAATGAATGAGTAGCTATGTATCGCTGCTTCAAAGACTCCTCGTACATGGAAATCAGCCTACACCCCATCATGGTGATTTTCAGAGTAATCCCAACTTTGTAAAAATGTTCCAAGAGAATGAAATTATCGAACCCTGCAGCCACGTGTACCCTGCATACTTGGGACATCTAAACTTGTTCAAAAGTTTTTCAACACAATCATCCCCTTCAGCTGTAAACACATCACCCTTAAATGTAATGGCGTAGACAAAGTTGGCACTATGTTTACCATTTTCAAACCGAGTCTCAAAGTCAAAGAAAATATACTTGTCTATTTTTTTCAATGTGACGGGTTGAACGTAGCAAACATGTTCAGCCTCTGGTGACAAATCCTCGCAGCAATGAACACAACGCTCTGTAACACATTTGTGAGCCTTTGGTTTTTTCACACTAACATGGTAGCGTCGGTTACATTTCTTACAATACTTTGTAACATCGCACCGTGCTGCTGCCACACCCAACTCACCCGTGGAAACAGGCTGCTTGTGTTTCTCAAAACAAAACTCGGATTTGCAGTACCTTGAACAATCAGTGCAATATTTTGACTTCCTCGGTTTCTTGTAACATTCAGAGTCGTTGCACACGTCACAACTGAACTTACAACTATGGTCTCTGCGATTACTAAACCCGCCATATCAAAACTGACAAACATGTGGCTCGCCTAGGAAAGCCTTAAGATTTTTTATCATGTAGTAATGTTCGCCATGGAGGTATAGAAACACGGTCTTGTTGTGCGGTGTGTCGCTTGTTTGGTACTTCTGCAACATGCTTGTACTGGACCTATAGAATACAACAATCTTGATCCCTAAGGCACGCTCAAACTTCTGCGCTCAAACGCTGCTCTTTAAATCCTATTTTCTGTTGAACTGTAAATCCGACGCCTGTATGTATGTCTGTCGCGATTTTCTCTAACGTGTTGGGGGTAGCTTGTGGGTTCAAATAATGTGCAAGACAGATTGTGAAACATAGGTTGTTTGAAATGTTATAAGGACAAAACAAATTCATTCTGTTCTTACTAATCACTTCATTATGAGCCAGGTCACGCAACTTTCTATACGCACCGCCGTTCTTACCACGTTATAGAGACCACCAGTTCTAAACGATCATCAACCATGATTTGCGTGTTACTCTGCATACGCCATTTAGTCTCAACTGACTTACATTGTGTAGAGATGCCGTGTCATTTTACGTACAAATCTCGGGAAAAAATCCATGTGTTTGATTTTCTCAGACAAATTGCGAAGAAAGAAGAAGTGGTAGAGACCACCGAAGTGTGGCGTTTTTTATACCCAAATAAGGGATTCCGGATTCATCGGCTTGCCAGTGTAATGGAAAAATGAGTAGTATGTCTGATGCCAATACTTAGTGTTTTGCTTTTTTTTTTTATTTTATATGCATTTTTGTTTTTGTTGGTATAGTATAGAACTGTTTTTGAAGCTGCAATCAAAAAATAAATAAAAATTTTTAGAGGAGATAGCTCAGACAAATACACGGTTACAGAATGGGTTGAGTTGATGAAAGCATACATCAAAAAGCAAAACTATGATGTTAACATGCAGGCAGACAAGATACTGAACAGACTAATGGGAAAAGCTAGAGATGTTGTTAAAATAGGTTTGAGAAGTGACCCTTCAATTGATGCCGCACAGCAACCCAAAGTCATTTACAACATACTGCTACAGTATTTTAGCAATACATCGTCATGTCTGCCGCTGGCGGATTTTTATTTAACACTTCCAAATGAGAGAGAGGATCCAGCTGATTATTGGATACGTATTAACAAAGCAGCTGACCTGGCTGACGAGGACCTGCATCACCAGGGCAGATGCGTGCAGAACATGGGGGAGGAAGTGGCCAGGATGTTTGTCAAGAACTGCCCAGAACCTGAACTTGCACATGTTTTTAAGTGTAGACCAATATATGAGTGGAACTCAAAGCTTATCCAAGAGAGGATAGATGAATATCTACGGGAACGGGGCTCCTCAGTGAGAGTGCCAAACTTGCAGCATTAGAGAAAACATGCTGCTGCTCTGTTTTGCAATGAAATGCACACGGGCATGAACAGTACGGCCACTGTGGATGCATGTAACAGTAATATCCAGTCCTTCTCCTCAGAGCCTGTCATTGTCAGGGCTTGGGCAAGAACACAGTCGCAGACCACGAGAACGTTGTATTCGGGCAGATTTATTGAGTCCACAAGCAAGATCGAAATAGCAGAAACAGGCAGTGCCCCCCCCCCCACGGACGCCTCCAGGTGTCACAGTGGGCGAACCCGGGTGCCGGCGGTGGAAGTCCCGGATGAGGGCGGGGTCCAGGATGTCCCTGGCAGGGACCCAGCACCTCTCTTCAGGACCGTAGCCCTCCCAGTCCACCAGGTACTAGAGTCCGCGCCTCCGGCGCCGAACCTTTAGCAGACGGCGCACGGTGTAAGCCGCGGGGGAGCCCAGGGAGCAGGGCAGAGAGGGCTGCGGACAACAGGCTTGATTTTGGAGACGTGGAAGGTGGGATGGATGCGGCGGAGGGAGAGCGGGAGCTTGAGCCGAACCGCCACAGGACCGATCACCTTGGCAATGGGAAAGGGGCTGATAAAGCGAGGAGCCAGCTTACGGGAGTCCACCTTAAGGGGAAGGTCCCAGGTGGAGAGCCACACTCGCGATAGTGAGGGGCTTTGGAGCGGTGGCAGTCAGCAAACCGCTTATTCCGAGCAGCAGAGCGGAGCAGTGCGAGCCGTGCACGTCTCCAGGTACGGCGGCAGCGTTGGACAAACACCGCTGCCGAGGGGACACCGACCTCCTCCTCCTGGGCCGGGAACAGGGGAGGCTGGTAGCCCACACAGCACTGGAAAGGGGACAGACCTGTGGATGCAGAAGGCAGGGAGTTTATGGCATACCCCACCCAGGGAAGGTGCTGGCTCCACGCTGCGGGCTTGTGGGATGTCAGGCATCGCAGCACCGTTTCCGGTTGCTGATTCGCCCGCTCGGTCTGGCCGTTGGACTGGGGGTGGAAACCAGAGGACAGACTGACAGTGGCGCCCAGAAGCCTGCAAAAAGCCTTCCAAAAATGCGAAGTGAATTGGGGGCCCTGGTCGGACACGACGTCGGTGGGCAGTCCATGCAGACAGAACACATGATTAACCAGTTGCTGGGCCGTCTCCTTGGCGGAGGGTAGTTTGGGGAGCGGAATAAGGTGAACCGCTTTAGAAAAGCGATCTACAATGGTGAGAATGGTGGTGTTACCGTCTGACAGGGGCAGGCTGGTAATGAAGTCCAGGGCGATGTGTGTTTTATTGAATCGATTTTATCTTCTTCTTTAGCGTCTTGGTTTGGAAACCTATCCTTAAAGAACAGAAATTCTCTGAGTCAAATTGTTAAATGGTCTAGTAGGCTGATTGGGGAATCACAGCTTAACCCAGCGTCCCTGTACACCAGACAGTTACAGCAGATTACTGGGTCGATCTTAAATGACGACTCCCATCCTTTGCACAGTGAATTCCAGCTTCTCCCTCCTGGACGAAGGTTTTTAGTCCCACAGTGCAGAACAAAGCGGTATAAAAACAGCTTTGTTCCAGCAGCCATTACTCAGTTGAACAAGTCGTAGCAACACTGCAAAGATGATAAAGAAGCAACTTTTACTTTTTTTATTTATTTATTTATTTATTTTTAGTGATGATTGGAATTTGGAGCACTTTTATCATATTTATTTATTTATTATGCTGTCTACTGTCTGTGTTGTTTGTATAAAGTGTGTCAAGATGTATGAACTCGTCCACTGCAAACCAAATCTACCTACGGGTACAAATAAAGTAACCTTGACCTTGACCTTGACCTTGATGTGTGACCAGGGTCGTCTGGGTACAGGCAGGGGTTGCAGCAGGCCGGCGGGTGGTTGGTTGGATGTCTTGTTCTGGGCACAGACCGAGCAGGCGACTACAAAGCGGTTAAGCGCCGGATATCTTCCACCATGGTGGGCCACCAGAAACGCTGCCCGACGAATGCCACAGTGCGACGGGCACCGGGATGGCAGACGAGTCTGGAAGAGTGCCCCCACTGCAGGACCTGGGAACGGACAGAACGGGGAACAAAGAGACAATTGGGAGGACAGGAGCTGGGGCCCGGCTCGGTCCGGAGAGTGGTGCGGACGGTGGTTTCAATGTCCCAGTGTCCCCAGCTCGGTCCGGAGAGTGGTGCGGACGGTGGTTTCAATGTCCTAGTGCGCTGCCCCGACAATACATCGGGCGGGCAGGATGGTGCTGGGCTCCTGGGTGCGAACTGATGGGAGAGGGCGTCTGGCTTATGGTTCTTTGTGCCCGGACGATAAGACAGGGTGAAGTTGAAACGGGCGAAAAACAGGGACCAGTGGGCTTGTCGAGGATTCAGGCGACTTGCTGACCTGACGTACTCCAAGTTCTTGTGATTGGTCCATACCAGAAACGGCAGACTCGCCCCCTCTAGCCAATGCCTCCACTTCTCCAGCGCCAGCTTGATGGCTAACAGCTCCCGGTCGCCGATGTCGTAGTTTCGCTCTGTGGGCAAAAGGCGGTGGGAGAAGTAGGCGCAGGGGTGGAGCTTGTTGTCGATAGACGAGTGCTGTGACAAGACGGCCCCCACTCCTACGTCCGAAGCGTCTGCCACGAACTGCCAAGCAGGGTCTGGCTGGATCAGGATGGGCGCCGAGGTGAACCGAGACTTCAGGTTGCGGAAAGCCTCCTCCGCTTCCGGCGACCAGGAGAACGCCCTGTTGATTGACGTCAGAGCCATGAGGGGAGCTGCTACCGTGCTGTAGTTGAGAACGAGGCAGCAGTAGAAGTTCGCAAAACCCAGGAAGCGCTGCAGCTCCCGACGAGAGGTGGGGCGCGGCCACTCCTCCACCGCTTGGACTTTCTGCCGGTCCATCTGGAAGCTCCCTGCCGTGATGACGAAGCCCAGGAAGGAGATAGTGCTACGGTGGAATTCGCACTTCTCCGCCTTGACATACAGATGGTTCTCCAGCAGGCGCTAGAGAACGCGACGGACATGTTGAACGTGTTCGGACCGGGAGCGGGAAAAGACGAGGATATCGTCCAAATACACGAACACAGAAGACATGTCACGAAGGACGTCATTGATAAGGGCCTGGAACACGGCAGGGGCATTAGTCAAACCGAATGGCATGACGAGATATTTATAGTGCCCGAAAGGAGTGTTGAAGGCCGTCTTCCACTCATCCCCCTCTCGGATCCTGACTAGATGGTAGGCGCTGCGAAGATCCAGTTTCGTGAAAACAGTAGCCCCCTGCAACGGCTCGAAAGCAGTGGACAGAAGAGGAAGAGGGTAGCGGTTCCTCTCTGTGATGGCGTCGAGACCCCGGTTATCGATGCAGGGGCGGAGTCCACTGTCCTTCTTGCCCACGAAGAAGAACCCGGCCCCAGCGCGTGAGGAGGACAGACGAATGATCCCAGCAGCGGGGGATTCCCAGATGTACTTATTCATTGCCTCAGTCTCCGGCGGGGACAGGGAATACAGGCGCCCCCTAGGTGGTGACGAACCGGGCAGGAGGTTGATGGCGCAATCGTAGGGACAATGTGGGGGCAGCGAGGTGGCACGGGTCTTACTGAAGACCGGCTTCAGATCCATGTACACGGTGGGACTGCCGACAGGTCCAGGAATTCCTCGGGAGGCAGGGCGACCAGCGACACGGGGGCCAGAGCGTCGCGAAGGCAGTGTGAATGACAGTGTTGGCTCCGGCCCAGGATCTGGTTTTCCTTCCAGTCGATGTGGGGATTGTGCTGTGCAAGCCAGGGGTGCCCCAGAACCACGGGAGCTTGCGGGGTGTCGATGATGTGCAGCACGATCTCCTCGCGGTGGTTGCCAGAAACGAAGAAATTCACCGGGGGTGTGGCGTGGGTGATGCGGACCAGCGGGGCTCCAGTAATGGCGTGGGCTTCCAGAGGTGAGTGCAGCGGGACCCGGGGAAGATGCAGTCGGGCCGCCAGGTCGGCATCAATGAAGCTCCCGTCGGCCCCTGAATCTATCAGGACGGAGACCGCATGAGACTGATCCCCGACGAGCAGAGTGGCAGAGAACAGAGGACGGATTTCAGGGGACTGGCGAATGGGAGTGACGCTCACCTGTAATCCCCTTGCTATGGGTGAGCGTCGGCTTTTGCTGGACAGGTCGCCATGAAATGACCGGACTGCCCGCAGTACAGACACAACCTGGTGCTAATCCTCCTCTGTCGTTCGGCGGGGGACAGGTGATTGCGGTCGACCTGCATCGGCTCCAGGGAGGCAGGCAGCGGAGAAGCAGGGCTCGGTGCAGCAGGCGCTAAGGGGGCTTGAACGGGGCCATGCGGTCCGTCGGCGGCTCTCTCCCTGCGTCGCTGCATCAGGCGCTGGGCGTCGAAGCTGGGGGGCAGTTCCCGGGTGGCCAGCTCATCCTTAATGGGCTCCGTGAGACCGTGGAGGAAGGCGTCATACTGCGCCTCGGTGTTCCAACCGCTGGTGGCTGCCAGGGTGCGGAAGTCAATGGCGTAATCAGACACCGACCCACGCCCCTGGTGGATCAGCAGCATCTCCCTGGCGGCCTCGCAACCGTGCTTGGAGCGGTCGAACACCTTCTTCATCTCCTCAGCGAAGACAGAGAAGGAGTGGCAGAAAGGGGCGCCGGTGTCCCAGACCGCAGTGCCCCACTCCTCGGCACGGCCCGACAGTGATGACGTACGCGATCTTGGCTTGGTCCGTGGGGAACGTGGATGGCTGGAGCTCGAAGATCAGGGAGCACTGGGACAGGAACGACCGGCAGGTTCCCGGATTCCCCGTGTACGACTCCAGGCGTGGCAAGCGGGGCTCCCGGCTCGGGGGTGCAGGCGGGGCAGGCGGAGAGGCTGCAGCAGGCGGAGAGGGAGAGGGTGGTTGTCCTGGTTCAGCTGCAGCTGCTGCAGCTGCGACGTAACACCGGCCATGCTGGCGGCGAAGCTCTCCAGGGACCGGCCGATGGCGTCCACCTGACTCTGATGCCCTCCCAACAGCGCACCCTGCAGCTCCAGCGCGGCCCTCAGCTGAGGTAGGTCTGCTGGGTCCATTATGGCTAGTTTGTACTGTCAGGGCTGGGGCAAGGACACAGTCAGAATGTTGTATTCCGGCGCATTTATTGAGTCCACAAACAAGATCAAAATAGCAGGAAGGGTCAGAACCAGAAAGACAGTCCGAGGGGCAAATCCAAAACGCAGGTAAACGGAGCAGGCAGGGTCAAACACCGGACAGGCAGATGAACAGGCGAACAGGGCAGAGCGGCAGGCGAAAAATAGGTTCGGGAAAAACAGGCAGGTCGAAAACAGGAAAAATCAGCAATGACCACAAGAAACAAACGGCGGGGATGAAACAGGCAAAAGCAACTGAGACGAACTAGCAACAGGACAGGGATACACAGGGAAGATGTAGGGCAGAGCTGACAACGGAGTGGGAAACAGGTGCGCAGGCAGGCAGGTGAAGGTGATGAGGCAATCAGGCGGGCGGAGACCGGGCGGGGAGCAGGGCAGGGCTAGAACACAAGAAAAACAAAAGCACATGGACAGAAAAACACAAAACACCACGGCTAGGGGGCGGGAGCGCTGACAGTCATTGTCCAGAACCAGCAGCATTCCAGCGCAGGTGATGCTTGGCTTGGTCGCATGATGTCCATGTTGGAGCAGGTTTTGGAGAAAGTGCAGCAGAAGGGTGAAAAGGCCCCAGCACCATCCACAGGCAGCTGTTTTTACAACCCCAGAGGCATGGTGTGTAAAGTCTGTCATGAAAAGACTCACAGTACAAGGTCCCATTGTGGATCAGCACAACTATGCTTTGGATGCTACTCACCTGGGCACGTTGAGCGCTCCTGCCCAAACAAACAGTCCTCTCACCAAGTGAATGGGCAGGGAAACTAACCGACCTGTGCGTGGAGGGAGGCCGTATAGGTCATACTGGAGACTCCCGAAGAAATTTTGCTTCAGATGATGCTGAGACAATATATAACAGAGTTAGACAATCAGCTGAGTCAGAGACTGTCATATTTCAGAATACACACAAACTTGGTGGCAGTGATATTTTATTTTATACACCTGTCCTTGTTGGAAACAAAGTGAAACTTGGTGCTATGTTAGATAGTGGATCCATGGCGTGCACACTCAGCGATGTAGCAGAGCAGAAGCTTATTTCAGCTGGAGCTGTAGGTCTGAACAGCCAAATGGAGACTGATATTGTGCTCATTGGATGTGGAGGTGGTCGTGTGAGGCCCAAAAATATTCTGAACTTTGAAATAGAAATTTATGGATGTGAAGTGTCAGTACCAACTCTTGTTGTGCAGGGGCAGCCTGATGACCTTATAATAGGCACAAATGTAATTAAACATGTTCTTCGAATATTCAAGCAGGATGAAAATTACTGGAAAGCTGTTTCTGAGTTGGAGCAGTTCCTGTCTCTTCTTGCTGGCCTAAACCGATGGACTGGTGATAATGTTCCTGACAAAGTAGGCACAGTGAAATGCAACAAGACTGTCGTTCTCCCAGCTGGTAGCGAGTATTTAATATGGGGTAAACTACCCAAGAATGTCAAGATATCTGCTGGCAGTACAGTAATTACAGAGTATACTAGTTCTTGCTCTTCTCCTAGAGGGAATGAATGATTGGTTACACTTTATGATTGGTCCCCCTGGTGCTTAATGTTTCTGAGGCCTATCATTCTACGGAGGAACGCCAAAATTGCTGATGTTTTTACCTGTCTAGCTTTAGAGGACATGGAGAGCTCAAATCCACATTGGAGTGATGCTGAACTAAAGTGTTGTAACCAAACGACCACAGACAACACTGCAGTGAATACCACGCAGATGGGGAGTACCTGTGATGTGCAGGAGAGGCTGAAGCTCATCGGTTTGGGGGACTTAGACCTGGAGACGTGTGATGTGTCTGCAGAGTGGAAAGAGAAGCTAGCAAACTTGGTGTTGAAACATGAAGACATTTTCTCTCGCCATCACCTCGACTGTGGGGAGGCAAAGGGATTTGTTCACAGGATTGACCTCAAAGATGAGAGGCTGTTCCGCCTGCCCTACCGTCGCGTTGCACCTGCTGAGTACCACAAACAGCGCCAAGTCCTGGATGAGATGGAGGAGAGAGAAATAATCAGAAAGTCCACGAGTGAGTTTGCCTCGCCCCTTGTTCTTGTATGGAAGAAAAATGGAGACCTGCGGGTGTGCACTGACTTTTGTTGGCTGAACAAACGAACACTGAAGGATACTCATCCTCTGCCACACCAAGCTGACTGCTTAGCTGCATTAAGGGGAAATGCATTTTTCAGTACTATGGATCTCACCTCGGGTTTTTATAACATGCCACTTCATGAGGATGATAAAATTTTCAGCGTTCACAACTCCCATGGGCCTCTACGAATACAATCGACTTCCTCAGGAACTCTGCAACAGCCCAGGCAGCTTCATGAGAATGATGACGAGTATTTTTGATGATCAAAATTTCCCATAGTCTTTTGTGCTATTTAGACGACCTTTTAGTTTTCGCGCCCTCTGAGATGTTGGCCCTGGAACGTTTAGAGCTAGTCTTCCATCGGTTACGCATGCATAACTTGAAGTTGGCTCCCAAGAAATGTTGGTTCCTCAGGAAATCTGTTAAGTTTCTCGGTCATGTCGTTGATGAATCAGGTGTGTCCACTGACCCAAGCAAGATTGAAAGTATTAGTCAGTTGCGCACTGAGGACCTTATGGAAGCAGATGGTGTCACACCTTCACAGTCTCGGATCAGATCTTTTCTTGGCATGGTTAATTATTACCAGCATTTTGTGCCTAATTACTCTGCAATAGCTAAACCGCTTTTTACATTGCTGGCTGGTCAAACACAAAAAGGCAAGGGCAAGAGAGGTGTTAAGCGCAAGGTACTCACTCGCAAGCAAGCCCAAGATGATTGGACGGAGGAACATCAACAAGCCTTTGAAAAGCTGAAGACCTCATTGATAGAATGTGTAGTTTTAGCACATCCTGATTTTTCTAGGCCTTTTATTTTGTCAACTGATGTTTCTTTAGATGGCCTTGGGGCTGTTCTGTTGCAAGTGCAGGAGGGTGAGAACAGAGCTAGGCCCATTGCCTTCGCCAGTAAGTCCCTTTCAAAAGCACAGAGGAATTACCCTGCTCATCGTCTAGAATGTCTAGCTTTAAAGTGGTCAATAACGGATAAATTCAGCCACTGGCTTAAGGGTCACATATTCACAGTATGGACTGACAATAATCCGCTAGCACATGTCATGACAAAACCAAAGCTGGATTCATGTGAGCAGTGTTGGGTGGCTAAGTTAGCATCTTTTAATTTTGACATCAAGTACATTCCGGGCCCCAAGAATTTTGTTGCAGATGCTCTGAGCTGTAAACCCTTTGTTAGATCTTGTGCAGGGTGGCGGATTCTTACTGAACCCTATGATATTCTCCTTACAGAAGCAGTTCCAGTCTCCAAAACCTCCGTCCAGGAAGCCTTCAGATGGTCACATGTCAGAAAGGAGCACTGTTCATCAGAACGTGCCAAGAGTGTGTCGTTCTCTGCAGATGAGGTTTCTGCCGTACTAGAAAATCACAGCATGTGGGAATGCGGTGCCAGGACACGAGCTATGGATGTGCTGCAGCACCTGCCTCAGTTGATGCTGCCAGATCATGACACCTTTCCTTCATACTCTGAGAGGGAGTTGCGTGATGCTCAGTTAAGTGACACTGCCATCTCAAGAGTGATTTATTATGTAGAACGAGGCCAGCAGCCTTCTCGGAGAGAAAAAGCCAATGATCCCACAATGGTCCTTAGGTACCTTAAACATTGGGAGAAGCTTGTCATCTGTAATGGGGTCCTCTACAGGGTGTCCAGAGACCAGATATCCAAGAAAAAGAGGTACCAGTTTATGCGCAGGTCTCGGAGCTTCCTGACGAGTCTGGACGGCTCCACGGTGTTGAAGGCAGAGCTGTAGTCGATGAACAGCATCCGCACATAAGTGTTCCTCTGGTCCAGGTGGGAGAGGGCAGTGTGCAGTGCAAATGCTATTGCATCGTCTGTGGATCTGTTTGGCCTATAGGCGAACTGGAGTGGGTCTAGTGTGGTGGGCAGAGAGGATGTTATGTGGGTTTTGACTATCCGCTCAAAGCACTTCATGACAATGGAGGTAAGTGCTACTGGGCGGTAGTCGTTCAGGCAGTTTACATTTGGTTTCTTCGGGACTGGGATGATGGTGGTCTTCTTGAAGCATATGGGGACTACAGAATGGAGCAGGGAAAGGTTGAAGATGTCTGTGAAGACATCTGCCAGCTCATAGGCGCATGCTTTGAGAGCACGACCCGGGATATTGTCCAGTCCAGGAGCTTTGCGTGTGTTTACCTTTTTGAAGGATTTACACACGTCCGCCCGAGATATTTGAAGTGGGCAGTTATCCTGTTCAGGCATAAACTCCGGCTTGGTGTGCTTTTCAAAGCGAGCGTAGAAGGAGTTCAGCTCCTCTGGCAGAGAAGCAGGCACCTCCCCCACACTGCAGTGCTTTCCCTTGTAGTCTGTGATGGTCTTTAGCCCACTCCACATGTGCCTGGTGTTGGAGCCACTGTAACATGACTCCACTTTTTCCCTGTATTGTCCCTTGGCCATTTTTATTGCCTTTCTGAGCTCGTACCGGGCTTTCCTGTACTCGCCTGGGTCTCCGAAGTGGAAGGCTTCTGTCCGTGCTCTGAGCGCCGAACTGACCTCTCCGTTAATCCACAGCTTCTGATTGGGATAAGTCCATACAGTCACCCGCGGTACAACGTCGTCGATACATTTGCTTATGTATCCGGTTACGTACTCGGTGTAATCGTTGATGTTGTTGTTAGCAGCTATCCAGAAAACCTCCCAGTCTGTAGTGCGGAAATAGTGACGGAGGGCGGCGTCCGATTGGTCCGTCCAGCGCTGAACTGAGCGCGTCACAGGCTGCTCCCGCTTCAGTCTCTGCCTATAAGCTGGCAGCAGCAGGACCGAGGCGTGATCTGATTTGCCGAAAGCTGGGCGGGGGAGTGTAAACATGGTCCAGGATGTTATCACCTGGTTGGTGGTATTTCCGCAGAACTTTCTTCAGGTTGGCTTTGTTAAAATCGCCAGCCACGATGAAAGCAGCCTCCAGGTGTGTAGTTTCTTGCTGGTCGATAACTCCATACAGTTCGTCCAGCGCCCGTGTGGTGTCGGCATGTGGGGGAATATAAACAGCGGTAAAAAACACTGCTTTGAACTCTCTGGGCAGATAAAAAGGTCTGCATTTGATCATGAGGTGTTCAAGATCAAGAGAGCACCCCGTCAATATTGTTTGTACATCCACACACCACCGGTTGTTGACCATGATACAAACGCCACCACCCTTACCCTTGCCCTTACCCAACTCCATTGTTCTGTCCCGGCGATGAATGGAGAAGCCCCCAGGTAGAATGGCTGAGTCAGGGGCCGAGGGGTCCAGCCACGTCTCTGTGAAAACAAAGACGCTACAGTTCTTAGTGTCTCAATGGAAGGCCAGTCTGCTTCTTAGTTCATCCAGCTTATTATCCAGAGATTGAACATTCGCTAGGAGAACGCTAGGAAGCGGGGAGCGGTATCGTCTGTTCCTCAGCCTGACCAGGACCCCGGCTCTTTTCCCCCTTTTTCTCCGGCGGCGCTTCCGCTCAGGTAGCCAAGGTGAGTGGAATCCGACCAAGGGAAAGTCCGTCGGTGTAGCTCCAGGTTGTGAATTTGGTCCCGATTGCGAGTTTAATCTAATATTCAGAAGAGTCTGTCTGTCGTACTTGATTAGCGTGCTACAGGTTACGAAAAAACTAGAAAGTAACATTAAAAAAACGAGAAAAACGCAAAGTTGAGGAGGACGCCGAGCGACAGCAGCCATCCACGCCGGCGCCATCTTACGTCAGTTATACAATATGTCAAGACAAGATGTTGTAAGAGATTCAGATCAACTTTTCGACAGGGTAGCCAAGTCATTTCTACAGGTATTCAAGTGAAACCTAGAATGTTTGATTCCTAGTTCTATGTTGCTGTTATTTCAATGATTGAATAGTGTATTGTTAGATACTTTGATATGCCATTGTGTCACCTCATTCAAGCCAGGATTAAGCCGGTCATTGGAGGGACTGGGCAGGTGGGGTGTAGACTGCATCCTACTTCCAGGTGTTGGTTGGGAACTTAGCGCTATTCTCATTCCTCTTCATCCTTTTTGGGATACCTTCATGGTTGGAATTCATGTGCCCATGTCCATGTTACTATATGTGTATATGTGTTTTTTTTTTCTTTCTCTCAGTGATATACCTTGGTGATTGATGCTTTGACGTGTGTCAAAATTTTGGTGAAATTCAGTGGGGGTGGATGTAACAGAGTTAAAAATGCACTCTTGGTTTTAGTGACTTTCACCAAAATTTAAATAATGTGTTATGTAAATAAGTTTGAGAGACCTCTACTGGTTAAATATGGCAACTGCATCTGTGCATTATTAGTACCGTACAGTTTCTACCTCCTGCAGATGCCACTGTACGATCTGCAAGAGGTAGGTGACGCAACCATGAGCTCCATTCACAATTTTCCTAAAAAAAAGTTTAAAGCAACGTCATATGTAGTCGAAATAATATATTGGTATAGCTATACACACTCTTGATCAATGCTAAGTGCAATGTACAGTACTTTCCATGCATTCATGAAATGAAATTTTAGCTATCCACTGTTGTCTAGCTAGCAGCCGTGTGTGAAACCAATGTGATGACAGTTATGCATAATGACGATATGAACTGGAAAACTGAAATCATTTTATTTTATTTCTATTGTGATCAGCACAGATTGCCTGTTGCCTACGTTCATGCTGACGACATACTGTATTGTATGTATGTCTTGTTGTCAGGTACGTTAATACATTTTGTACAATTTTACCTAGCTAACGTTAGCCAGCTAAACCACGTGTCGTGCGTAGTGAAGCTAGATTCTAGAATCTAAAATGATGTTACATAATCCCAATTATAACTTGTCTAAGAATCGAACATAGCTCTTGTTAGATGTTTATGTAATAGGTTACACGTGTATGCATTTCCCTATATTACAAATATATGTATAAATTGCCAGCTGCCTGGGCCTCCCGAGTGGCTCAGTCGGTAAAAGCTCTCGTTCCGAGTGTAGACTGAATGCTACGGCCCGGGTTCGATCCCGGCCGTGTCGCTAGGCGACAGTGACCGGGAGCTCACAGGTGGAGCACATTGGCTTCGTTCCGCCGGGGATAGGGGTGGGTACGTCGGCAGGGGCTTCGGTCCCATTAGCAACAGTGACCCCTGCTGGTCGATCGGGCGCCTGTGGTCCATGTGCCAAAAGCTGCATATGAAATGTCTTCCTCCGACTCATCTCTGTGCTAGCTTGGCTTGTGGACTGCAGAGCGAAAAGAAGCAGTGGCTGACATCATGTGTCTCGGAGGAGGGCACGTGCTTGTCCATGCTCTCCCGGATTGACAGTGGGGGTTGTGCAATGGGACCGAACATCGATGACTAATTGGGCATTCCAAATTCAGGAAATTGGCCATTCCCCGTTCCAAATTGGGGAGAAAATGGAAAAATGACAAAAATAAATAAATAAATAAATTGCCAGCTGCCTAACTTTATGGGCAGATGCCACTGTATGATCTGCAAGAGCACAGACTGCCTGTTGCCTAAGTTCATGCTGACAACATATTGTATTGTATGTATGTCTTGCTCGTCATAATAAAAAGGGAATCGCAGAACTTCGCGTGTCCCTGGTCCTTCCTGCTGAACAAATGAGCGCGTGGTTCGCTGCCTCGGTGACAACCGTTACACTAGCACCGGCTAGCTTAGCATTTCCGCATTTGACACCGACGTCATTGACCGTACTCTGCCTGGTCGCCTGGATATATCTATATGGCCACAGTAATGATAATGTGATCGATTGTAAATGCCTAGTGAATACGCCTATGATTCGCGCTGGCGGGAAAACGTCATCACTCACCGCCTTGGCGCCAATCTTCATTCCGTTTCATCCACCATCCTGGTAAGCCGCGTCTGCGCTTTTTCCATTTTTGTGCATGCTAAATATAAGGAGCTGCCAAGCTGATAGACCTACAGTGTTATAAATGTACGCCTACATTGTAAATGTGATGTGTTATTGAATGCCGTAGTTTACAGTCAGCTCCTCCTTGTAGGCTACTTTCATTCATTATTCTAACAATAATGCTGTAACGCCATAGCCGCCCTAATCAGTTTGAAGAGATATTTGCAGACTTAAAGTTGATATTGTCTCGTTATGCTTTATTTATTGAATAAAGCCAAATATGCTTAAATCTAAAGGGAAATTGAAAATGTAACAACGAAAAATGTCACCTACACACACAGGCCTATTGTATGCATTTTGTAGTTTTTATTTTGAATGTAGCCTAGTTATGAAATTTTCTTTACTGATATAATTCCTTTACTTTGCAGCATCTTCTCCCAGCCACCTCACCACCTCATCAAAACCTACATTTTTCGATCCTCTTTAAAAGCGAACCCAAAGGCTCTTTTAAGAGCCATCCTTCTCTGTTCTGTTCTGTTCTGTTATATTCTATTCTGTTCTATTCCATTATATTCTATTCCTTTCCCAACTTTGTCATTCTACTTATCCCTGTCTATTTACATCTCTCTCTCTCCTCGCCTTTCTCCCTCTCTCTCGCTCTTTGTGTCTGCGTGTGTGTTTTCAATGGCAGGCTACACCAATAAAAATATATTGGAAGCTGCACTGCTACTCGGAGACAGCTTTATTGAATGTACTCCAGCTCCTGCTGCTCGGCCTCGTCAGCGTCAGCGCAAGAGAAACAGTGAGGGGAGACCCCTAACCAGCGGCCATCAAGAAGGTTGGTTCTAATATTTTGAGATGGAGAGTTAATTATCTTGTTGTTAGTGTTTTGTTGTATTACCAGTGATTGCTCCTACCTCATACTAATTGTCAGTGAATTGATCTTTTACAAATAAATAGCAATGAGGTTATATTTGTAATCATGTAAGTTTTGATTGTCATTTTAATGTGTTGCAGCTGAAGTATTAATTCCACCAGCGGCTGAGCACTGGGACAACACAAGGAGTTCAGCTGCAGGTCTGACAACATCCAGTGTTCCACCAGTGCTTATATTTAACACACTTTAGTCATTTTAACAGAGTATATTTGCTTATGCTTTAAGCAGATTTTAAAATATAAGAGTCTGTAAAACTTTGCACATCCATGTCCCTTTAGGTAGTGTCCAATTAATGAATGCTACATGCAAGTGGTGAAGTGATGTTTGTTGGTGATGGCGTGATAGAAACGCAAAATATGGTTTGGGACACCGAGATGAACAAAATATCTTTGTTACCACAGTAAGTGAAGTTTAATTGTTTCCTAAATAGATGCACTGCTTCAGGAGCTCCAAGCAGCTGAGGTGCAGGTCCCCGAGCCTCCGACTGCTTCAAATGACTGGGCCACAAGAAGTGTAATGGGAGCAGAAAGGTGGAAGGAGGCAAGACCTCAGCTCCTCCTGAATGCCCTGGCATCAGAGGCCATCCAAAATCTGTATTGTGGCAGATGTCATGTTAAAAAGGCAGTGGTGGAGTGCAAGGAGTGCTTGCCTTCATCATTTCTCTGTGAGGACTGTGACTGTGGAGTCCACAGTTTAATGGCCCTCCATAACCGCTCTCTGGTTTCTATGTACCTTTACCTTCTACAGTAGTGGTGCAGGTAAAGGATGGAGATTACTGCCATGACTCTCAAGGTAAACACTATATACATGTGTATATATATATATATATATATATATATATATATATATATATATATATATATATATATATATATATATATATACAGTATATGTATATATATATATATATATATATATTAAAAAAAAAATATATTGTTCATGTGTGGCAATGTCATCACTCACTTATGCATTTGTCTCACCTCTATAGCTCGTATTTTACCCATGAGAGTACCGCAGAACATCTGTGACTGTTCACCATCAGCCATCAGCCTGGGTCCTGGCAGAGAAATACTTTTTGTCAACATGAATGTGGCCATAAAAAAATTAACCATTTCTGCCTTTGGACATATCCCTGCTATTTGATTGTCCATATTACTGTTGCTTTGGATGTTTCTTCTCATGATTTGAATTCTACTTTTTCGCCAGGACGATATGATCTCACTCTCCAGGAGGTCAGCTGCAGCAAATGTTCTGCCCACTGGTGTCCTGGAGTGGCAGACATCCAACAGAGTGGCTACTGGCCTGCCACAGCAAGCATGGCCACTGGCACAATTTTTGATGTTGAGGTTTTCCACTCACTTCAGGAGCTGAAGAATGCTGCACCAGGCAGTTCTAGGCTGGCCTTGTGTCGGCTTTTTGACCAGAAGACCTTACGCCATGGGAGAGTGAGCAAATGAGTTACATTTTACAAGTTGTGTAGAGAAATCTAGCCATGAGTATGAGCAATTTCTTGGTATCTATGACAAAGTACAATGTTAGAAGTTGTGTTTGTGTTAAAACATAAAGACCGCATGTAGTAGTTTAGGCCTCAATATATCTGAAGATGTGTCTGTAGTAGTTCAGTGCATATTCACTATAATCTTATCTTAATTTATCCAAATGTTTGACTTTATGCAGAATGGCAAAATCTGCAGCGATACTCTGTACAAGAGCTTTTTGGAGTGGGCCATCTGCAGTTATGAAGTGGAGAAGCTGTGTAAGGAGCAGCCATTTTCCTGCCCAGCTTGCACCCCTCATATGTTGGCTGTGGCAGTGGACAGAAATCGCAAACATTATCGGTTTAACAAGGGTGGGAGGTATAACCTGCTTTCATGTATTTAATTGCTTTATTCACTGTTTTAAAAAGTATTCAGATTGAACCATAATCTGAACTACTGGTAAATTGAATGCACTACAATGGTTTCTATGTGTAGCTCGAGTGAGCGTGCCTACTTTGAGGGTGTTTTCATCTGCAATGACCAAGAGGTGGCATCTGCAGTGGAAAACATCCATGAAAAGACAAACCATGTAAGTGTCTGTGTATTTGTTAACATTAACAGAAATACTAATAGTCAGCACAGACACTAAGTCTCAATTCATGTACAGGTAGCAGGCAAAGGTCATTGTGGTAAGGCTGAGCTGGTGGCAGGAAAGGAGGCATCAAGGAAAACCAGCAACAGCCTTGATGAAGAAGGCCTTGAGGTTGCTGTTTGCCGGCATGGAATACTCCTCAGGTGCATAATGACTTTTATTTGCACATGACATGCTTCTTTAAAATGGCAATGCATATACTTATAACCTATCAGTATCTTTCTACTTCCCACAGGGCCCTCAATCATTTTCAAGGGGAAATTTATGCATACCTGTTAATACTTATGGATGAGGTAGCATCTAGGCAGCAGGTCACTTTTTTCTGCATGGATGTCACATGCAAGTTTGTGCCATATTTGCATAAGGTGACCTCCGCATGTCCAGAATATGTACACCTCATGGACCTGAAGCCCTTCCTGTCCATAATAATGATCTCAAATGTGAGGTAAATTTGTTTCCGGTTTTATTTGTTTATATGTGACCATCACCAGATTCAACATAATTCAGCCATGGTGTGTGTAAACTCTAGATTTCATGTGTTGATTCACATGAATTACATACATTGTGTTTTTAGATCAAGTGGGGAGGTGGGAACCAGGTTGGTGCAGGCTCCACCTTCGGTGAGGAGGTGGAGCAAGTGAATAGCTTTTTGTCTCGGCTTGCCATCACAACTAAATTCATGTCCAAACCAGGTTAGTGGGCTATTTACCATGACTTTGGTATCTGTATTTGTGATTACCTTGCTTTGTCACTCCAACTTTCACCATAGTTTGTGTAATACACTCAGTACATGTTGCTAAAGCAAAATTTGATAACAGCAGTTCTCTGTGTAAATTAATTATTTTGTGCATTGTTTAATGAAGGGATGTAACATCTTCCTTTGTCTCCTGGCACGCACAGACATGCTCACATTACAGTGTATGGCATGGAACAAAACAAAAGAGCACAACATGTGCAGCATGCTTGGTAAAAGATTCCACAAGGTAAAGGTAGTCTCTGCACATATACCTACATTACGGTAGAAATATTACAATATTGGTTATCTAAATGTACGATTTTCACATGTTCAGACCCGTGCAAATCTGGCAAAGGGGAGGGAGAGCCTTAAAGTCCTTCAGTCGGAGCTCTTACTTGATGAGACACAGACAAACCAGTGGCTTCATGACGTCCAGGACTGGGCTCAGAGTGGTATGTCATTTTGTGTGCATAAAGTTTGTGTTGAATGTGCTTACCTAAACAAACCATGCACTGTATACATTTTGTTTTTTAAAGGATCAAGGGGTAAGGGCTCCCTGCTGGATTTGCAGATGAAGATAGAGCACCTTCATCTGTGTGTCAAGCAGCAAGAAAACAGGTGCAAGAAAACAGGTATTTTTTTGGTTTGGAAAAAGTACAAAAAAATCATTTCAGGCTTCAAAGGTTTGAAGTATTTTTTATTGCTATACAGTTGGGTTATTCCTGTTTTATTGTTCTCTCTCTCTTTCTCTGTGTGTGTGTGTGTGTGTGTGTGTGTGTGTGTGTGTGTGTGTGTGTGTGTTTGGGGGTCGGCGGGACGCATATTTTCCCCAAGACACCAGCAAACGGCAGAAGACATTTTGGCGACGAATTAGAGAGGCAAAAACAAAACTCTCTGCGTTGCTGAATGAATATGATGCCATGGTGGAAGCAGCAGACAGAGTTGGGTCAGTGGACGTCTTCAAAGACAATCACATTTCCCCTGGCAGCTGCCTTGTGATGATATGTTCTACTTTTGTTTTTGTTTTGTTTTTAAGTGTGCTGTCAGCAAATGTCATATAATAACAAGTAATAAGTGTCCTGTATTTATTTGATTTCAGGTACGGTTGGCATCCTCACCAAAAACAGGATCTTTGATAAGGTGATGGCTGTAAGAGGGCTTGAGGAAGAGGAAGTGATACTCCTGAAAGAGATGAGGCAACACTGGAAGTCTCTCAGGCAAAGGGAGCTGACTTTGCAGAATGCCATTGTGGAGGAAGGTAGGAACAGCAGAGAGGTTGCTTCAACTCATTCTAGCATCATTTCTTAAGTATTTAGGCCCTATTCTATTAAAAGCTTCATAACCAAGCAACAATACTACCAATACTTTAAAATCAATCCTGTGACGGACAGGGAGCCAATGTAAGGACTTAAGAATGGTGTTGATATGTTCTCTTCTTCTAGTTCTCTGGCAGCTGCAGTTTGAAAAAGTTGTAGCTGTTTTATGGTCTTTTATGAAGGCCTGTCAGAAGGCCATTGCAGTACTCAAGCCTGCTGGAAATGAAAGAATGAATTAGTTCTTTTAAATAGTACTTAAGCACAAAGCTTCTGAGTTTGGCTATGTTCTTGAGATGATAAAAAGCTGACTTTCTGTATTTGCTTTCACACGAATGTTAAAACTGTCATGTGAAAAGTTATTATGAAGAGATTCATGACTGACCTTCTGTGCTGTGTTGTGTGTATCCCAAAGGCCCTGACTCAGGTCTGCGCTGTATATTGAGTCGGAAGCTAAACACGCTGCAGATGCTGTTGAAGGGTGTCAGAGAGGCATACCTCCAAATCTTCCAGACTCCAGGGACACATGCGGAACCACTGATAGAGCTTGATGATGATGATGGAGGGATGTGTGAGAGCAGTTCAGAGAGCAGTTCCGATGATGAGAATGTGTAACTGCATGACCCTGGAAAAGGTGTGGATCATATTCTCTAAACAGCAGAGATTCAACTACTAACTTTGCCCCATATTTAATCTGATAGTAACTTTGATTTGTGTTTTCTGTTAACAAAAATAGAGACCATGGATGCTGTCCATCAGCATGAAGATTCACTCCTGGCAAGACCCACCTGCTGCGACCCCATCTGCTGTCTTCCCCCTCCACACCTGACAATGACAATTGACTGTTATGTTGTGCTTTTGTATTGAATCTGTTAAATACTGTCTTGATTCTAATCCAATACACTTATTGTCAAATTCAGCGAATTGCTCCTCATCCTCCTCTAGCTGTCCGTTCAGTGTGTGCACTCAAAAAAAACTCCGGTGTTCATACACAGTCCGGGGGTATTTCAGAAAGCGGGTTTAGTGAAAACTCTGAGTTCATTAACCCTGAGATGAGGGAAACTCTGAGTTTTCCGTTCCAGAAAGAGAGGTAACTCAAACTCTGGGTGAGTTACCATGGTAACTGACTCTGTGAACCTAACCTGCTCGCTGGCAGGTTTTCTTTAACTAACCCTGAGTTCCTCCCTCACTCCTCCCTCCTGCTGAGCCTGAAGCAGCTGTCGGACATGGCGTGTCCCTTTCACGTTAACTGCGATGTTGAAGCCCAACCTCATGGTGCCTTCCACGTCGGGAGAGGATTTTGAGACCTCGATTAGATGTGCTTTTATTCCCTGATGATTACCTATTAGAACGTTACTATCATTTATCTGAACAACATTCTCCGGCCTTACATCTCCAATATTACACACCGCGGACGTGCTCTCACATCAGAGCAAATTCTTTGCGTTGCTCTTCATTTTTTTGCCAACGGGATTTTTTTTTTGTTTCCTTTATAACATTGGCGACGCAGAACATATCGGGAAAGCAACTGTTTGTAGAGCTGTAAGAAAAGTGTCCCTTGCACTTAAACGCCTATTGCACATTTTTGTAGTGTTCCCTGGGCACAATCCTCTAAGGACCATCAAAGAGGAATTCCACAGGATTGCAGGTGACTTGTAGAAACCATTCAGTTGAAGTTAATGACGATATTTTAAATTGTATTCTGTTCATGACATTCTGCTGTGACCTCAGACTGGGATCAGTAATTAATTTTTATGTTGCAGGGTTTCCCAATGTGATAGGCTGCATCGATGGCACACATATCCCTATCACTGCTCCTTCAGTTAATGAAGTATGTGAATAGGAATAGGAAGTCTTTCCACAGCATTAATGTGCAGGTACATTGACTACTCTACTGTCTTACAATAACAAAGACTATACATCACCATATACTGCAGCTAATATCTCATCCTCTGCATTGTCAAGATCATATGTGATGCAGCACACTTGATCACAAATGTTGAAGCCAAATGGCCTGGCTCTGTGCATGACTCACAGATGTATCATGAGTGTACCCTGAGCAACAGGTTTGCACATCGTAAGTAAAACTTTGTACAAATATCATTCCCTTGTCTCCCTCTTGTAACACCCTCAAAATGTATCCACTCTATAATTACAGGAGAGTTTGATGGCCACCTGCTTGGTGACAGAGGGTACCCATGCCAGCCCTCTCTGTTGACCCCTTACCCTGACCCTGAGCTGGGCCCCATTCAGCGTTTCAGTGTGGTCCACTGCAGGACTAGAGCCCAGGTTGAGATGACAATCGTGCTCAAAGCCCGGTTCCAGTGCCTCACCCCCTCAGGGTAACCCCAGAGAAGGCATGTGACATTATCCGGCATGTGTTGTTCTCCATAATATTGCCACAATTAGAGGAGAGCAACACCCTGCCATACAAATGAACAACCCTGAGGAAGACCATCCCATCCACCTTAGATGTCCCGGATGGAAGAGCTGTCCGAGACATAATTTGCCGGAATCATTTCACAGATTAAGCTACCACCACCCCCAGGAGTCAAATAAAGACAAATCATTCACATTTCATTTGGTCTTCTTTATTTCCTACAGATACAAATGCAACAATTAGTATTTTTATATTGTTCCGATTAACATAATTCACCTGTGACCATGCACCCACCTCTAACTGGCATTCCAGTAATTCAATTTCAAGATCTGCCTTTTAATCTGCCGCTGAGAATCTACACCATGTCTAGGTCAGTTTTTGCCATTTTCTTGAGGAGATGCATTTTGTACAACTCCTTTACTGGTAACTGGGAAAACATAAGGATGACATTACATTCTACAGTTCTACATGCAGAATTAACCTGGCATTTACTGAACGTCTCACTGTATTAATCTGTGCTGTGGAGGTTGATGGACCCTCCTCCTGGTAATGCCCAGTCATGCTCTGTTAAAAAGGAGTTGTTTTTCCATTCATTATTTATTCTCATCACTTCAATGTACATTTCAAACTCAAAATTTCACACAAGAATCCAAAAATATTTAAATGGGGAGAGAACTATCAGTAGCTACCATACACATTAAGATGTATACCTCTGTAGGCCTTTCTGAATCCCTCTCTGTGGCAGCAGACAACGTGTCTTCATCATCCTGTGAAGAGCATTCTGTTTCAGTATACTTTAAACTACATTTGGCAAAATCTCTGCAGTATTGAGTACTTACAACTGCAAGGGGTTCTGTTGTGGCAGGAGGCTCAACAAGGCCAATGACACCATCAGTGACTGTTGGGAGAAATGAAAAACAAAAAAAGGGAATTTATATATATATATATATAAATATATATATATATAATCAACATATATATATATAGCATGGAGGGAGAGAGAGAGAGAGAGAGAGAGAGAGAGAGAGAGAGATAGATAGATAGATAGATAGAATACA
This sequence comes from Megalops atlanticus, assembly GCA_019176425.1. NCBI lineage: Eukaryota > Metazoa > Chordata > Actinopteri > Elopiformes > Megalopidae > Megalops > Megalops atlanticus. The sequence continues at coordinate 166,610 of CM032890.1, read as the reverse complement.
CACACACAAACATCTTATGTAGGCACTTGTGCCCTGGGGGGTGATTGGCTTGGATGAGTTCACTCCAGGGATGCCTTCAGCCACTGGCCGCCCAGTGTTATGGCTCAGGGCCAGCTCTTCTGCCTCTGTCAGAGGTGGTGGTGGTGGCCCTCCACCCATTTTGCTTGCCTCTGCCTTCTTTCTGTTAGCTGAATAGAACTCAAATGTTAATCTACTAAGCAGGATATTAGGCAAGAGGACATTTAATTATTAAAACCAAAGTGAGGTACAATCATGAGCCTATAGGCCTAAGCAAAATATGTCTTACCTGTTTAAACTATGTTTTTATATTTCATTTTCAGCTGCTTCCAAGGGCGCTTTGTGCCCATGGGATTGCACCTAAATGAAAACAGAATTATATTCATTAACATTCCACCACTTTTTCACCTGTAATATTATAAGGAAGTGTGGTTAAATGTTAAATGAATAGACTACTGCATTCAAACTTATGCATTGATTCGGGCAGCAATTGTCTCCCATGCCAATTGTCTCTCCTTTGCCACTGCAGCTGTGTTGCTTTTCTTTCTGAAAATGTGCTCATATTCGCCATAAGCACGTATCAGAATCTCTAATTCCACATGGGGTAAAGTAGGACGACCTTTTTTTCTTGCCGGTTGCCATGGTGAGTCGTAGTATCGGAGCTCCATTGATGATGGCTTTTTATAGTCATCACGCATGCACTTAACTCAGGGTGAACATACTCAGAGTTGATTGAACTAACTCGGATCAGCTGTTCTGGAACCGAAAACTCAGAGTTTCCCATCTCAGGGTTCATCAACCCAGAGTTCAGGGTTAGGTTCAGAGTTCGTTAAACCCGCTTTCTGAAATATCCCCCTGGAGCTGTAAATGGGAAACAAACATGGTGGATCAGTCTGAGCCATAAACAATTACAGCCAATCAACACATTGCATTAGGAGCACTGAAGGGAGGGGTGCAATTTGATTGGCTGTTGAGCTCAAATATCCACAAACTCTTGCCAGAATCTCAGACTCTACCTTTGAAGCGACACTATGCAACAATTTGCCACTTTTTTCCTTTACAGTATGTTTTTATAGGCAACTAGTTTTGGTATCATCTTCAAATTCATTTTGATGGTATATGGTCATGTGAAGGACAGATAAACACATGTATCTTCCCACTAGTCATCCAGGATATGCACTATGTACTTCATATGTACACTCCATGCAAACGTAAGAAAAGCTTTCACAGCATGACATTGCCAACTATAACACCTAAAGACACCAGTTAGCATGTTATCAAGCTTTAATAAGTGCAAACTGAGCTGTTGGTGGTGTTTGCAAGGTTTTGCCTTTTGGTAGTGAGCTCGCTAGTTTCAGACCAAAACTCCTTAGTGCTGCTTTAAACAAACCATTGTCTTCATCTTTGCATGTAATAAATGCGATGATACAACGGCAGGTTCATAATGTTGCCAAGTATAATTCTGATGTACTTTACTTATTTCCATATTGGGCAAGTTTTTACTTTTAAACCACTGTAATTTTACTTTTACTCTACTATTGCAATGTATAAATAAACCTACTTCAGACTACAAGTTCATGACGCATGCCAAAAGCCTCCAATAGTACATGTTTTGCTTGGTTGTGATACATACATATGTGCACTCCTGTAATAAACCCAATTCTGATGGCATTGCCTGTTGTGTGAACTTACATGCCTCTGACAACCTTTAAAAGTACCATTCGGACACCTAATTGGCTGTCTTTTTTGACTAATGCTGATGCACACAAGTTCATGACGCATACCAAAAGCCTCCAATAGTACATATTTTGTAAATTTGACAAAAATCTGACATAAATCGGACAGACGCGGTTGTTTTCATCCACTGTATCACATATGTGTCATATGCTGACGTATGCAGAAGTGACTCATGTAACCCCTACCAAGGCCTATCCAGAGGTGGAAAACCCTTCAAGTAAAAGTTCTGCCATGTATTTGTTCCACCCATGCACTACACCAGCTGAATTTAATCAGCACAACTCTTCAGGCAGGTAGAGGAGCTAATTAGTGAAATCACCTTGTTTAGTGAATGGCTAGAACAAATACATGGTAGGACTTTTACTTTCTGAAGCCAGGGTTTTCCACCTCTGGGCCTATCTGACTCACGCACTTAGACACAATGCCAAGCTTAGACTAAGGGTTAGCATTTCTGACAAGCACACTTCATAGAAAAACAATATTTGGCATCCAAATATGATGCAAAATATGTGAGTGATGTGAAATGACACCTCACCCAGTCTAAGACCCTGTAGCGGCCACTAGGAATGCATTTTTCCGAATATTTCACAGCGCCTCCTGGTAATGCAGAACCAGGTAGTGGTCTCAAATTTGAGAAACAAGACTGTTTTCATGGCTGTGTCACACATGTGTCACATGCTGACGTGTGCAGAAATGATTGAGATCTCCCCTGTCAAGCATGCCTCAAATAATAAACCCGATTTTGATGACATCCCCTGTTGCCTCAACTTTCATATAGGAAAAATAAATTCTAACTACACTTACTATATTAACCTGATTTATATTCAGCTTCAAGGAATTGTTTAAATGAATGAATGAATTCAGACACACAAGGTAGGCCTTAACCCATGCCAACTACTCGTCTCGTCATGCCAAACAAGGTACTCGTCTGGTAGCTGCGCACCAACAATTATTTTGGCTCACTTTGTCTGAATGTCACTTTGACATCTAGTGTTTTGAGTGCAGCCGATTTTGGTAAGCGTTCTCATTCACTAAGCTTTTTAAGGGGTACTACTTTTGTTACAGTTCCCTTTTTTTAGATTCCCGGAGACCTTATCTAAACAATACGGTTACTTCTCTCGTGTGTCGCAGGTTCGCGACGTCATTTTTAGCATAGTTGGTGATAGTAGCTCCAGAGATGGTTAGCCAAGGGGGTAATCGAGCGTTCGAACTGCGTAACAGTCATGGGAGGGTGAGAGGCCCAACTAGCATTAGCCTTGCATTGACTTGCATTCATTTTCGGCTTTTTTTTTGGACATCAAGTAACTTTATTTCTGAAGTGTTCTGTCCCTTTATATGACCGATGTTATTTTCTAGAGAAACACAACACTGTACGACCGGCTCCATAACTTCGTAACTCACTTTATGGCCGCGTAATAAACGTTTTTCTCCAACTATGCTAAAAATGACATCGCGAACCTGCGACACATGGTAGTAGACTTTGGGAGTAGCTGTACCCACTCAGCGCATACTCAAGATGTCACGGTTCTGCAGGAAGGGAGGGTGCTGTTGTCGTTTCCCAGCTACTCTAGCTTAGAAAATCGCGGTAGTGACATTTACAAATGACTTTAGTTAACACAAGCCTTTAGGTAAGATAGCTAGCTGTTCCCTATGTTGGGTCATACACTTGCGTTTGTTTGAACAACATTTGTCTTTTCCACTTCTTGAGTTATTGACATCTGTAAAGTAACACTAAGTAACGTGAAATAAGGATATGGACTGGTTTCATCGGTGACATCCCCTGGAAGAGTGTTTTGACCCAGCCTTTAAAATATCTTCTAATGGATAAAGTGAGAGCTTATAAACTTACATGGATATTACCCTGCTAAAAATTTTATTCTAAGAATGATAAAAGATCTAGATGATAAATGTTCTCTCTGTGAAGGGCCTCCTGAAACATCAGTACTCAGTAGCCTACTAACATCAGTATTTTGGTTCTGCTGCCACACTGAAAAATTCTGGTCAGATCTACTAGTATTATAATGCACCAGACATGTATTTGGCTTCCATGACTTCAACTCTGAAGAAAAGAAATATAAGATGTAAGATACTTTATACACCAATACAAGTACAATAATGGCACACCACTCCTGCCTATATATCTCAGTGATATAAAGGTATACAACAACACAATCCAAACCTCAACAAACCCTAAATCTATAAAAACTTGTCCTCTTCCTGAACTGTGTTCATCTCTCCAAATGACGTCCTTTCTGTCTCCGTGTACTCTCTATTTATTTCTTGTTATTATCTATTTGTCTAATTTATTGTCTTTATATAACAATGATTTTACTTGTTATGTCATAGTGATATCATAGTGTATAACAATAGTGTGTAACCAACCAGTTAAGTCATAGATTGCCAAACTTCCTAATACAAGACGAATCTAAAAATTTCATATAGTACACTTGATTCATGTTGTTGTTATGTATGGTTAAATTGTCATAGCTTAAACTCTATTGTGAGCTGAATTACTATAATGACAAATGAACAACAAATGTAGTACCAAAAACAACCTTTTTTCAGATTTTCTCCATTTATTTATTTGGGGTGTGTGTGTGTGTGTGTGTGTGTGTGTGTCTGTGTCTGTGTCTGTCTGTCTCTGTGTGACTGTGTGTGTCTGTGTGTGTCTGTGTCTGTGTGTCTATATAGGCACATTTGTGAACTGCACATTTTCAATAGGTTCCCAAGAAGAGGGCCAGGTCTTTCCACTGGAAGAAAATGAAATACAATTACTTTACATTGACAACACACAATCAGTTTCAAGGTGAGTAACTGCTACATGTGGTTAGTCCTAATAGTATGTTATGCAATGAAACACTGAATCATGTTACATGAAGCCATGTTTCTCTATTTTCTTACAGAAAGTAATCACAATTAGCAAATTTGGATATGGCGTGATTTCATAGTTAATTATGGTCCTGTAATTTGACACACACAGCCTCTCTGTATACATTACATTGTTAGTTGACAACCTGCAATGCTGTATCATGTTATGGTTAAAGAAGAACCACGTTTGTAGTTGAAGCAAATCAGATCACCATCTTGTTTATGAAATGTCATACTTTATTAACTTTTTAAAAACAGAAAAACGTAGTACAGCACTCACAACTGTATTGTAACAAATACTAGCATAGACTCACCATGCATGACAAGGTGTCCAAAAGACTTGGACCTGCGCCACTCCCTGTGAAAATGAATTTGCATAAGTAACATGTAATTACTTTGGGTGTCAGTTAAATGCAACTACTAAATCACTGCTAGGCAAGGCAAGGCAAGTTTATTTATATAGCACAATTCATACACAATGGTAATTCGAAGTGCTTTACAAATGAGCAGATAAAAGAACAGAGAAAAACAAAAAAACTAAAAAGGTAGGGTGTATTAAATCAATTTAAAAAGTGTAGGAAATTAAAAGATAAAGAAAAGGCAGGGGTTTTGAGTCTAGATTTGAAACCAGCTATAGTTGGGGCACCTCTAAGGTCATCAGGAAGTTTGTTCCAGAGCCGAGCAGAATAGTATCTGAAAGCTGCTTCACCATGTTAAGTTCTGACAGTAGGTATTACCAACAGATTACTCTCCAGTGATATGAGGTGTAGTAGGTGTGTACTCCTGAAACATATTTGAGAGGCATTTTGGTTCTGCTCCATTTACCGATTTATAAACAAGCAGCAGTGCTTTAAAGTCAATTCTGTGACTTATAGAGGCCAGTGTAAGGACTTAAGTGTCGGGGTACTGTGGTCAGTTCTCTGGCAGCTGAACTCTAGCAGAACTCTAGCAGTTGCAATTTGTACAAACTGAAGCTGTTTGATGGTCTTTTTAGTAAGGCCTGTGAACTGCAGTAGCCACCTTTGCAGGATATAAAAGCATGAATGAGTTTTTCTAAGTCTCTTCAAAGTCATGTTTTAACAAAAGGCTTCTAAGTTTGGGTATGTTTTTGAGATGGTAAATAGCTGATTAAGTTATTGTTTTCACATGGTTGTTAAGACAGATGTCACAATCAGTTAAAACACAAAGGTTTTTGACTATGTCCTTCGCTTGAAGTCCTTTGGTGTCGAGATGAGGAGCAATCCTGATTATTTCAAATATGACTATATCTATCCTTATTTAGCAGAAGAAAATTTTAAGTTATCCAAGTGTTACACTTTGGTCAATGCATTGACAAAGTGATTCTAGTGGATCATAGTCGTTAGGTCAGAGGGCTAGCTAAATTTGTACTGACTCATAAATGACAGCTTTTGTGTAAGGGGGAACATTTTTAAGTTGTTCATATGCACAATTTATAGAACATTGCACTACTTTAGGATTAATAAAAATACATTAAAAACATTAATTGTTTAATTGTTAATTGTAATTAATTGCAATACATTTCTAAGCACTCTGTGGAAAGATCACTACTATATGACAGGAATGCACACTTGCTTTGGACTTTCACTGGGCCAACCCTAGTACCTTTGAATGGCTTGTGTAGTTGCCCTTGTGCCTGTTGTTTGCCCACCATATGCACTTTTGTACGTTGCTTTGGAGAAAAGCATCTGCTAAATGAATAAATGTAAATGTAAATGTAGTGTAGTGTAGTATAGTGAAGCAGTGTTGCTTTGCAGTTGCATTGTAGGTGACTTGCATACCAACCTCTCTGATTCTGTTTTCCCAATTTCCTAATTGGGAAGACTTCTAAATTGGGATGGATATTGCACTCTGGAAAACCAACAGCAAACAGACATTTGTTACCAATTGTCATCATAATACCTACAGAAAAAAATGAGGCAGTGTGGCATCTTGTGTCCCTTCTGCATGATAGTATGCCATGCTTTAGAAGAAGAATCACTGACAACTGGTTTACAGTAATGTGCTGCACTGTCCTGTGCCTTGAGAGAGCTCTGGCTCCAGCCATCCAATTGGCTCGGGCCACTTCAGCAGGATAGTGCCTGTATCTCAAGTCACTCCATTATAGCTAATTACTGCTGTTGGAAAAAAGTGAACAAAAAGTATACACACCTCTTGATAACCTCCTCTTCTTCCCAAATATGTTCAATTGCTGGATCTACAAGTAAACATGACAATGGGATTTCATGACAATCAACAATGAGGAACACATTTTGTTTACCAGCTAGACAACACTAATATCCTTAAAGTCTTTCTTAATCACTTTATGTTTACAACCACACCTAATTTACAACATATGATCTTCATGATCAGTAGGCACCACTATTCTAACATTAGGGGAGAGGGATTTTTTTTTAAATTGCCCTGTTCACCACTACTTAAAGCACTGTTGGGTATATTAAGAAAGCTCATTCACATCACATGATGTCATAGTGATGATTCCTACCATTGCAGCTGCAGCCTCCTCCTCTCCTCTCTCTGGAGCTGTAGCCCCCTCCTCTCCTCTCTCTGGAGCTGCAGCCCCCTCCTCTCCTCTCTCTGGAGCTGCAGCCCCCTCCTCTCCTCTCTCTGGGGCTACAACCCCCTGCTCTCCTCTCTCTGGAGCTGTAGCCCCCTCCTCTTCTCTCTCTGGACCTACAGCCCCCTCCTCTCCTCTCTCTTGTTGAAAGAAATAAAAATGATGTAAAGTCCACAGTTAGCTAGCCAGACAGATCTACATACACAGTATTTGGTAACTGTAGTATCAGTGGCAAACTATCCTTCAATGTGTTCCAATACACAGAACTTATTTGAGCACCTAATCAGCAGTTACCCAATACACAAGTAGTATACATTAAATAATAAATAATAATAATAATAGTAAGTACATTTCATTGTACAAAAAGTACATATTGTTACCTTCTTCTCTCTTCTTTTTTCCTTTCTCCCTGCCTGCTATCCTCTCCAGGTAGAGTCCATCCTATCATATTGATATGAATATAAAAGAGGTACATGAGTGACAGTTCAGCCAGCATCAACAAAAGTTCATGACAACAGCCTACTTTTATGTAATCTATCTAGAATTGCCTTGGCCTGGTCAGGGAGGTCGTAGGGGCAGAGGCATTCTGCCCTCCATGCCTACCTCTTTTTATCATACTTCCCGAGCAGAAGTAGGGGTCGGAGACCTAGCACCTTAGGTTTTTCCACCTGAAAGAGTTGAAAGAGTACTAATGAGTTGTTTCATAGTATAATGAAAAAAATGTTTTGGAGGGGTCAGAGCTCATATTGATAATCTTTAAAGTTGAAAAATGACATGTTGTAGCTGACATAACACAGGGACGACCTACACACATACACTCACACCCCTGCAGACTGGGGAGGTTTAACTTCCGTTCACTATTGGTGTGAAAGGGGTAACCAGCATTGTTTGCCATGGCTCTGCAACTCAACTATCAACCATGGGCAGACATGGGTCAAACACGGGTTAGGTCAAAGGGTGCCTGGTTACACTATATCCTAGTTAATTGGCTAATAGGGCTGAAATAAAATGGGTTGTCATGTTTTGTTACAGCATATTTCTCTTTATGATGTTATAACTTACCATCTTCATAGCAACCCAGCTAAATAAACCATTGCAATTAGCTAACTATTAACTATAACCTATTTTGGCCTGGTTTGAGAATGATGTGTATGGCATGGTGCTGTTTTTGAACAGTGTGTAAGGCTTAACATGCATAATTTGACCTGTGTTGCTAGTGTAGCTTGAATTCATCCAGGATGGGTGGCATCCCTAGTTGTTTTGTTACAGGAATCGTGTAAAATGTGGAGTGATGTGGGTCATAAGCAACAAGACTGAACATTTGTGCAAAGCAAAAAACTGAAACCTGTAATGGTATTTTTATATATATATGTGACGGAGTGCCGTCACTACGGTTGAGTATGTGCTTTGACTGCCATGCCAACGAGCCTGGCTCTTTGGCGTCGCGGTCAAAGTCGCATGTTTGGTACCCCGTAGACCCGGGTTCAAGGCCGGGTGGGGTGACTGCTCTCGCCCTTCGCTACAATATATATATATATATATATATATATATACATACTGTACATACACACACACTATGTATACATTTTTTCTGGTTATAATGTCAGGTCTATTGCATGTCTCCTAGGACAACCATAGCTTACCACGACTTGAGTGTCTCGAATATGGGACATGTTCCTGTTTCGGCGGATGTTCTCAGCCCGTGACTTGCTCTTGGTCTTGAAGGCCTCGAGCCGTTTAGTGGCACGGGCCTTGTATGGCTGGCCCGTGCCACAGGATGGGCAAGTTTTTGCCCCGACATTTAAATTTTTTGCTGCATGAGCTGCAGGTCCATAGGATGGACACATTTTTTCTGTAACAGGACAGATTCACAAAAAGTATTACATAGAATACCTAGTCATGTAATGACTACATAACATACTTTACCTTCAATCTTATGAGGATTAAGCCTTTATTTGAATTCATAGAACAAGATCTTGAAAGAGGTGGAAGGAAAAGTTTGAACATTTTCAATATAGGCTATATGAAGTTAATAAACGATTGACAAGGGTAGCTGATATAGGTATTTCTATATATTTCTGTTTCTGTTATTTTGCCTACCCTCATTGATAAAAATGGACAAAATAACAGCCTCCCAGGGTCAGACACTCTGTGTCAATTGAAACCATTAGGGCCTCTGTTTGAGTCCCAAAGCACAAGCTCGGCGATTGCTGGCTACTTTTAGTTTCACATCTCAGGGCCCTCCGACAGGAGAGAGAAGCATGGCATTGCTGAAGGTAGCAGCCTCCCAGGGTCAGAAACTCGGTGTCAATCGAAACCATTAGGCTCTCTGTTTCAGTACATTTACATTTATTCATTTGGCAGGCACTTTTATCCAAAGTACAATAGTGGGCAAACAACAGGCACAAGAGCAAGATGTGTACAGGTCATACAATGCAGATAGTGCTGAAGCTGAGCGCAAGGTCAGTGTCATGAGCCAACTAATCTGAACTAGGATTACATACCAAAACAGGATCTCCGCAATCGCCGGATTCTTTTAATTTCACATTGCGGGAGCTGCGATATTTAAAAATGACCGTAACTAGAGAGAAGCATGACACCGCTGAAGTTAGAATCCTCCGAGGGTCAGACACTCGGTGTCAATCGAAACCATTAGGGCCTCTGTTTGACTGTCACTGAACTCTGGTGGTCCGCCAGAATCCCCAGGTATTTCCATTATGTGTCACTTGTTGAAAAAACAAACACAATAAAAACAACATTATGTACACTAAGTATTTGTTAGAGCTGATTTTAATGCAGGCAGTTCCGAGAACATGTAGGTGTCAGTTCAGTTACAAATAGTTAAAGGATGGTCAACTCTACTCCTGAAGTGTCTAAATTAGTTGTTGGTTTCCAGGTGCAAACAAAAATCAGCAGACTAAGTGGCCCTCCAGTTCCAGGGTTGACAACCCCTGAACTGTGTGTAATAATACTCAAACCTTGAAATACACACTCTACCTGCATATGTCCCCAAACTGTCAAAGACATTTATGTGTCCAGGTGGATAGTGAAGGTTTGAAACACAAACCCAGTGGACTCCATCGTTGTTTAGGATCTGCACAAAAGGGCCTTTGGGTACACCCATCCTGACACCCACAAATCCTGTGGAAAAATACCCAACGGCCTTTAGGCCATCCGTCTTTGGAAACTGAAGCCTCAGCAGTGCCTGCACTTCATTCATGTGGTCATCAGTAAGCCACTGACCTGCAATATCATTTCAAAATCATATTAATGTTTTGATCTACTCATATTTTTGTAATAATTTAATGTTTTAGTTACATTAATGTTCAAGGATATGCAATATTGTATGTAAATTAAACAGCACCTGAAAAAGGCAAAAAGTAACAAGACAACAAAAACAACATGTAACAATTTAATTGATTTTGGTACTTAAATATTTTTGCTTCTACTAACCATACCATAAGCATGAAACGCTGTGTAGGTATATGAAAATAAATCACTTCAGGTTGCTTTATGAATCCTCAACTTTGCCTTGGACCTGTATCACACAAGTTTATTTTCATCAAACTTCAGTTTATCATGGTTTAGTCCATATGTATTAAATATAGAAATTATTGTTTTTTGTTTAAACACATCCCTTCATGTAATGCCTGAAAAAAGGCAGCATTTCTCTGTCTTAAGGGGAGCAGTTTCCCACAACCCCTTGTGCCTGCTACTCTTAAATCATCTCCTTGAAGCACCACCACTTTCCTTGTGGGCTCTGGTGTGGTGATCTGTCCCTGCAGCTGCCCTGACTCATTATCTGGCTCAGGTTGTCTGTCCCTGCTGTCTCCACTCTGTGTAGCCCTCAAATCACAGACACAGTCGTGTCCGTGCTGAAACATCACACTGTACGTTTGGCTGCTGGCTACAGTAACAGACATAAGAAAACTAGTCAAAGAACATTAACCTCATACTTGTCTGTTAGTTGTATTCATTGAAGAAAAGTGAGAAAGCATGGGTATTTTTATGAAATACTCTTGTAACCAGGCAAGTCATAAAATGGATACTAACATTCTGGTGTTTAATGCCCTGCTGTTTTCTCTCTTTTTGGTGTGGAAGGAATGACCCCTTATTGAGATAAAAAAGGGAATATAAAGAGAAAAACAGACTTTCAACAAAACTTTAAACAAAAAAAAAACCACAGAGATATTTTGATAATTATATTGTGCAATCTAAGGCTTTAAGAGTCCACAGAAGCACTCAAAATAGATAATATAAATATATAATAAATATCTCATCTAAATTTTTTAGAAAATACTTACCCTGCTTCTCCCGTCGCAAAAAAAGGCTTCAGCTGTGCTACATTCACTGTCTGTTTCATTATAGTACCAGCTTGGTCAGACAGCGTTGCCACACCTTTGGCTGTGATTGACTGAACAATATAAGGACCTGTCCAATTCGTCTGGAGCCTGTCTCCTTTTCGCCCTTCTTTTCTCATGTTGCATCTGAGGACTTCTTCACCTTCCTGAATGTGGAAAGGCCTTGTATGACGTCTTTTTCAGCTCTCAAAACCCATTTTCTGCCTGTCTTGGGCCATCTGGATGTTTCTGAGAACCTTTATAAATGATAAAAGTTAAACAAATAAATTAGGAGAAAACTTTTCACCATTTATATCTTACCATTAATGCCAACTTATTCGTACATTTTATAAATAGTTTGATGCTCAGTTCTGCATTGAGGAGCTTGACCTCTTCAATTTGACTCCATTTGTGTTTCTGCATCCAAAACCAAAGAGTCCGAGTCCAGCCCATTGCATACATTCATTTGTTGTGGCATATGGGGATGCCGATAAAACATTAAAAAATACGGGCTGTATTTTGTTGAGGCCTAAAAAAGGGGAGACAAATTTCAGAGCAATTATACCAGTTAAGTTGATAGGAGGAAAAGACTTGTATATAAACTACTTGAAAACACTTATTTGTACAACTCAATAAAGCAATATTTCTCATGGTTAATTTGTGCTTAGGATATGACAACATGTACCTTTGACTACAGAGTGTAAATCAGCAAGGGGCTCTGCTAATTTACTAAATAACAACAATAAAGTAAATACAATTCATAGACACCTGTTTGGATGTATTTCTGGCATAAAGTGGGCCAGACAGGTAGTGGGCCAATTAACCCTCCTATTCTCCTGGGGTCATAATGACCTGAAATCATATTCAGACCTAAGAAAATGATATAAAACATTAATCTAAGTACATGGCCTCCTATGTAGCTTCCTAAAATGACCCCAAAAATGGAAATAAAAAAAAAATCATTTTCAGTGTAGCTGCCACAAAAAAAAGTAATGCCTATTGTCTTAGGGTCAATATGACCCGAGATAACTTTTGATGTTGAACTATTTTCATGAGCATCTCTGTCTAAACTCATCAAGTATTTCCTCATACTCATAAATACTTGGTACTAGGCCCATTTCAAAGGTATTAGCATGCATGCTAATTAAGCATGCCAGGTTGCTAGCAGTACACAATTTCCATGTTTTTCCATACTGTATTCCATACTGTATCAAAACCACTGATGCTGTCAGTACTCCGGCCCCCTAGCTGTTGTGTTTATGTTCTCCCCATCTGTCATTGTGTCCTTGTGCTTTTGTTTTTCCTTGTGTTCCAGCCCTGCCCCGCTCTCCGCCCACCTGATCATCTCCACCTGCCTGCCTGCACACCTGCTTCCCATCACCTCATCAGCCCAACCCTATATCTACCCTGCTTGTCTCTGTCCTGTTTGCCAGATCATTGCAGTGTTTCTCCTGTTTTGTTCCTGCCGTGCTTTTTGCCTGTAAGTCTTGCCGTAGTTGTTCCTGCCTGTACCTCAACCTTGATTCTGCTCGCCATCTTGCTCTGTTTGCCTGATTAACTGCCTGCCTGGTTACCGACCCTGCCTGTTCCTGTTTTCGACCCTGGTCTGCCCACGGACTGCCTGCCTGTTACCGACACTGCCTGTTCTGGTTTTGCTACTTCGCCTGACGTCTTAAAGCTTTTTGGAACCCGAAGCCCTGGTGTCCGCGCTTGAGTCCTTGCCTGAGCCCTGACAGATGCCCCCTGACGTATAATGATTGTCTTGACATTTTACAAATGCTCAACTATCAGCAGCAAGAAAAAGATGTGGCCAAACACCAGAGCCAGTGCCAACACCAGCCCCAAAACATGCATGATGTCATCTTTGCACAGGGTCTGATAATAAAGCCCCAATGATCTGCCAGAGATGCAAGTGACATATCTATAAAACACATGCTTTGTCAAGACTCGGGCAGGGACTCAGGTGCAAACAGGAAAGATGGGTACACAAAGGATTTATTAAGTCCCAGGTGCAATCCAAAAACAGGGTCAAAACAGTCCGAAACCAGAAAAACACAGCTAACAATACTAAAAATCAGATGCAAGAATTCAAGGTCGAGAGAAACTCGCAAGGCTAACAAAACCGGTAGGCAGAAATGGGAAAATGGCTGGTAGCGACACAGAAGACTGAGACGAACTGGCAACAAGACAGACAAGCAGGGCAGATATAGGGCTGGGTGGATGAAGAGATGGGATGCAGGTGCGCGTGCAGGCAGGCAGGTGGAGACGATCAGGTGATCAGGTGGGCGGGGACAGGGTGCAGAACGGGACAGGGCTGGAACACAAGGAAACAGTAAACAAGAGCACATGAACGGGGAAAACAAAAACATGCTTACAGCTTTTGCCAGTCGTGTTTGAGATAACACCTCATGATTTTTCTACATGCTGTCAACATACTGTATAATAAGAGAGACTGCATGTAAGAAAGCTACAAAAAAATGCAATAACCCCCAAAAAAACTTTACCAAACTATCCCTTTACCCTACCTACCCATATCTACCCCAATACAGAGCGGGCACCTTTTCAAGGTGGGGTAGCTTGAGTGTCTCAGTGATCATTTGGGCTGTACCAGTCCCTGTGAGGTCCAATCGTATCAGGAAGGCCAAAGGTGAGAGATTAGACTAAAACCAGCTCTTTTTTGTCTATTATTCATTTGAATTAGTGTATGTTGGGATTATATGGATGTTGGAAAGAGCAGTAACTCAAATATTTTGTAATCAATCTGACTATGCGAAGCATTGCAAGCAGACTATTGTTATTCTCTGGTTTTATCCTTTTTCTTCTTCTTCTTATTCCACCAAATTTGGGGACGCTTCTCCTCCCACAGTTTTCGAGATATCCACCCCAAACCAACTGTAACCCGTCGGTCTGACCCGATCGGGTTGCTTGTGTACAACTAAGCCGTACCCTTTTCGTTCTCGGTTTTTGTCATTTTTTCATCCCTTTTTTCCCATAGACTCCCATTCATTTTCAAAATCACCCCCCTCACCCTTCATGGCCTTCCCAATCGCTCACTTTTCACCCCAGAGCCACCATACCTCACATGTTGCCTCGGGACAAATCACCCAACACTCATCCGAGACTGTTTTGACCCGCACTCGTCTTTTTGTCATTTTTTAAATCAGGTGTTTTACTCATTTATTCATCCCTCCATCCTGCCATTGACTTCAATTCGTTTTTCAAAGTCTTGCCGCTCGGTCACCTTTCAGCCTACGGTCACAGTACCACATGTGCTGCCTCAGGTCACGCCACCAATCACTCATTGAAAGCCATACTGACCCGCACTCGTCTTTTACTCCTTTATTCATCCCTCCATCCTCCCACTGACTTCAATTCATTTTTTACCACTTGGCCACCATTTGACCAATAGCCACGGGACCTGATATGCTGCTTTGGGTCATGTGACCCAAAACTCACCAAAAGTGGGTGTGTCCCTAACAACCATATTGTTTACCCTAGCGACCGCCTAGCAACCACTTAGTAACATCCTAGCAACCACTTAGCAACGCCCAGCGACCATATTGTTTGCCCTAGCAACCTCCTAGCAACCACTTAGTAACACCCTACCAACCGCATAGCAACACACTAGCAACCAAGTGGCAACCACTTAGCAACAATTTGGCAACCACCCACCATCGCCCTAGCAACGCCCAGCGACCATGTTGTTTACCCTAGCAACCACTTATCAGCACCTTGGCAACCGCCCAGCAACGCCCTAGCATTGCCCCTGCGACCATATTGTTTACCCTAGCAACCCCCTAGTAACCACTTAGCAACACCCTAGCAACCACCTTGCATACCTTAGCAACCACCTAGCAACAGCCTAGCAACCACCTAGTAACACCCTGGCAACCACCTAGCAACAGCCTAGCAACCAAATAGCAACCACGTAACACCCTAGCAACCGCATAGCAACCACGTAGCAACAACCTGGCAACCGCACAGAAACGCCCTAGCAACCAAATCACATACCTTATTAACCATCTAGCAACACCCTAGCAACCACCTAGTAACGCTCTAGCAACGCCCAGCGACCATCTTGTTTACCCTAGCAACCACTTAGCAACTCCCTGGCAACCTCTCAGCAACGCCCTAGCAACGCCCAGCGACCATTTTGTTTACCCTAGCAACCACTAAGCAACTCCCTGGCAACTGCCCAGCAACGCCCTAGCAATGCCCCTGCAACCATACTGTTTACCCTAGCAACACACTGGCAACCACCTTATATACCTTAGCAACCGCCTAGCAACACCCTAGCAACCAACTAGCAACCATTTAGCAACACTTTGGCAACCACCCAGCAACGCCCTAGCAACGCCCAGTGACCATAATGTTTACCCTAGCAACCACTTAGCAACACCCAGCAACCGCCCCGCAACGCCCTAGCATTGCCCCAGCGACCATATTGTTTACCCTAGCAACCCCCTAGCAACCACTTAGAACCACCATAGCAGCCACCCAACAACACACTAGCAATAAAATCATATACCTTAGTAACCATCTAGCAACGCACTAGCAACCACCTAGCAACAGCCTAGCAACCAATTAGCCACACCCTAGCGATCGTCTCATATACGTTACAAAGTTTTCGCTGCCGGGTTGCAAGCACACCCTGCATTTTCTTCAGGAAATGCACTTTTCTAGTTATAACTGTTATACGCAAATAAGTATAATTTTACATGTGTGGATACCCGCCAGAGACAGATTGCCAGGCGTTACGCCAGGGGTATGCAACCATCCAGACGCAACTCCTAAACGAGCTGGTGGAATTCGCCAAGATGGGCACGTCTCCGGTTGATACTATGCACCCAAACTGACTGCTGATGCCAGGTCCAGCGGGACTTTCAGCGAAGGTAAAGCACAGCCGGCACTGACTCTCTGTCGCTGATCCATGACATGACGGGCCCCAAATTGGGCGGCCCTGTTTTAACACAAGCAAAAAAGACGGTTTTGAGAGCAAATTTCTCGTACTGCAATCAAAAATCAAGTTTGTCTTTTTGGCATCACAAAAAGTTTTGATTGCGAATCAGTCCTCTTTGGTTACAAGTCAAAAAGTTTTGCTTGCGAGTCAAAACGTTTTACGAATCAAAAAGTTTTGGTTGCAAGTTGAACTAGACGTAATGGGCGGGATCTACGCAGATGGATGAGAGAAGAGTTGTGGGTTTGACTTGGATCGACAGCATGGCTACACCCATAGATATTAAAACGTAGATACCTCATTGGCCGCTGCTGTACGTTAAAAAGACACAAAAATAACTTCATATAATTGTGACAGTAGAGTGGGCTGTGGGTGTTCATTTTTCGCCTTAAGAATATGATAGGGCTGCCTTTTTCCAGGTTACGCCTTTACCAACAAACCGATTGGCGGTTTGGTGGAAAGCCGGGACTTCCCTTAATGCAACCGTCACATTGAGCGTTAGTGAGTCTTCTCCTTTTTAATGTCTCTGATAGTGGTGTTCAAAACGATTCTTTTTAGTGATTCGGTTCCTTTCGTTCAGTTCAATAAAAGGATTCGAATCTTTGACTCACTGATTTCTTCATTTCCATATCCGGTCGGGTGGCATACACAAATCTGTAAATAGTTTTATTGCATTTTAAAAGTTACTCTGCATTGTTCCAAACATCACATCCATTATTAGCCTGCTCTGTGGCAAAACAGCACGTGTGAAACCAAATGTCAATGAAATTAATGTAAATATCTGAGGCGTCATTCGATGTGTAACAAGGTAAGCTATCGGACACATCAGTTGTATTAATTTGTTTATGTTCGTTTTGTTTGTAGTGTGGTGTGCTTTTGTCATCCATTAGCATTCTGCTGGGTAGTGTGGCTGCCAGTGGAGGTGTAAATATCTTTAAGCGTACTAGCACTGAAAGCTATTCACCCTGTTCCTAGTGAAACCTTACTGCCTTATTATGAGATCACTTCAAGTTCTGAATTAAGGAATGTACCATGTGTGATGAACAGCTCAAATTTAGTGTTTTGTTTGTTTATTTGTTTTAAAGACTGATGCAGCTACACTGTGCTGCTAGCTGCTGTTCTCTATAGCTTATTAAATATGGTGAGAGGTTTTTATGTCTCGTGTGGGTGCTGCTCTTAATGAACTGAGCGTGACTTGTAATTTTGTTTTCAGTTTCCCTCTAGCCTGTTGGCTGTATGTTATATGTGTAATGTAGTAGTGATGTGCAGTTCGTGAACGAACGAATCTTTGAGGTGAACTGAGTGTACTGAATCCCTAGTCTAAAAGATTCGTTCCCTCCTCTTCGCAAACATGCACGCTGATTAGCTGACATAACAGCTATAACTCTCCCTCCAGTGGATATTTGCTATGCGGTCTGTCCACGAAGCAGCCTATCACAAAACTGTATCAGTAGTAGGCTACGATCATGACGACAACTAGCCAATGGCTGAAATGCTAAAACTCTCGAAGCACCTCCCACTGGCCATCTCGGCACAGCTGACGATGTGGGACAATGCAAAAGATCAGGTGACTACGAAGACTCTAAACTCCCCCTACTGACCTGATGAACTGTTGACAAGTTCCTCAGTTCACCAGTTCGTCCGGACTCAAAGGAACTGTGAGTCCTCAGTTTACCAGTTCGTTCGGACTCCAAAGATTCACTGACTATGAAGACTTGGTGACTACGTGTTGCCAGAATCGCTAGTTCTCAGTATAACAGACTTGGGCTGCATCCGCCATTGACTGTGACAATGCAAAAGGAATAGGAGCGCTTCCGTGACATTATTATAGGAATTAAAAATATTAAATATTATTTTGCTCATCTACCTGGAATATTATTTTGTATTCATATTTTTAGCAGTAGCATATTTTACGTGCGCACAACGTAGGCGTATCACAGTTCTTGTTTATTGCAACTGCAATTTTATGTAGGCTACGATGTATTTAATGTTGACATCACATTTCCTTTTGACGTGAATAAAGTCCTTATTAATAAATACTGACAAATCAACATAGTAGGCTACAAAACAAAACAGAAATGTGATGCATAAGCCTATGCATCACATTTGTAGCGTACTATGTCTAAATTAACAACAAATAAAAATATCACTGACTAGGCCTACAAGTATATTAAAATGTTTGGGCTGGGTTAGTTCAAAACTTGTAAAACAAAGTTTTTCACTTCGGATATAAACGTGGCTCTTTTTTCCTCAGTGCTTTTTTTAGTTTTAGCAAATGACATGTACTTAGGCTATTATATGCGTTAAAATGTGGGGTTCTATTACCTTCCTAAAGATGAAGCATACTTTGCGGCTGCACGATTGTTTGAATATCATGGTGCAGTTTCACATAATGAATATTACGATTTAATTATTATGAATGTAGCACCCCCTAATGTATAACAAACTACACCACCCCTTAAGCTAGATTGATGTAATGTCATTATCAGAGCAAGGAGAGCTCTGACCCAGAGAAATATACAAGCACAGGTTTTAAAAGAGTATAAAAATACAATCTTTATTAAATAGCTTAAAAGTTGTGCTGCTTTGGTTAGTCAATAAATAAATAAGAAAAGGGAATTACAAAGCCATTGGTGCTTGCACTAGTCGAGCCACTGAGAGATGAGATACTAACAAGAAGGCAAGGTCTCGATACCACACGTGAATAAATGCAAACAAACCTTTGAGCAATACATGCCAAGAGTTCAAACTACACAGCTCTGCAAACTTCTGATCACTGTAATAAGCATGGTTTAAGGGCGTTCACACTACATAGCACCGCAAACCCCTGTCACTCGGTGAATATGGTTTTAAGGAAACTCGCTATCCAGTAGTCTCCCACCCACTACCCTGGCTCGACCAATACCGAGGCTGGCTACAAAAAAGGGAAGGAAACCAAAAAAGGAGAGAAAAAAAAAGAAAAAAAGAACCTCTCTAACCTGTTGCTCACAATTCATTCAATACTACATTATAGTGGTGTTCAAAACGATTCTTTTTAGTGATTTGGTTCCTTTCGTTCAGTTCAATAAAATGATTCAAATCTTTGACTCACTGATTCGTTCATTTCCATATCCGGTCGGGCGGCATACACAAATCTTTAAATAGTTTTATTGCATTTTAAAAGTTACTCTACATTGTTCCAAACATCATGTCCATTATTAGCCTGCTCTGCGGCAAAACAGCACGTGTGAAACCAAATGTCAATTGTAGCGCCCCCTTGCTGTACTGGCATTAAGAGGAGAGAGCTACCCTGAGTTCTTTTATCAGACAGTACATTATCGTCTCCTTCTGATGTGTTGGGTCCCCCAGCATAATTACATGACTCACCATTTAAGGAACTGAACTCTTACCCTCTGGTAAAGAGCTAGATTGATACCGTAAAGCTTAACTGTGAATAAACATTCAAATGCAAGAGAGTGATTATAAAGTTAAGTGAACTACTTACTTATTTCCAAATGCAGCAATACAAATTATTTCAATGTTTCCCCATGTAGTTTTTAAACAAACCAAAAATCTTGCCTCTTTTACCTGGTTTGAATTACCAAATCAAACGAAATACACATCCTGTTCAGTACACTTTCAAATACTCATGAATTAACCAATGGATTCTCAAAACCTACATAAAAGAAAAAGAGCCGGCAAAAATAAAATACCCCAATCAAGTGTGTTGCAGGCCTGTTCGTAGCTCGCGTACGTTGTTGCCAAAAACTGTAACGGTTCCTTCACTCTACCGAGCAAGAGAAAAAAAAACAACTCACTCACAAGCTCCACGATGTAGCCGCGGGCGCGACTCCTCTGTGCTGCATCCCGTGTTGCGGCCAGAAAACAATCTGTCGAAGTGTAGGGAACTCTCTCTCACCACTGTCTCCTCCGCGCTGCTCAGACAGTTTCAAGTTCACCGTGTTAGCGAACCAGCAAAGTCCTCTAACACTTCGGAAGAGTTAGCTATCTCACTCGCGTTCGCCAAATTGAGCTAAACCAGCTAGCAGGCTAGCAACGTTGCCTCCTCGTTGGAGAAATTATTCCACACGGTCAAATATAATAACTCCTAAAGTCCACGGGTTGTGCGCTTACGTTATTATATCACTCCAAACACAATAAAAATACGTGGGTAACGTATTTTCACCTTTTAACTCATGGCTTATACACAGCAGCTCCTTCCCCGCATTCTTGCCACTCTCCCACTCTCTTCTCTCGTATTTTTTCTTCCGCATCACCCCTGACCTCCTACTCACTTTTGATTGGTCCATCAAATACAAATGACGTAAACTTACAATTTAACCTTTTTTTCTTATACAAATCAAAGTATTATTACAGCATTTCCATCGCTATGAATTTAGTATTTAACAACTAAAATATATTTCACCCCATGTAAATATTACATCCCACGACTTAACCATGAACTTACATACTCTCTGCAAAATACTGTGATGACACGTGACAAACGTGGCATTGCGTGTAGATCACAGTGATTGACATGATGAGAGACACCTGGACAGAAAAGTTTAAGAGGTGAGTGCTGCTGTGTTTGACAGAGACGAGTGCAGATGATTTTGGGGTTGTTACGGGTTTAGCAGGGCGGTGATGTGGTTGTATGTCCGACGTGGGATGTTTTGAGTAGACTACGCGGCGGCGCCTTTTTTTGGATTTTTCTGTTTTGTTTTTTTTGTGGGCATTCGGGACGCCGGTGCCCACGGACTGACTTGAAAGACACGGGAGGGTCTTGGTGGCTACTGGACGGAGGGAAGTGCCGACCATTGTTTTAATGTTGTCATATGAATTGTGTGCTTGTGTAGTGTGTGCGTGTGTGAGTGTATCGGGGGAGATTTTGGGGAGGGTTGTATTGTGCGGTGTTGCGGGTGGTTGAGAGGAATGTTTTAAAAGTGTATTGAGTACCTAAGCCACTCAGCTATTACTAGTATTGGGTTGCTGTGTCACATACTACTCTTGAAATATGGTTGATGTGGTTATTTATGACGGATATTAATGTGTGTTTATTTATAGGCTGTATTTTTGTGGCTTTGTGGGTGTGTGCATCACTGATCATAAATGTTGTTGGTTTGGTGCTCAATGGATGGAATAGCATACCCCTTGTCCCCTTGATTTATTTCAACCTAGCATTTTATGAGATTAAAATATTTTAAAGGAATATTAATAATAAAGAATCATTCATATTATACATTTTGCTGTGTGGAATTTGTGTGACGACTAGCGGACCATACCGGTTTAAAAAAAGGTGGTGGCAGCTGAAGTGTTGGGGTGGTTTAGGCTGCACATTACACTGGTGGCAATGGTGGGATCGTAAATAATGTCGTCACCAAACTCCATGCAAGCTCCCAGTGAGTCTGGGCCAAGTCAGTCAGATTCCATGCCTAACCGGGTAGCTGCGGAACCCCCGCCTACACAGCCATTGCAACTGTCGGTCCAGAGGCCAGTTTTTATGCCTGAAACCTTTACGGGAATGGGGAGGGATTGGTCCGATTGGTCTGAACAATTTGAATTGGCATCAGAAGTTAATCATTGGAGTGAAGAGTTGAAATTAAAATTTATGTCCCTGCTTTTGTCAGGCCGAGCTAGGGACATATATGCAGGGTTGAGTCCAATTGATAAGAGCAGTTATGACAGATTGAAGATAGCCATGGGGAAATATTTGGAACCTTGTGGGGAAGAATGGCACAGAGTGAGTTTCTCATCTAGGAAAAGGTTACCAACGGAAACAGCCCGAGAATTTGGTAATGCACTGAGGCGATTAGTATCTAAAGCCTACTCCTCTGTAGATGTACTGACCCAAGATTTATTAGCACGGGATCATTTCATGGCTAATGTGGGGAGCGGGGAGCTGCGTATTCAGTTGCGGAGTGCTAAACCACCAACTTTGGAGGAGGCCATTAGCATCGCTACTGAATTGGAGCTGATTCGAGATCTGGAACGAACCGGAATTAAAGCAGAGTCAAAAGTTATGGGGGTGAGTGGCAGACCTGTTTCTGATGAGTCGCAAATGGGGGTTCTATTGGGGGTCGTGGAAGGTTTGAGACAAGAGGTCAAAGCCTTACAAACTGCTGTAGCTGAAATGAAAAACTCGCGTGGCAGTCTGCATCGGGATTCTCAAGAGAACCGCCCACCCTTACGATCGGGTCTGACAAATCCCTCGCGGGTAGGCCCTACATTAGATAGGAGTAGTAGGGAACAGGGCGAGGCATGTTGGGAGTGTGGGTGTAATAGACATTTTAGAAAAAACTGTCCCTATTTAAACTAGAGGGGGCTGGTACAGAGGGCCAAATGCCCGCCCCTCTCAACTGCTACTCTGGCCTGAGAACGGATCCATTAGGGGATATGTGCGGGCCGGGGGTTTATATATCGGCCAAAGTGGGAGGGGTGAGCTGTTCCCTTCTGGTAGATACGGGTGCTCAGGTGTCAATCATATCCCATACATTTTGGTAGCAGAACAAGGGGGAGGGTGCTCCATTGACAGGGTACAATGGCAAGGTGTCTGCGGCTAATGGAGGACAAATGGACATATTTGGGAGATGGAAAACTGTGTGTGAGTTTGACAATTTAGCCCCGGTGACAGAATTTTTAGTGGCAGATATTTCTCCTGAAGAGGGGTTGTTGGGGACAGACTTTTTATGTAAGTTTGGGGCAGTGGTTGATTTAAAGGGGGGTTCCTGTGTGTTAATGGGAAAGAAATTGTCTTTACAGCTTGTTCATTCTTTAAAGGAAAGCAGACCAGTGACCGTTGAAAGAGATCTTGTTATTCCTCCTAGGAGTGGAGTGATCATTCCAGGAACTGTCAGCGGGGCTTATTTGGAAGGTATGGAAGGCATGTTGGAGCCCTCAGGTTCCCTTTCAAACCACTTAGATGTGTTAGTCGCCAGAGTGGTGAGTAAAGTGGGAAAGGGCTTAATACCAGTTAGACTCATAAATGTTGCCGAAAATGCATATACATTGAAACAGGGGATGTCATTGGGTATGTTCCATCTCAATGTCTATGTGGAAGAAGAGTTAACAGAGGCGGCTGGGACTTGTAAAGATCCTGCAGGCTGGTCCACGGAAGCCTTGGTGCAGAAATTGGGTTTGCACAATAGGGGTTTTAGTGCATCTGACATGCAGGCGATTTATGGGCTTTTGTCCAAACGTTTGTTAGTTTTTAGTGGAGATGATTCTGACTTGGGTAGGACTCACTTGACTCTTCATCAGATTGATACTGGCCAAGCACAACCCATTAAAATGGCCCCTCGTCGTGTGCCATTACATCTCCAGCAAGAAGTTACTAACCATATTAGAGATGCAAGAGCGTGGTATTATTCAACCTTCTGTAAGCCCCTGGGCCGCACCTGTTGTCCCTGTTAGAAAAAAAGATGGTGGGCTCCGTTTTTGCGTGGATTATCGCAAACTTAATGATGTTACACGAAAGGATGCGTATCCTCTTCCACGTATTGACGATGCTTTGGATAGTTTGACTCATGCAAAGTGGTTTTCCACCCCTGATTTATCTTGTGGTTATTGGCAGGTCGAGGTCGATCCTAAGGATCGGCCGAAGACTGCTTTTACCACAAAGAGTGGTTTGTGGGAGTTCAACGTTCTTCCATATGGGCTTACTAATGCCCCAAGTACATTTCAACGGTTAATGGATCTTGTATTGGCTGATTTACAGTGGACAACGTGTCTAGTGTATCTTGATGACATCATTGTCTTTGGGCGTGGTTTCCAAGAGCACTTAAGTCGAGTAGATGAGGTCTTGAGTAAGCTGCATGCAGCCCATCTGAAAGTTAAACCATCTAAATGTAATTTGTTTTCTACAAAAGTACAGTACTTGGGGCATGTCATCTCTCCTGAAGGAGTAATGGCTGACCCTGCAAAGATAGAAGTTGTACGAGCGTGGCCAGAACCTACAAACCAGACGGAGGTGAGGAGTTTTCTGGGTTTGGCTTCTTATTATCGGCGTTTTGTTAAGAACTTTGCAGAGATTGCACGGCCGTTACATGCTTTGACAGAAAAGGGACGGAGGTTCAAGTGGGATGAGAGCTGCCATAAGGCTTTTGTTGCTTTGAAAACCTGTTTGATTTCAGCTCCGATCCTTGCCTACCCAGACCCTCAAAAGATGTTTATACTTGACACCGATGCGAGTGACTGTAGAATAGGAGCAGTCCTGTCCCAAGAAGACCAGGGGTTTGAGAGAGTCATTGCGTACGCCAGTCGTGCCTTAACAAAAACGGAGCGTAAATATGCAACAACCAAGAAGGAACTGCTTGCCATGGTAACGTTCACTAAGTTCTTTAAACATTATTTACTCGGCCGAGAATTCATCTTAAGAACTGATCATAACTCCTTGCGCTGGCTGCACAATTTTCAAGGGTTGGAGGGCCAGTTGGCCCGCTGGATGGAACAGCTAGCAAGCTTTCAGTACCGTATAGTACATCGGCCAGGTAAGCAGCATGGAAATGCTGATGCACTGTCTCGGGTACCCCCCCCAGTTATCGCCGGTACTGGAGAGGTATCTGACCCATTACTGAAATCACGGATGCATCTACCTCTGTTCGAGTGCTACAAGAAGTTCTTCAACAGGGCCCACCTCAGGGGGACCCTATGGAGGAGGAAGCTGGGCCATTGTTTGGGCAGGGAACATTATTGCCATTAGGGGGCGGTTTGGTAAGGGGGGAAGATCTTAAGGTGGCTCAACAGGGTGACCCGGACCTCAAGCTTGTGATGGAAAGCATTGCTTTAGGGAGGGCTGGGACGGAGGTCAGCTGTCCAAAAGAGCTGCAGAAATTTGCTGGGGTGTGGGGTCAGCTCCAAGTGCAGGATGGGTTGTTAGTGCGGGTATTGGTGGGGCAAGAGGATTCAGATGCCAAGACTCAGGTTGTCCTTCCTAAATCTATGGTGCCTTCTGTCCTTTCTCAGTTGCACAACACACTAACGGGGGGGCACTTGGGAGTACAAAAATTACAGGGCAAGGTCAAAGACTGCTTTTATTGGCCGGGGTGGTCCAGGGATGTCAAGAGATGGTGTTTGGAATGTAGGGAGTGTGCTTCACGGAAAACTGTGGGTCGAGCACCTTGTGCTCCTCTACAGCTTTCTGTTACATCACGTCCGCATGAACATATTGCTTTAGACATTATGGGACCTTTACCGGAGACACTTTTAGGAAATAAATACATATTGGTTATCAGTGACTATTTTTCAAAGTGGACAGAGGCCTTTCCTATGAAGAATCAGGAAGCATACACAGTTGCGAAAATCTTAACAGAGGAGTGGGTATGTCGGTATGGTACTCCGCGTACTATCCACTCCGACCAGGGTAGAAATTTTGAATCTCATTTGTTTAAAGAACTTTGTCGATTATTGGATATACATAAAACCAGGACAAGTCCTTATTCTCCTCAGTCTGATGGGATGGTAGAAAGATTTAATCGAACACTATTATCCATGTTGTCTCTCTTTGTGGATGCTAATCAATCAAACTGGGATGCCCTGCTACCCTATGTCATGATGGCGTATCGGAGCAGTGTGCATTCAAGCACGGGGTTTTCCCCTTTTCGGGTTCTTTTTGGTCAGGAAATTGTTTTGCCAGTAGATATAATGTTAAATTTGGACTATCAAAGTAGATTTTCATCGGTTAATGAGTATGTTTCCAAACTGAAGGATACCTTGTCCACTGTTGTGGAAGCAGTGAAGAGACATCAAATGAAGGCTTCTGGTAAACAAAAGAGGAATTTTGATTTCAAGGTTAATTTCCAGTATTATTCTGTTGGGGAGTGGGTTTGGTTGAAGGACAACACAAGGAAACGGGGCTTATGTCCCAAGTTACAGAGGAAGTTTCGTGGGCCATATGTAATTGTGGCCAGAATTTCAGAGGTGTTGTATAGAATTCAGCCAGAAGGGGGTGGTATAGAAATGACTGTCCACTTCAATAGGTTGAAACCATTTGTGTCTGGTTCTTTTTCAGAAAACCCTATCCCTAATGGCACAGAGTGTCCCTCTACATCAGTGACCAGACCCTCCCAGTCAGACCCCAGACCCTCCCAACCATCTCCTCAACCACAGCGGACCAGGGGAAGGAGATATGGAGCTAGTTGGGTTTTTACAAGGTCTCGCCAAACTAGTGCGGCCCCCACCCCTGACTTGGCTGTGTGCGTTTCTCCAGCTGTTGGTACGGTTTCTGATTCCATTACTGCTTTGGCCCCCGCGGCGGCCCCTGCTTCATCCTCCGCCCCCGCGGCGGCCCCTGCTTCAGCCCCGGCCCCCGCGGCGGCCCCTGTTTCAGCCCCGGCCCCCGCGGCGGCCCCTGCTTCAGCCCCGGCCCCCGTGGCGGCCCCTGCTTCAGCTTCAGCCTCCGCCTCCGCGGTGGCCCCTGCCTTTGCCGCTCCCTTTGTGACAGTCCCGGCCTCTGCCCCTACCGGGGGCCCTGCCTCGGTCGCAGCGTCGTCTTCTGCTTCGGACTCTGCTAGGCCCTCTGCCACTGCCCTTCACCCGACTGCGGCTCAAAGTCGGGACTGTAGTGGGGTGGGACAATCTGGAAGGTTGAGGAAGCCTCCAGTGTGGACTAGGGACTATGTTCTGTAGAGTGGACTCGGGGACGAGTCCTTTGTCAAGGGGGGGGTAGTGTGATGACACGTGACAAACGTGGCATTGCCTGTAGATCACAGTGATTGACATGATGAGAGACACCTGGACAGAAAAGTTTAAGAGGTGAGTGCTGCTGTGTTTGACAGAGACGAGTGCAGATGATTTTGGGGTTGCTACGGGTTTAGCAGGGCGGTGATGTGGTTGTATGTCCGACGTGGGATGTTTTCAGTAGACCACGCGGCGGCGCCTTTTTTTGGATTTTTCTGTTTAGTTTTTTTTGTGGGCATTCGGGACGCCGGTGCCCACGGACTGACTTGAAAGACACGGAGGGTCTTGGTGGCTACTGGACGGAGGGAAGTGCCGACCATTGTTTTAATGTTGTCATATGAATTGTGTGCTTGTGTAGTGTGTGCGTGTGTGAGTGTATCGGGGGAGATTTTGGGGAGGGTTGTATTGTGCGGTGTTGCGGGTGGTTGAGGGGAATGTTTTAAAAGTGTATTGAGTACCTAAGCCACTCAGCTATTACTAGTATTGGGTTGCTGTGTCACATACTACTCTTGAAATATGGTTGATGTGGTTATTTATGACGGATATTAATGTGTGTTTATTTATAGGCTGTATTTTTGTGGCTTTGTGGGTGTGTGCATCACTGATCATAAATGTTGTTGGTTTGGTGCTCAATGGATGGAATAGCATACCCCTTGTCCCCTTGATTTATTTCAACCTAGCATTTTATGAGATTAAAATATTTTAAAGGAATATTAATAATAAAGAATCATTCATATTATACATTTTGCTGTGTGGAATTTGTGTGACGACTACCGGACCATACCGGTTTAAAAAAAGGTGGTGGCAGCTGAAGTGTTGGGGTGGTTTAGGCTGCACATTACAATACGTACGAACAGTACGATATCATCACACCGAACGTTTTTAACCTTTTAAGACAATTTGTACTATATATGAGCATAGTCAGTGAATCTTCGTAGTCACCGGGTCCTTTGAGTCCGAAGGAACTGGTGAACTGAAGAACTTGTCAACAGTTCATCAGGTCAGTAGGGGGAGTTTAGAGTCTTCGTAGTCACCGGATCTTTGGCATTATCCCACATCGTCAGCTGTGCCGAGATGGCCAGTGGGAGGTGCTTCGAGAGTTTTAGCATTTCAGCCATTGGCTAGTTGTCGTCATGATCGTAGCCTACTACTGATACAGTTTTGTGATAGGCTGCTTCGTGGACAGACCGCATAGCAAATATCCACTGGAGGGAGAGCTATAGCTGTTATGCCAGCTAATCAGCGTGCATGTTTGCGAAGAGGAGGGAACGAATCTTTTAGACTTGGGATTCAGTTCACCTCAAAGATTCGTTCAAAAGGATTCGTTCGTTCACGAACTGCACATCATTAGTCTCTGACACACCTCTCTCTCAATTTTCAATTTCAAATTTCAATTCCAAAGAGCTTTATTGGCATAGCAAATATACACCTCTCTCTCTCTCTCGTGGAGCGCTCACAAATCGGGAATTTCATGGTATGCACTGTGCGTACAGCCATACAGCTGCAGGCGCCCATGAGCCAACTAGCCAGCTAACCTTGGCTAGCCAGCTACAAAGTCAACAATATTATTAACATTTCATGAAATGTGCACAAGCATGAAATATACAGACAAAACAGACTTCGGTTTCTTTTATTACAACAGATGTCCAATAACCTTTGAACTTTATCAAAGTGCTAACGCATATACAGCTTCAATTGAAGTAAAACTATTGGAGCTGTATGCGTTAGCACTTGGATAAGATTCATCATTTGATAAAGTTTGGTACGTCAAGCCAAAATTAGCTAGCTAGCTGGCGGCTATGATGCTATCCAGTTGGCAGTTAGCAATCGATACTAAACTTTTTAAGTGTTTTTAAGTATACGCATGCATTGAATATATGCCAACACAGACAAAACAGACGCCGGTTTATTTTAATAATGTTTATTCACACGTTAATTATACAAAACACATCAGACACAAATAAACTCGCACACCACTACACGGTTATAGCTAAATTGTGACGTTGGATGAGCGACGGAACCGGAAATGCCCGGGAAAATTTATACGCTGGGAAGAATTGTACGTGACACACCGGCTACTTTTAATTTCACATCGCCAGAACCACCATACCTATTTAAAAATGACCTCACGCAACTCCGAAAGGATAGAGAAGGCCCTCTGTTTGAGTCCCAAAGCACAAGCTCGGTGATCGCTGGCTACTTCTACTTTCACATTGCAGTCTCTGCTGAAGGAGCCGCGGTATTTAAAAATGACCTCACGCCCCTCCGAATAGAGAGAGAAGCATGACATTGCTGAAGTTAGAATCCTACCAGGGTCAGACACTCTGTGTCAACTGAAACCATTAGGCCCTCTGTTTGAGTCCCAAAACACGAGCTCGGCAACACGTTCTCATTCCCAACTCGTCAAATACTGCAGCTTGGTCAGTGGCCCTATGCTTCAAACTATGACGCTCTAGGTACTCCTCTAGCGTCAGTTTCGCATGTGCAGGGCTGTTCAACAGATATCAATGGGATTCCCAAAACATTGGTATTGTAGGCTACGTATAGATTCTCGTTCAAATTCGTCTGACTGGTCTGACGTGGCGACGTCATCTTCCGCAACAAACTCACTGCTGTGTTTTGGTTAGACTAACGTTACTAGGTAGGTGAAAGAACTTTTTGCTTAAAATTCAGCCACAAATCAAGCACTTCGGAACGACGTGACGACTCTTAGTTGTTTTGCTTATGCCATTTTATACTACTAGTGAGCTAACTCTAGTCACCACAAAGTAACTTAGCTAGCTAACGTTAGTTTTGCACCCCCAAAGTAGCCTAATATTAGCTAGCCTTAACCATTCCCTTGCATTAGGATAGCAAGCATCGTAGCTAGCAAGCTAACCCTCTATTTTTCCACCCCTTCTTATAGAGGCTGTTGTGTGTATTTATGTTTGTGAGTATGAGTGGCCATGACCAAGAAATCCTCAAAAGCTTGGATGAACTTGTTGACCACCAAGAATTTGATGACCCCCTTGGGGGGTTTTGGACAGAAGCAGCAGCACCTGTACGACCACTGAAGGTGAGGTGGAGAAACAGGGGTGGGGATGGCAACGTGCTGTGTCAGAGGCCAAGAGTCACATAGAATCAATCCAGACATGGTTAGCGTTTTATATACTAGATATTTTAAATGTTTAAATTGTTTCAGTCCTCAATGTTAGTGCAGGCCATTGCCAGGGATTACATGTGTTAAAAAGGCCAGGCTCAGTGCAGAGATATTTTCTCCCCTTCTCAAGTTTCCCTGTGTTTTTATTGGTCAATAAGGGACACGACTGACATTTGATAGTAAAGTCTGCCCCCTGGTTAGTGTGCTTGCAAGGCGAAGCATTGCAAGCAGACTATTGTTATTCGATAGTTTTATTAGTGTGCTTGCAATATAATATCTGGGGAACTTCATGTTAACACTTGACAAAAGGACCCCTATTGTCGTCCATGAAACTCCCGTTTAAAAAAACCTGATCTTCCATGTCACACCGCAGGACAGCATTTTCATTACAAAATTGTATTTACTGTGATTATTATTGTAAGAGTCTTGTGCATTTTAAAACCTTACATTGGTAAAGTAAATATGTATAAAACAATGCCAAAAGCCTTTATAAACAGTTCCAGGTGTTACTGATTTCTTTTATAAATGTTTATATTTCGTACTTCATTTATATTACCGTCACACCACAGGACTTTTTGCATGTTTACCTTAAAATAAAAACAAAACAAAACACATCTTTCATCTAAAAGTAAAACAGTTATATAAAATAATCTATTTTGCTTTACTGACCTAAGTTTTTCGGAGGAAAAACACATCTTAATAGATATTTTTATTGGATTACGGTAAAATCAGGCGTCATGTCGACCACCCATATATTTGTATATTGTTCCGTTATTATATAAAACGGCAGTTAATGCTGTAATTCCCTAGCGTTTACCACAGCTAGCATTGTTTCTAATTACGGCTAGCGGTAGCACAATGTAGCTAACGCGTTTGAACGGAGTAGATGCTATCCGGCAGTTTGGTTAAGTAACTGTCATTATTGCGGAGCAGATGGGATGTTGCAAATGTCGGGATTTAAACTGATACCGTTTACATGTGGTTTTCCTTGCGCAAGACGCGGAATCAGCCGCATACGTAAATAGCGCGGCTAGCCAGCTACTAGGTAGAAATTGGCTCCGCCAACAGTGCTGATGAGTAGTGTAGTTGTTAAAGGGAAAGCGCCAATTGCAAGGGATGTGCTACGCTGCTATGATAACGTTGTAGGATTACAGCATTGATTACCAGCATCTGTTAGAGGTAGACGGTATAATTTATTCCTCCTTTGTAAGCCAAAGGTCATGCTTGTACTGCGCTTCGTATTTGTTATTTTCCTGTATCACACACATTCACCTGATGAAACTGTAATTATTGCAGCACCTGTAGTAGTTGTAGATATATGTGCAACAACTGTAATAATTGTGTTGATTTCTTTGTTTATAGAACCATACACCTACATCAAGGAAAATAAAGAGTGGCACTGGGACACCTGTGTTCTGCATTCTTGCCAGATGCTCCAGAGTGGTCACACCTATCCCGAATCACATCACCCTTCAATCCCCCTTAACAACATGCATCACTGTAAATGTAATACAGTTCTATGGGGTTTTAAACAAATTAACCATTCTTTTCTGTTAAAAAGTCTGCATAGTCCCCACAGGTTTGGGTTCAGACTGACCACAGCAATGTAATTTGCCCATAAATATGTAAATTATAATAATTTTGGTACATTGTGTTATAAATCACACAATGTGTGTTCAATATTTTTCAACATTTTAAGCTTAATTACACCAGGTCAGACCAATGTGTACTCATCTTTGATACCATCTTTGGCCCTGTTTACACTTGGTTTTAAAATGCGTCTTGGGTGTTCGGATCACAAGTGGACAGCCGAGACACATCGCCGTTTACACCTGTCTCTAACATGCGTCTCCAAGGTTGCTGACCACTTGTGTTCAGATTTCGTTACAGCCTACGTCACCCCGCCTACGTCAGTCTCTGTCACCAGATTTATTTATCACGAGCTAGCTAAGAAAACAAAAATGTTTCAAGAACTAATATACATGTACAGGCTATTCCAACTGTTGAGATTAGCAGGACAAAGTCATTTGTGACTTGCAAAAGAGCGCAGGACAAGACGAAAAAGGAAGAATGTTAGAAAAGCATTTTTCGAGCGTTGGCGCGCTGTCACCAAAACAACCACCACGTCTTGCATGGTGACGTATTATCCTGTTACGTCCTTGTTGGGGACGCATCAGGACACATTAGCGTTTACACTACAAAAGATATGTGGTCAAATGCGTCCCAGACCACCTCTGCAAGTGGTTTGAGTGATCAGATCACAATGCGTCTTGCTGGTCATTTACACTTGTATTTAGCACTGTCCGCTTGTGATCCGATCGCCCAAGACGCATATTAAGACCAAGTGTAAACGGGGCCTTTGTGATCTCAAGTCCTGAAAAATAAGGAAATGCTTTTTTGGTCCTAGCATAATTTGGCTGACATAGGTAGCATGAAAAATGTTTTGATATATTTGTTCTTTGATGTAGGAACCTCTTCAAAAACTGAAGCATACATTTGATGTTGAAGATCCAAAAAAAGAAAATTAGAAAAACTGTACAATTAGGTTCTCTATTTCTCAAGAAATATTAGCCAGTCAGTCAGTCATCAGTCTGACCCAAAAAATCATCTATGAATGTAGATTGCGTACATTTGCATTACAGCTGAACACCGTTGTAAGACTGATCCCCCCTCTCACCCTAATTTGGAGGCGACCTTTGCTCCAGATACTGCTTCAGAGACAGTCTCTGCTGGTACATAATTCATTATAATATAATGTTAGGATATTGTTAGGATATTTTGCCCTTCTCTGTGGAACTCAATGCAGGACGATGAAGAACACACTGACAACTTCTCTTAAGAGAATTGATGTTTAATTCAATGCGCAAGGGAGAGACAAATTCAGGACATTCGGGCTGTGTGTACCGAGAGAATCTCTAAAGAATCAGGTTGTGTGGTGTGTTGATATACAGTCCATGGTCATACATATCAAAGGATTGAGTTGAGTGGTGGGCCAGAGACAAATGGTCTTGTGCCATGGGAACCCTGGCAGAGCCATTCAGCAAGGATGTGTGACATCCTTGCTGCAGACACTACAGAGGTGTTATACAGACAAATTACAGACATGTAAGATATATATACATGATACTAAATAAAACTGGGAATCTATCAATGTGTACTGTGTATAATGTCTTGTACCTTGTATCTGCAAAATTAACTCTTGGCCTAAAAAAAGTCTCCAAAACAAGCTTGATGAGGATGTGTTTCTCCCTGAATTAATCATTAATTTTTTGTGTCTCTTGATTTTTTTTTCTGATATATGAGGTTTTGAGGCTGTTGATCAGCAATTGCCAAGCATCATTCACAATGTTGTCTAACACTGTGTTACAATGTAAAGTCCATGTTTTTGGCTAGTTTGTATGCAAATGATCAAACAGTGGGCAAAAAATTGGCCTCTTATAGCCACTCCATGTATTTCTTTTACAATTGCTATAGAATGTCTTCTGCAAGATCTGCAGCACTCCTTCATTGGCTCTGATGATGAGCTAGAAGAAGCAGCAGCAGACCAAAGAGCTCCTCTGGCTTCCTTGGATTGGAGCACTCGTAATGCTCTCTTTTCTGAGAGATGAAGGGCAATGAGACCTTGCCTCGTTAATAGTATGCTGGCACAGGGGAACGTGGCAACAAACATCTGCAGCCAGTGTGGGAACAACTGGGTGGCTGTCAGATGCCGAGACTGCCTCCCATGTTCATTACTCTGTGCTGAATGCGACATCAGCAGGCACAACAAAACCTACATCCTCCACAACCGGGATGCCATGTGTGCTGGTTTCTTCCAGCCATTGCCTCCAACCAGTTGTGTTGTGGATAAGGCTCTTACACACTGTGGTAAGTTACGGACTGCTTTATATGAGTGTGTACAGTAGACCCCCCTTATCCGCGGGGGATATGTTCCAAGACCCCCAGCGGATGCCTGAAACCACGGATAGTACCGGACCCTACATATACTATGTTTTTGCCTATACATAAGTGACTAACGGGTGGGTAGCATATACAGCGTGGATACGCTGGACAAAGGGATTCACGTCCCGGGGGGACGGCGCGCAATTTAAAACGTATGAATTGTTTATTTCTCGAATTTTTCATTTAATATTTTCGGACCGCGGTTGAATGTTGGTAAGTGAAACCGCTGTATATGTATATGTGTCGCTAATGATGAATTATCCTGACTCACATGTGTAATGTCTTTCAGTGTGACTTTTGCCTATCGAGATGCCTATCCAAATCTGTGGCTGTCCACCAGAGGCATTGAGGGTCATCCAAGGGAAGGCAGTTGCTTTGGTCACAATAAATGGTAATTATGTGAAAGATTTCCTTTGTCCAGGTTCAAAAAAGATGTATCCCTATTCAAGAACTCCCACAAGAACTTAATGTCTCAAAGAAATGAGCACATCAGGGTTGTCATGCAAAGTTTTTTGGGGGGAATGGACAATTGGCACTTATTTATTCATACCATTTACAAATGACTGATTCGTGATAGTGCCCACCAAGTCAGCGGGCTTTACTGAACCACTGAGATATATATGGCAACTACTACATAGCATTCTAACCTTGGCAGTCATAACATTACAGTGGATGTAAATGTTACTTTGTAGGATGGTATGATCTCAACATGCCAGAGCTGACCTGTGAGGGATGCCAGGCTACTTGGAATGCAGAAGTGGATGACCTTATATGAAGTGGCTACTGGCCCACCACCCTCAACTTCACAACAATTTATGAGGCAGACTTATTTTATACTTATGAGGACATGAAGATGGCATCACCAGGGATGTCCTGTCTATGGCATTTCTACGGATCCTTGAGAAGCTGACTGTTCGCTGACTGGCCATGTCAGTATTTCTTTCTTCATTCTGCAGCATCGTAAATTTGTTGGTGTTTTGATATGAAAAGTTCTTTGTTAAAAAATTTGTTTTGTGCTGTTGTTTTTTTTTTCAATAGACTAGGAAGATCTCGTCAGACAGCTTTCAAAAAAGCTTTTTTGAATGGGCTGCTGTTCAATATGAAGTTGATTCCATCTGCAAGGAGGAACAATTTAGCTGTCCTGCCTGCACCCCGGCAATGCTTGCGGTCTCGGTTGTCGGAAACCGCAAGCATTACCGTTTCAAGAGTACAGCAAGGTATTCAAGAATGTACACATTCACACTGTTTATGTCAATGAATGGCAAAATAGACAATTATGTATTTTACAACAAGTAACCTTTCACTGTACGACATCTTAAACTGTTAACTCTTTTTCTTGTAGTTTTTTTAGATCTGAGGAGCTTTGACAGTGTCTTCATCGCTAATGATGAAGATGTGTCCAGATTTGTGGATCACATACACAGCAAAACCAAACATGTAATTGCAGACTTCTATCTGAATATTTAAAGTAAATAACATTATAATTCATAGTCTGTCCATACTGCCATGTATTGTGATAGCTACCTGTATACTTAATTGCTCAAAAAAATCTACTAATGCTTATCTGTTCCTTGTCCTCAGAAAATCATTTAGAATTGTTCCTTGTAATGACTGTTGATGAGATCATTTGTCAGTTATGATTTTCTACAATGTAGGTCACTGGAAGGGGCATTTGTGGTGGGGAGTGGTCGGCAGCCAGAGAGACATCCCCCAGATCCAGCTGTAAGGTGGATGAGGAGGGACTGGAGGTGGCAGTCTGCAGGCACGGTGTCTTGCTGGCTGCCCTTAATATTTTTAGGGGCGACATTTGCGTACCCCATGTTTTTACAGCACCAGCTGGCGTCCAAGCATGACATCACCTTCTTTTGTATGGACGTTGTCTGCAAATATTACCCATACCTACAAAGAGTTTGTACTGTCTGTCCAGAGCTGAAGCCCCTTCAGAACATGAGGCCCTTCCAGTACATGCTTAAGCCCATGACTGTAAATGTGAGGTTGGTATAGTGCAATACATTGTTATCAAATGACGTGCAATCCTATAAATGATCTTTAACTATCATATACCAGAGTAACTGATATAACTACTTCTGTCAAGGAGGTTATATTTTCACCTGTGTTTATCTGTCTGTGTATGTGTTTGTAAGCAGGATTACTCGTAAGGTTTCCCACTAATTTACACAGAACTTAGTGGAAGGGTGGGGCATGGACCAGGGAAGAACCTATTAAATGTTGTGGCAGTTTGAATTTTGATTAGGCTTTAGTTGAATTAAAGGGGACTGTAGGGCCTTGCTGGAGGTATTCGCTGTACTGAATGCCCTTGATGTTCAGGTTTGTGTCCCTCTGTCCAGGTGAAATGGAGCGGAGCAAATCAAGATGGTGCTGGTTCCACACTAGAGGAGGAAGTGGAACAGTGTAATGCTATTCTCTCCAGGATAGCAGTCACCTCTAAACACATGTCAAAAGCAGGTGTTATATAATTGTACCTTTGTTTATGGAATGAATGACATTACTATAACTAGAAAAGTGCATTTCCTGAAGAAAATGCAGAGTGTGCTTGCAACCCAGCAGTGAAAAAATGGTAACGTATGAGACGATTGCTAGGATGTGGCTAAGTGGTTGCTAGGTGGTTGCTAGAGCGTTACTAGTTGGTTGCTAGTCTGTTGCTAGGTGGTTGCTAAGTTATATAAGATGGTTGCTAGGCTGTTGCTAGGTGGTTACTAGGGCGTTGCTAGATGGTTACTAAGGTATATGATTTGGTTGCTAGTGCGTTGTTGGGTGGTTGCTAGGGTGTTGCTAAGTGGTTACTAGGGGGTTGCTAGGGTAAACAATATGGTCGCTGGGCATTGCTAGGGCATTGCTGGGCGGTTGCCAAAGTGTTGCTAAGTGGTTGCTAGGCGGTTGCTAGGGTAAACAATATGGTTGCTAGGGACACACCCACCTTTGGTGAGTGTTGGGACACATGACCCAAAGAAGCATATCAGGTCCCGTGGCTATTGGTCAAATGGTGACCGAGTGGTAAGACTTTGAAAAATGAAATCAATGGGAGGATGGAAGGATGAATACATGAGTAAAAAAACTGATTTAAACAATGACAAAAAGATGAGTGCGGATCAAGATGGCCTTGGATCAGTGTTGGGTGATTTGTCCCGAGGCAGCATATGCGGTACGGTGGTTGTTGGGCCAAAGGTGACCACGCGGTAAGATCTTAAAAATTAACTGAGGTGAATGGGAGGATGGAGGGATGAGTAAACGACAAAAAGATGAGTGCAGGTCAGTATGACTTTCAATGAGTGTTGGGTGATTTGACCTGAGGCACCATGTTAGGGAAGTTTGCTGACGGCCTCAGTGTGACCGTGTGATAGGGCTTTGAAAAATGAATTGAAGTCAATGGGAGGATGGAAGAATGAATAAATGAGTGAAAAAGCTGATTAAAAAAATGACAAAAAGATGAGTGCGGATCGAGACGGCCTTGGATCAGTGTTGGGTGGTTTGTCCCGAGGCAACATGTGAGGTATGGTGGCTCTGGGGTGAAAAGTGAGCGAGTGGGAAGGCCATGAAGGGTGAGGGGGGTGATTTTGAAAATGAATGGGAGTCTATGGGAAAAAAAGGGATGAAAAAATGACAAAAACCAGAGAACGAGTACGAGTGCGGGTACGGCTTAGCTGTATACAAGCAACCCGATCGGGGTCAGACCAGACGGGTTACAGTTGGTTTGGGGTGGATATCTCGAAAACTGTGGGAGGAGAAGCGTCCCCAAATTTGGTGGAATAAGAAGAAGAACTAGAAAAGTGCATTTCCTGAAGAAAATGCAGAGTGTGCTTGCAACCCGGCAGCGAAAATGTGGTAACGTATATGAGACGATTGCTAGGATGTGGCTAAGTGGTTGCTAGTCTGTTGCTAGGTGGTTACCAGGGCGTTACTAGTTGGTTCCTAAGGTATATAAGATGGTTGCTAGGCTGTTGCTAGGTGGTTGCTAAGGTGTATAAGGTGGTTGCTAGGGTGTTGCTAAGTGGTTGCTAGGGGGTTGCTAGGGTAAACAATATGGTCGCTGGGGCATTACTAGGGCGTTGCTGGGCGGTTGCCAGGAATTTGCTTAGTGGTTGCTAGGGTAAACAAAATAGTCGCTGGGCGTTGCTAGGGGCTTGCCAAAGTGTTGCTAAGTGGTTGCTAGGTAGTTGCTAGGGTGTTGCTAGGCGGTTGCTAGGCTGTGGCTAGGTGGTTGCCAGGGCGTTACTAGGTGGTTGCTAAGGTATGTAAGGTGGTTGCTAGGTGGTTACTAGGGCGTTGCTAGATGGTTACTAAGGTATATGATTTGGTTGCTAGTGCGTTGTTGGGTGGTTGCTAGGGTGTTGCTAAGTGGTTACTAGGGGGTTGCTAGGGTAAACAATATGGTCGCTGGGGCAATGCTAGGGCGTTGCTGGGCGGTTGCCAGGGTGCTGATAAGCGGTTGCTAGGGTAAACAATATGGTTGCTGGGCGTTGCAAGGGCTTTGGTAAGTGGTTGCGAGGTGGTTGCAAGGGTGTTGCTAGGTGGTTGCTATGGTGTTACTAAGTGGTTGCTAGGCGGGTGCGAGGGTAAACAATATGGTCGCTGGGGCATTGCTAGGGCGTTGCTGGGCGGTTGCCAGGGTGCTGATAAGCGGTTGCTAGGGTAAACAATATGGTTGCTGGGCGTGGCAAGGGCTTTGGTAAGTGGTTGCTAGGTGGTTGCAAGGGTGTTGCTAGGTGGTTGCTATGGTGTTACTAAGTGGTTGCTAGGCGGGTGCGAGGGTAAACAATATGGTCGCTGGGGCATTGCTAGGGCGTTGCTGGGCGGTTGCCAGGGTGTTGCTAAGTGGTTGCTAGGGTAAACAATATGGTCGCTGGGCATTGCTAAGGCGTTGCTGGGTGGTTGCCAAAGTGTTGCTAAGTGGTTGCCACTTGGTTGCTAGGGTGTTGCTAGTCAGTTGCTAGGGTGTAACTAAGTGGTTGCTAGGTGGTTGCTAGGGTAAACAATATGGTCGCTGGGCGTTGCAAGGGTGATGCTGGGTGGTTGCCAAAGTGTTTCTAAGTGGTTGCTAGGGTGTTGCTAAGTGGTTGCTAGGGTAAACAATATGGTTGCTGGGCTTTGCAAGGGCTTTGCTAAGTGGTTGCTAGGTGGTTGCTAGGGTGTTGCTAGGTGGATGCTATGGTGTTACTAAGTGGTTGCTAGGCGGTTGCGAGGGTAAACAATATGGTTGCTGGAGCATTGCTAGGGCATTGCTGGGCGGTTGCCAGGGTGTTGCTAAGTGGTTGCTAGGGTAAACAATATGGTCACTGGGCATTGCTAGGGCATTGCTGGGTGGTTGCCAAAGTGTTGCTAAGTGGTTGCCACTTGGTTGCTAGAGTGTTGCTGGGTGGTTGCCAGGGTGTTGTTAAGTGGTTGGTAGGGTAAGCAATATGGTCTCTGGGTGTTGCTAGAGCGTTGCTGGGTGGTTGCTTCAGCTCCACCCAGCAACTATTCTCAGCTTCAGCACTATTTGCATTGTATGACCTGTACACGTCTTGCTCTTGTGCCTGTTGTTTGCTCACTATTTGCACTTTTGTACGTCGCTTTGGATAAAAGCGTCTGCCAAATGAATAAATGTAAATGTAAATGTAAATGGTTGCCTAAGTGTTTCTAAGTGGTTGCTAGTTGGTTGCTAAGGTGTCACTATGCGGTTGCTAGCGTGTTACTAAGTGGTTGCTAGGCGGTTGCTAGGGTAAACAATATGGTTGCTGGGCGTTGCAAGGGCGTTGCTAAGTGGTTGCTAGGCGGTTGCTAGGGACACACCCACCTTTGGTGAGTGTTGGGTCACATGACCCAAAGCAGTATATCAGGTCCCGTAGCTATTGGTCAAATGGTGGCCAAGTGGTAACACTTTGAAAAATGAATTGAAGTCAATGGGAGGATGGAGGGATGAATAAAGGAGTAAAAGACGAGTGCGGGTCAGTATGGC
Source organism: Megalops atlanticus (assembly GCA_019176425.1). Classification (NCBI taxonomy): domain Eukaryota; kingdom Metazoa; phylum Chordata; class Actinopteri; order Elopiformes; family Megalopidae; genus Megalops; species Megalops atlanticus. Next base: position 126,425 of record CM032890.1, on the reverse strand, counting down.
TTTCAATGAGTGTTGGGTGGCATGACCTGAGCCAGCATGTGAGGTAATGTGACTGTAGGCCGAAAGGTGATTGAACGGTAAGACTTTGAAAAATGAATTGAAGTCAGTGGGAGGATGGAGGGATGAGTGAACGACAAAAAGACGAGTGCGGGTCAGTATGGCTTTCTGTGAGTGTTGGGTGATTTGACCTGAAGCAGCATCTGTGGTACGGTGGTTGTCGGGCCAAAGGTGACTGAGTGGTAAGACTTTGAAAAATGAATTGAAGTCAATGGGAGGATGGAGGGATGAATAAAGCAGTAAAAGACGAGTGCGGGTCAGTATGGCTTTCAATGAGTGTTTGGTGGCATGACCTGGGGTAGCACATGTGGTACTATGACCGTAGGCCGAAAGGTGACCGAGCGGTAAGACTTTGAAAAATGAACTGAAGTCAATGGCAGGATGGAGGGATGAATTAATGAGTAAAAAACTGATCAAAAAAATTACAAAAAGACGAGTGCGGGTCAAAATGGTCTCAGGTGAGTGTTGGGTGATTTGTCCCGAGGCAACATGTGAGGTATGGTGGCTCTGGGGTGAAAAGTGAGCGATTGGGAAGGCCATGAAGGGTGAGGGGGGTGATTTTGAAAATGAATGGGAGTCTATGGGAAAAAAGGGATGAAAAAATGACAAAAACCGGAGAACGAGGGTACGGGTACGGCTTAGCTGTATACAAGCAACCCGATCGGGGTCAGACCGGACGGGTTACAGTTGGTTTGGGGTGGATATCTCGAAAATTGTGGGAGGAGAAGCGTCCCCAAATTTGGTGGAATTTGGGGACGCAAATTTGGCCAACTGTATTGTCATTCTGTTGTGATGGCTGTAATTTCAACAGGGTCATAGACATCATGTATTAAAAAATGTAATGTGGGTTTTTTGTTTTTGTTTCTCAGACAGCAACAAAGGTCGACACAGAATCCACCAAAAAATAAGGCCACAAATGGCCACTTCGAAGGCCATGGTAGCAGAGTACAACAGCCTCGTTTCACCTGAGCAAGCAGTGTGCATGGATCGTATCCTGGACACAGAACATCCCGGGCCTTGTCAAATTACACAAAGTGGTACGCATTTTATGTACTGTGTGTATTCTTCCATGTGGGTGTTCCGGTGTGCATGCTTGCATACTGGCAAAGTATGCATATGAACGATGTCTCTGAATCTCTGAAGCTACATACTTTTCAAGTCAATTCAATTTTATTTGCATAGCGCTTTTTACAACACAAGTTGTCACAAAGCAGCTTTACATTGTTCCCAGGCCTGAGACCCCCTGAGAGCAAGCCTAAGGCAACAGTGGCAAGGAAAAACTCCCTAAGTAACAGGAAGAAACTTTGAGCAGAACCCGGCTCGGGGGAGCCCATCTGCTTCTGGCCGGCACTGGGCAGATAGAATTACAGAGAATACTTAAAGTTGTACCATGTACTTTAAGACATTTGAGTTTGATAGACAGTAGTAATTAACAACAGAGTAATTATAAAATGTATCCTAGAATGTCTGCACATACCGCATACTGCACATACTTTCTATGCAGTGGTCTTAACCTTCCATATCAATGAATTACATGCTCTGTTGATTTCAGCACAAACAAGGAAGTCTTTGATAGGGTCATGGGTGTTCGAAGGCTTCAAGAGGAGAAGATGATCCTTGTGAAAGAGATGAAGCAGCACTGGGATTCTCTCAAGGCCCGTGCCAGTGTCTTGTCCGAGTTGTCTCTCCATCAGAGTAAAGACACCCTGCAAAGAAAATGTGCATTTCTACTTGAAGTTTTTATATCATATGTTTCACCAAGTTATGTTAAGACTTGTTGCTTTCCTGTATAGTGACACATTTTGTCCCTTCTTAAGGACATCTAACAGAGAATGCGAGGAAGGGTCTCACCTGCCTCATCCACAGAAGGCAGGGGGAAATTAGACAGCTGCAGAGGCGTGCAAGGACAGTCTACCTGCATGTCCTGTCATCAGCAGATTACAGTCTTGTTTTGGACACAACGGAGAGTTCAGATGAACTTGAGATTAGCTCTGAAAGTTCAGAGTCAGATGTTGATGCCATGTAATGTAATTGTCCTCATGCTGTTTCATTGCACCTGTGCTGTAAATGTTTGATGAAATTGTATCTGAAGAGATCCATGAATAAATTATACTTGCAAACAGTCTTTTTATTTATGTAAATATTGGAACAATTACATTGCAAGGGGGCACTACAGGCTCTGTAAGAGTGTGAGGTGTGATTTCACTTCTCTCCAATATTCTCCATCACAGTTAGATGTTCTATGCCAAATGTCATTGTTCTATGACATGTGCCTGTTAGAAATGCTTACCCAAAGGGTAAGCTTAGCTTTGCATACATGAATTGCATGGGCCAGACATGCCTTGGTAGGGGTCATATCAGTGACTGTAAGAAGCATGGACAGCACATGCCCTTCTATTACACAGAAATGAAAACAAAATTTGTCAAAATGAGAGCTGCCATATGTTCAAATTGGAGCCAGGTTCTGTGCAGTAAATGCTTTTTTGATGCCAGAGCATGCGTAGTTAACAGAATATTGGTCAGGTCTGCCCAGAACCAACCCATATTTGGTTAAATCTCCATTCTTTAGTTCCTTCCGGGTGCTTCACTTCTGAAATGAGCTTATGCTGTCCCTACTTTTTACCGTCATTGGGTCATATTATTCATTTTTTACATAAACCACCAAATAACACGAGATGAAAATAAACTTATTTGTGTAATTTGAGACCTCTGGCTCTTTGTTTAGTCATTTCTTAACTAATTCCTATTTTTTCTTGCAGTACCCCTACTTCACCACCTAGGACTTGGAGAGTACAATTGATGTCATTCTTCCTGCTTTTGATTATAAATCTTACCTGATCCTGATTCACTGCAACTTTCTTTAACACTGTGTTTTGTAGCTTGTCTTAAAATAACAATAAAGAATGATTATAAATTTAAATCACTCCTGTCCAGGGCTTCCAAACTCAGCATACACACTCTCTACCAACAGGAGATGACATGACCCAAATAATCAGGACTGTGCTCTGCTCCCATGAATTTATACAAATTTTTGAAATATTTATTGTCCTGATACACTCCCACGCATATACTTTGGGCTGTCTGCTTTCATCCTTTCTCTCGGGAGATGCAGTCAAACACTGGCTGATCCAATAGGAAATTTCAATGGGACAGTCACAAAGACTTTTGTAAGTTCCTGGACATGGGAAGCAAAAGAGCTACAGTTCCCAAACTTGGCATACAAAGACTGTGAACAGGAGATGATGTGCAAAACATCAAGACCATGCTGTGCTCTGTTAAATTTACAGTTTTTTAATGTTTATTGTAGGCAAAGTAAGTCAATGGCAGGGACATTACATAATTCATTTTGTCAGGTTTAACTAAATTGAGCTTTTTCTTACATACTTGACCTCAGGTTGGAAGAAAATGATGTTTTATCTAAGTCAATATGGTGCTTTTCTTGACAGAATTTTTAAACATGATGCTTTTTTAACTTTTCATCAAATTTCATCAAATTTAATAGTAATGATGCTTTTCTTCACATAAGAATGACATCAAGTTTGATGTGAAACGATGCTTTTCTTCATTCACATATCACGACACTTTGTGTTTTCCTACCACTAAGACATATTTACCAAATTTATCATTCTTAGATTGTGCTCACATGCGGAACGTTTAAGCACCGCAAAGGGTCATGGTTGAAGTAGTTTATGTGCCTTCCTTTAGTCGATGTAAAAATAAATATATAAATAAAATAAAGTAGTCTAGCCATATTTATATCGTTGCTGGCAGCCTATGACTTTAAAATAATAATAATAAAAAAACTAGTAACAAAGACCAAAGAAACACGAACGCTTGTACCTATTGTTACAGTAGCCTACTAGGCCTACACAGCACAGCAGATTGCCATCAACCTACTTGTTTAATGGAGTTATACCAGCTGCGCCATAACCATGACAGTTCCTGGAGATCAAGCTGATAACGTATGATATGTAGGCTACGATAGTGTTCGATTCGATTATGTTTAATTTTAAACGATTTTGCTGTAATCAAACAATTCGAGCGCCAAAAGTGTCGACGTCATTCTCTGCTACAATCTCTGGTGCACCTGCTACTTTGTGCTCGAAGGAGGTAAGAAAGACAGGGTGCAGATTTTGAGCATGTACTTGAAATAAAATGTAAACTACTCGGGCAAACAGATTTTTGTTACGTTTAGAGAACGAGTAGTATTAATTTTGTGGTATATAAACGTATAACACATTAAAAATGTAGCTAAAATGTAACATTACTGTTGACTAGCTAAAGCATGCTAAATCTGGTGTTATGTAGCTAAGTTAATTGGCGATCGGTGCATGCTATCTAGCTTGGTAGCTGAATTGAGAGTCTTTTGCCCGAAATGTAACTTAGCTTAATCATCATTGTGCCTTTTTATGTGTCACACTCTCATTTGCTTTTTCATCCATTTTGCTCTCTAAGCCATGACGAAACCCAAGATCAGAAGCTGCCCTAATTATGGAGCAAGCAACAGGGCCAATCAGAAGACGTGTGTGCGCTGTTATGTTTGCCTTCTGCAAAAAAAGAAATTTAAAGAAAAAGCATGACAGGCAACTAGAGTCAGAACACCCTAAAACACAGAAACGGTGCCAGAGTTTTGGCTTCTGCCATATAGCGGTAAGGAGTTAATTAATTTTTGTTTTTATTTATTCATGATTTCTTTGGTTTCCGCTAGGATTTTTTCTTGCCGGTCCGGTGTCCGGAAAGAATTTATTTTACCGGACAAATGGTCACGTTTCAATAACAGTCTATGTTACAAACGCAAATATAATGTACACCTAGGTTGTGGAAAGAATGACAACGACCTCAAATCAGTTTGACTATTTAATGAACAGTAACGATTTAGCAAAACAAACGGTAACGATTGAGCAACATTATCAACATTATCCGCTAAAATATAGGCTATTAACCACGGGCGCCTGTACGGCTGTACGCACAGTGCGTACCATGAGATTCCCGATTTGTGAGCGCTCCACGAAAGAGAGGGATGTGCTTTTCCGCCAAATATTACATGTAAAAGACGACACAGTTGTGTCTGACAGAATTAAAGTATAGACCATTTTTGGATTGTATGATCGTAATAGCGTGAGCATTTGTCAACAATTGGAATTTATTGTACTTTTTTCAATTTCTATCGAAATAGAAATTAGCTTGCTAACTTGACGTATCAATTAGCTAACTAACTGGCAAGCTAAAGTTAGTGTGGTGGAGAACCTCTCCCAGGGGAGGAGGTATCAGGCGTATCCCTAACACAAGACACCAGGAGAAGTGAAGGTCAGGTGAAGATCTGCACCTGCACCAAGAGAAGCAACATTATTTTGGCTTCTCTGTCACATGCACCCTGACTCATACAGAAACCTATTGTTCCAGCTTCATATCTGCCTTGGTTGTTAAAAAAATATATATAATTGACTATCCACTTTAACCTAGAATAACCTTGAATGTAACCCACTGACAATGCTTGCTTATGAAACTCAAACTCCTCCCTTAAAGTCACTCCATCTTCTCTGTACACTATTGCTACTTCTCCACAGTCACACCACTCTGTCCTGTTATCTCTCCCCACTCCAGCATGCCTCTGTGGTACACCAGCACATTTATGTCTTCTTTTTAAAAAGGAAAAAAAATATCCCACTTTAATTTTACATTATGTCCAGGGTTCACTACCTGCTTTAGCTTAACTGACTTCTACTGGCAATGCTTATAAACTACACATTTACTGCATGTGGATATACAGATTGTCACGGTTCTTCCACCACAATAGTACTGAACAAACAACCCCCCTCTCGCAGAGTCCGATTCTTCTTTATCTTACGCTCACAGTTCATCTCCTCGGCACTGTCTGGACAACACAACAACAGGCCTTACTTTGTAACTTACGGAACACATATAAAATTGTTCTCTTCTCTTCTCCCTCTCGGCTCCATGTCATGATATCTCACTGCTACATACCTTCCCACAGTCTCCTGCACACCTCCGACCCCTCTCCCTCAGTCTCTGCTCACATGCATACAAAGTATAATAGAATACATATTGTTTATTTAAGGCTAACATACTTGATTGTCTGGTTTCCTTATACACTTCTAGACCTCCACATGTATAGTAAAGATAAAGTAAGTGGTTGATATACAGTAACTTCAGCTAATATGTCAATACTGTCTTAAATATGTCAATACTGTGGTTAAAGTGGTTAAAACGTCTGCTAGAAATGCTTATGACGTTTGCTGGCAATAATTTATCTCCACCATGTAACAAGCTTAATCGTACCACATCAAGCTCCGCTTTTCTCTGGGGGGGGTGAAAGTGGCAATACTCATAATTTACATATGGGGTATACACTTAATCAAAATTTTCCACCACATTAGCTTGCTAGTCACCTGCAGCTAGCTTTCGGCACACTGAAAAAGTAGCTATAACCAGGAGAAGGTGTGTGAAGGATTGTGAACTTCAAATAGGTAGGCCAGATTCAATTATTCATTAATCACTCAGTGGTGTTTCTCTCTCTCAGCTCTCTCTCTTGATGTGTGTGTGCGCGCATGCGTGCGTGGTCAGGTTTCTGTGCGTACCCTAAGATGAAATCCTGCAGGCGCCCCTGCTATTAACATCTGCTAGCTGCATGCTGAGGCAGCTGATAAATTGCTTGTGTGGCCTAGTAGCAACTATCGTGCAATGAAAGAACGTACCCTTTTGGGGAAAAAAGTACTGTAGGCTGTTAACAGGCTGTTTCGCTGTCAAAACACAAATGTCCTGTTTATGGATAGGCTTCGTTATAGCTACGTTTTGTATGAGCATTATTACCGGACATTTTGACGGCAAGTTTTTAATTTATTGTTTTTTTTTAAAATAAATTTTACCAGACAAAAACCGGGAATTACCGGCTAACGGAAACCCTGGAGTGGGTGTAGGTTGTCAGGTAAAGTGTATATTCATGAACATTTTTTTTGTTATTGACTTAGTGGTGGTGTGTAGTTGTTAAAAAGTGCATCAAAGATGCAGTGCTTGATCTTGGTGAAAGATTGTTTAACATAGTGCCGCCACTTCATGTGAGCCACCTGCAACCTTGAATTTAGCCATTTATTGCAAATAAAAGAAGTTGTTAAAACTACTATGTCCTAACCAAAAAATCAGAGAAAGACCCCCTCCTTTGCTCAATATGCTCGATTTTTTTCTTGAAAATGACTGAAACTGAGGGGGCAGTTTCACCCGTAAACTATCCCGTAACTGACACATCTTGAGGGTGCAAGGACTTTTGTACGCCTTGTTTTTATTGACTTTTCTTCAGCTTTTAACTGTATTCAGCCACATATTTTAGCAGACAGATTGAAGACCACCCATAACATTGACCCTGCCCTCATAGCCTGGCTGATGGACTTTTTAACTGAGAAGTCACGTGTGAGTGAACGGTGTTTTATCCAATGTTCTTTTATCTTCCACTGGATCGCCTCAGGGGTGTGTCCTATCACCTCTTCTGTTTGTTCTTTATACAAATGAGTGCCAGTCACATTACCTAAGGCGACATATCTTGAAGTTTGCTGACGACTCAGTAATTGTGTCTCTCCTCAGCGAGGATGACCCTGATCATGGCCCGACAGTGTCCGACTTCACCAACTGGTGTGGGGCATCATTTCTAAATATTAATGCGGCCAAAACAAAAGAGATGATTGTTGATTTTAGGAAGAATCCTACAGTCATCCCCCCGGTGATGATTAATGATCAGGCTGTGGAGGTGGTACAGCAATATAAATATCTAGGCACAATAATTGATAATAGGCTAACTTTTGAGCCACAGATTGATGCTGTGCACAAGAAAGCTCATCAAAGAATGTATTTTTATCGCAAACTTTGCAGTTTTAAGGTGGATAACCCTTTTATGAGGATGTTTTACTCTTGTTTTATTGAATCCGTTGTGACCTCTTTTATCTCGTGGTATATGGGCTGCTCTCAGTCAAGAACAAAAATAGACTACAGAGCATTGTCAAATTGTGCGGTAAAATTGCAGGCACTACTTTAAGCAACCTGACTTTTTTATTTCACAGCAGGACCCTTGTTAAGGCTCAGTCGGTCCTAGCTGATCCCAGCCACCCCTTGTTCCACGAATTTAGGCTGCTCCCATCAGGTCGCAGACACAGTCTGCCTTCATGCAAGGCCAATAGAATGAGAAATTCTTTTGTCCCAAGTGCCATTGTTCTTTTAAATAACGCCCAGTAGTATTTATATTTATTTATTATCTTCCTATTTATTCTAAGGCTATTTTTTGTATTTTATTGTATTTCTATTGTTTTTGTTGTTTATTATTGTTTTTGTTGTTTTTTTATTGTTTTTATTGCTTGAATTATTGCTGTGTGAACGATACTGCTGTCTGCATAACAATTTGCCCCTCTTGGGGATGATAAAGTACACCCTTGACCCTTGACTAGGTTCAGGTTAATGCTGCTGTCACAGTGGGGTGTCGGTCAGGACACAGGAGTCAGGTTCCGGGTTCAGAATTTTATTGAGGATTTTGGAATGTGTGGATGTTTGTGTGTGTGTGTGTGAGAGAGTTGCATGTGTTGTGAGTGTGTGTGGTTTCCTCTAAGGAATAAGCAGGAACAAGGCATTAGGTCAATACATTCTCTTCACTGTGTTATTGGTTATGGCAGTGACAACATGTACACCAAACAGACAATTAACATGCACACATAATATACATTGGCTAAGAATGCATTGTGGGAAAGATTTGTAGCAACCCTAACAAAGTAGAATAGTTTTCCTCATTGAATTAATAACATGCATTGGTGTCGTGAACATGTCTCTGTGTCTATTTCCTCAACCCTCCCTTAAAGGATGAAACCAGCAGAAATATAGGAGTCAGGTTCCTGTCTGTCCAGGCACCCCATTGTTCCAGACCAAGGAAACACACCATATGGGTGGCCAGATAGGATAGACCAAGCAAAAGTGCTGACAGACCCGTTAGAATGCCAACATCAGCAAAAAAAAACAGAACAATGGTCTAGGTGACATGTTTTTGCCAAAGGTGACTTATGTATACAGGATGTGTTGGGTATAAGAAGGGTTCCCAGTCTCAGGGAAGATGGACTTGTTGCTTGGCACTGTTTGTGTATGTAACTTGTCCCCGGCGTCGTGAATAAAGACTGCAGTGAACCACCTACTTGCCTGCATCGAGTTTTTGACCACAGCATATCACCCTTCTCTCTCTACAGACAATTGTAATACAACCAGTTGAACTCACGCATAGTACTTACGTCGGCACAGATGCACACAATAACAACACAATACTCTGTCCCCAAGGGTTTGGTCTCCTCACCCCACAGGTATTGGCGCAGTACTGAGGTGGGGGAGGTTACCACTACCTTTATATTGTCCCGTATCCTTGGCCCTGTTGGGGTCCTTATTGGTGGCCAAAGGATACGGACAGGTCAGAGGGCAAATGGTGACCTAGGGGCCGTCCTTGGGGGTGTGCCTGTGCCTCGGGTTGCCTGCGAGGGTCCTGCTGATAAGGGGAGCAGCAGGACCGGTTTGGGCAGGTTTCAAGTGAGTTGTAAACAAATGCCTGTGAGTGGTGGGGGTGGTGCGCAAACTAAGACAAAGATAAAGACCTAGACATAAGGCCCTTTTCTACAATGACTCATTGCATTTCTCCAGAGAAAATTGCGTATCTTGAGTTTTGTGAATAGCCTGATTAGTGATATTAGAGTTCATTAGACAATTCTTTAAGAAACCTTTGAAAAATGTACTCAAAATATGTTCACTGAATTACATTGTGGAAACTAGATAATGTAATTCCAGGGAATTACGAGTGCATGAAAATGCAAACAGTCTAATTTTACATAGATAAATGTATATAGGCCTACATCAAACAGATGTAGGTGGTCAGAACAGCTGCCACAAGATTCTAATTGCTTAATGGCTCTATTGTGATGTCATAAAGGCCAATGTTAAGTCTATGGGGAAAATTTTGATAGTTTTTAATTAATAGTTTAAAAAGTATAAATGTTACAAAAATAAAAAATACATAGCATAAGTGTCCTTTGTAAGACCTACGCAACACAGTTTGAATGAAGTTTCTACGTTAAACGGTTGAAGCTGTATTAAACGCACAAAATTGGTTAGAAGAAGAATAAGAAAAATTCGGATAACAATAGAGTGCATTTTCATGCACTCTAATTATTATAGACATGTGTTAGCAGACACTGGTATACACATAACATTCCAATAAAAATTTGAAAATTTAACATGTCAATGTGTAATAGTAGGCATGTTAACATTTTGTGTAATTTATTGTGTTTATTTCAGGTGAGCAAGCTTGCTGCCTTGGGCTACAACCCAATTTTGTTCATTGGGAAGAAGAAGAAGGGGGTGAATAGAGTGACCGCTGAGACGATCACCTACATGTGCCCTGGAGGGGATGGGCCTATGAAACCCTTTTTAGAAAAAATGAAAAGGATCTATGAGTACATTGTTCAAAGTAAGGCAAATTTATGCTTTGGAGTGTGCTGTCATCGTGAGTGATATGCTGACATGTATTATTTCAGATTCTCACAGGATGATACAGTTGGCAGAAGCTCCCACCCCTCTCTCCCCTCCTTCTTCTTGTCCTCTCCCCCCTCCACAGTCTACCACTTCTCCCTCCCAACCGTCTTCTCCTCCTCATCCTCCACACCCTACCACCTTTCTCTCCCCATCTTCTTCTCATCCTCCAATGGACTCTGAGGAGGAGACCTATACCCTTACCCTCATCCCTGTCCTCTCATCTCCAAGCACCCATCTGCCCCCCTCACCATCTCCTGCTCAACAAAACATGAACAAAAGTAAGTATTAGTATTGATCATTTTTCCTCACATTATAACTAATGTGTCTAAAGTCATCCATCTTCGTCACAGTTGTGCCCACACAGCGCTCTCCCACTCCCAGACCCCCTACGTCTCGGCCAGTGGAGAGGAAGAAGGGTTTGTGTTTTGTTTGTGTGGTACATTACATTTTAAATATGGACTGTAGAGGGGTTTTTTGCCCTTTGGGATTCTGGTTTATAATGATAATACATTGTATTTAAATGCTCCTTTCAAGACAGCCAAGGTCACTTCACATATAGAACAAAAATACAAATACAATTCACAAATAACAGCAAAAAACACTAAATCGCAATAAGATCAAATTATCAACTAAATGTACAGTATCAAGTACGAGTATCAGTGTCACAATGAGTATGCCAGCCTAAAGAGAGTAGAGCACTTTTAAATTCAGCAATGGATTCACAGTGGTGGATGTGGTAGGGAAGTGAGTTCCAGAGCCTCGGTGCAATGTGCGAAAAGGCACTCTTCCACCCACAGTGCTGAGGTTGTTGTCTGGTATAGAGAGTAGACCTGCTGAGGTGAGTGGGTAGGGGTGTAGAGCTCCAGGAGGTCAATGAGGTAAGGGGTAGCATGTTTATGTAGGGCCTTAAATGTAAGGAGCAGAATTTTAAATTCAAGTTGGTAGGCGACAGGAAGCCAGTGAGGCTGGATGAGCAGAAGTGTTGTATGCCTAGTTGATTTGGAGCATGTAATGATCCTTGCTGCATAAAACAACTCACATATGTGGTGTCATGTATGAAACCCACCTAAATTCTGATTGTTTGCACAACATTTTAGCTTTGGTACAATAAGCAAAGCCAGAGTATTCTTTGGAGATTAGGCAAACGTGAGCCGTGGCATTTGTTGTTGTTTACAATGATATCTGGGCATCGCAACACGTGGGCCTGAAGCTGGGCGAGATAAGTATTACTAACTATTTATAATTTTTGTGCTGCAGTATTGTAAAGGATGAAGTTTTTAAATAGCATGATGTTGATTTTGTTGGAGACTTCTGATGTTCTCGTCAGAACTTCTCATAAATAAGGTGTGATTTGTCATAAATTCACCACTGTACGATAACACACAATATGATACAAGTTGTTTTATTAGATTCAAGAAATATTTTGACATACTGTATATTTGAGGTCGGTAGATCAGGATCATGAAGGGCAAAAAATCATCCATAGCCCATCTCCTAACAAATACATAGAGGGTATGATGCTATCTGTGCCTCAGTCTCTACCATCACTTGCATCATTTAGTTTTTTACCCACTCTGTCACAGGTGTGCCCACAGCCCTGACACCTTGTTTCCAGCTCACCCGCCATTTATGCTTGTGTTTATTTTGCGATGTGTTTTTGTTTGTATGTATGTGTGTTCACTGTTTTATTTATTTATTTTTTAGTTTCTGGACGACGCAATTGGGAGTAACGCCGCTATCCCTCACAAGCATCTGAATGAGGACCAGGTGTTTTGAGTTTCCTGATTGCAGGAACAGGACGCTGAACGTGCGGGAGAGTATTAAGCTGCAGCCATGTGCAGGAGACGAGGATAAGAGTTCGGGTGCATCGGTTTGGAGGGGAGTTTGACGAAAGTAGTTTCCTTTGGTTTATTTGAATGACAAACTGCTAATTAGCATATTTTTACTTGGGTGTTTTAGCTATTTGTTTTACTCACCAGGTTGGGCAGCAGTCCTGGGGGGAATTCCAATACGGAGTTGACTGTGTTTGTCTAAGGGGCGGCAGGGCTTAAATTTATGTTGATATTACGGCCCCCTGCTGGCATTGTTTTTTTTCTGGGTTTGGGGTAGCGAGAATGACTGTTGCTACGCTATATGCTATTGTGTGCAGACGTATGTTTGTTAAGCAGTAGCTCGCTTGTTAATTGGACTTTTTTTCATGGGAGGGTGAACGCCGACGTTGCTACTTGTAATGTGCAATATATGTGCACTCCAGCTTTCAATGTGTTTCACTTTTTTGTGTGTGTGTGTAGGAATTTTGTGGTGTCACTGCATGTAATTTATTTTTGGGTAGCACTTCTAGCAAGTGGGTGTTCATCTCCTCCCTGTATGTAATTGTCTGCATTGATTTTAGTTTCTTTTTTCTATTTTGTGAGTATTTATTTGATTGCGTATAGCAGGCTGCTCTAAACATCTTTTTTTCTGTTGCTCTCTGCCCATTTCTACCAACTCTTCCAAGATTAGAACCTAGTCTGCCTGAATTTGATAGATTATTGTTGTGGGTGTTGCCCCCTGGGGAGGACTGTCGATATTGGTGTATTTTATTTTTTTCCTTTTTAAACTTTTGTAATAAACTGTCAGCCGTCAGCCCGGTTTTACCCCCGTTCTCCTGTGTGGTGGGTCTGTGTGTGGTGTTGGCTCCCCTCCAGTTGTCTAAATCTTTCTTTTTGATATTAGGTGTCTGGTCGCGGCCAGGGTAGCTTGCCCCGCCCCGTCACAAAGGTGTCAGTTGAAACCATTAGGCCCTCTGTTTGAGTCCCAAAGCTCAAGCTTGGTGATCGCCAGCTTCTTAATTTCACATCGCAGGAGCTGTGATATTTAAAAATGACCTCACGCCCCTCCGAAAAGAGAAAGAAGCATGGCATCGCTGAAGTCACCGTCCTCCCAGGGTCAGAAACTAGGCTAGGTGTCAATCAAAACCATTAGGGCCTCTGTTTGAGTCCCAAAGCACAAGCTTTGTGCTGAGTTGTAGTCTTCCCTGGGAATCGCTTTTTTGGACTCTGGGACTGCAGCTGAAACTGAGGGGGCAGTTTCACCCGTAACTAGGTTCAGGCTAATTTGTTGTCACAATGGGGTGTCGGTCAGGACACAGGAGTCAGGTTCAGGGTTTTGTTGAGGATTTTGGAAGGTGTGTTTGTGTGTGTGTGTGTGTGTGTGTGTGTGTGGTTTTCTGCAGGGAGAATAAATCAGGACTGATGGATCAGGGAGAGAGCACCGTGCTACAGGTCACCACATCTGTGTCTGATGTGGTGACCTGTAGCACAGGGGCCCCTCAGGGTACGGTGCTCTCTCCCTTCCTCTTCACACTCTACACTTCAGACTTCTGCCACAACACCAGCAACTGCTACATCCAGAAGTTCTCGGATGATACAGCCATCGTTGGATGTGTGTCTGAGGGGAATGAACTGGAATACAGGGAGGTCATCAAGGACTTTGTCAGTTGGTGTGAGCTCAACCAGCTCTACATCAACATCAGCAAGACAAAGGAGATGATCGTGGATTTTAGGAAGAGGACACCACAAATCACGCCTGTGAACATCCAGGGTATGGACATTGCGGTAGTGGAGAACTACAAATACCTGGGTGTTCACCTAAATAACAAACTGGACTGGAGAGACAACACTCATGCCCTGTACAAGAAGGGTCAAAGCCGCCTTCACCTGCTGAGGAGGCTGAGGTCCTTCGGAGTGTGCAGGGCTCTCCTCAGGACCTTCTACGACACGGTGGTGGCCTCAGCCATCTTTTACGCCGTGGTCTGCTGGGGAGTGGGCTGTACGGACAGGGACAGGAAGAGACTGGACAAGCTGATCAGGAGAGCAAGCTCTGTCCTGGACTCTCCACTGGACTCTGTGGAGGAGGTGGGTGAGAGGAGGATGCTAGCCAAACTGGCTTCCATCATGGACAACACCTCCCACCCCCTGCGTGAGTCTGTGGTGGCCCTGAGCAGCTCCTTCAGTGAGAGACTGCTTCACCCACGGTGTAAGAAGGAGCGTTAACGCAGGTCATTCATCCCAACTGTGGTCAGACTGTTTAATAATAAGTAAACCGCACCACTCTGTAAATACACTTGGTTTTGCACATCTCTAGTTTTTGCACATCTGTGGTTTTTCTTATTTTTCTGTTTTTTTTTTATTCTTAACGTACACTTATTTACTATTTTATTGGTTCTGTTTATATATATATATATATATATATATATATATATATATATGTATATATATTTGTTTGTTTTCTTCTGTATTCCTTTGTGTTTTTGTATTTTTTACGTTATTGCACTTTTGCCACTCTTTCTACCTCTGTCTAAATGCTGCTGTGACATGTGAATTTCCCCGCTGTGGGATCAATAAAGTTCTATCTTATCTTATCATATGGGGAATGTGCAATATACAATGCCACATAGTAGTGCAATTATAGCATTTATAAAATATACATTTATCATCTATATGCAATATATACAGGCAGGCATTCAGGCGATATTGCAAAGTACATTGCACTGGGATGGCTATACATTGTAACCAATTATCCACATACAGACTCTTAGCTGCATTAGTGGTTATGGCAATGGAAACAATTATACGTAACAGATAAACACAATCTTGCTAACATGCACACATACTATACATTAGACAATAATGCATATCACCCTTCTCTCTCTACAGACAATTGTATTACAACCAGTTGAACTCAGGCATTGTACTTACTCAGGCACAGACGCACACAACAACAACACAATAGGCTCGGACTTCAAGGGTTTGGTCTCCTCAGTTCACTTTGCAGGTATTGGTGTGGTACTGAGGTGGGGGTGGTGCGCAAACAAAGACAAAGACACAGACAAAGACAAAAACATGTGGCCCTTTTCTACAGCAGCTGAGAGCGTTTCTGGCATTCTAATGGAAGCTTTGTGCTGAGTGATTATCATTCTCAGGAAACGCATTTTTGACCTCTGGGAGTGCATCTGAGTGCGTTTCTGGCATGCTACTGGAAACACTCTTAAGTGGATTTTTGGACTCTGTTTTGGAACTGTTAGTACTTAGCTTTGCACATCCTGACAAGACTGCTTTTCAGCTATTTACCGTTGTAATAGTTTACAGGCCACCTGTCCCTTATTGTGTTTTCTCATCTGAATTTGCCAACTTTTTATCTGACCTGGTTGTCAATACAGAAAAGGCTGTGATAGTAGGTGACTTTAATTCGCATATGGATAATGAACATGACCCGTTCAGAACAGCATTTTTGTCTATCATCAAACCTATTGGCCTCTATCAAGCTGTGGATAAACCCACACACTACCGTAACCATACTCTAGATTTGGTCCTCACGTATGGAGCAGATATTAACCAGGTAGAAATTATGCCACACAATCCCGTGTTATCGGACCAGTATCTTCTCTTTCAATTTACCAGTAACGTGCTTCACATACTCGGAGCCC
Source organism: Megalops atlanticus (assembly GCA_019176425.1). Taxonomy (NCBI): domain Eukaryota; kingdom Metazoa; phylum Chordata; class Actinopteri; order Elopiformes; family Megalopidae; genus Megalops; species Megalops atlanticus. The sequence goes on along the minus strand of CM032890.1, from coordinate 110,338 downwards.
AGATCTTCTTCTAGGCGTATGTTTTGTTCTTCTACAGCCAATGCCTTTATCGACAAGCTCCCTACATCATACAACCTGTACAATGAAATCTCCTCTAGTTTATGTTCAAACCCTATCTTAACTGAAATTAATCTACTCACAGACAGTATTGACTCTATTTTACGTAAAACTCTGGATGCCATTGCTCCCCTCAAAAGGAAGAAAATCAGACAAAAAGCTAGCACCTTGGTACAATGACCATACCTGTGCTCTCAAACAAACTATGCGAAAACTCGAAAGAAAATGGCGCTCCACCAAATTACAAGTTTTTTTCCTGGCATGGAAGGAAAGTCTCCTAACCTACAAGCATACCCTCATAGCTGCCAGATCCAAATATTTCTCTACCCTTATTGAGAAAAATAAGGACAATCCTACATATCTGTTTAGCACTATCACCAGAATAACTAAGAGTCCTGCATCAGTTAACCCTAACATGCCAGCAATTTATAGTAGCAATGACTGCATGAACTTCTTTGGTAGTAAAATCATAAAGATAAGAGACACAATACAAAAATTTTCATTGACTTGTGCCTCCTGCCTCCTACCATCGATCATCATATCCTCCTCGACCGCCTTGAGAGCCTGTCCACTTATGCCAACCAGGTTTTATCTTGGTTTAGGTCCTATCTATCAGAACGATACCAGTTTGTCTCCATTAACAATGAATCTTCCGCTTGTTCCAGAGTAAGATATGGTATACCACAAGGATCTGTACTTGGGCCTCCTGCTCTTCTCATCATACATGTTGCCTCTTGGCAATATCATCCGTAAACATGACATGAGTTTCCACTGCTACGCGGATGACACTCAGCTATACATATCAGTCAAACCCGATGTCCCTCTGAATATATCAAACATGGAGGCCTGCCTAACAGATGTAAAGAATTGGATGGCCCGAAATTTTCTCCTCCTCAACTCAGACAAAACCGAAATATTGGTCGTTGGCCAAAATTCAATCAGGAGCAAATTCACTCATTTTACACTGGACCTTGATGGTGTCTCCCTTGCCTCGAGTACAGCCATCAAAGACCTTGGTGTTGTTATTGATCCTGAGCTCTTCTGAAACTCGCATAACTAACACCTCTAGGAAAGCCTTCTTCCATTTGAGAAATATAGCCAAAATCAGGAAAACTGTATCAATTAATGATGCTGAAAAATTAATCCATGCCTTTGTAACATCCAGATTAGACTATTGTAATGCCCTCTTGTCAGGATGTGCAAATGTATCACTAAAACCCCTTCAACTGGTACAAAATGCAGCTGCTCGAATCTTAACTAGAACTAAACGCTTTGAGCACATTACCCCAGTTCTAGCTTCTCTCAATTGGCTACCCATTAAATACCGGATTGATTTTAAAATACTCACATTTAAAGCTTTAAATTGGCTTGCCCCTCCCTATCTTAAGGACCCTCTTCACCCATACCTTCCACAAAGAGCCCTTCATTCCCAAAATTCCAGGCTTCTCATCATTCCAAGAGTGGGCAAAACTACTATAGACAGTCAAGCCTTTTCCTATCAAGCCCCTCTCCTGTGGAACAGCTTACCCACCAAGGTTCGAGGAGCAGACCCTCTCTTGACCTTTAAGTCTAGGCTCAAAATATATCTATACAGTAAATGCTTCAGCTGAGGGACATGGCCTGGTGCTGGCATGGATCATAGAGTCTCTGGTGGACTAAGTGGTCATTGCTGTCACTTTATCATGGCATGGACTCTGTGCCGTGATCTGGTGTTGACTGCCTTAGGGTCGCCCTCATGATTATGCCAGTCCCTTGCCTCCCGTCCCCTAGGTATGCTGCCATAATGTTAGCCTGCCGGGGTTTTTACCTTGTTGCACACTGGCATCTTCTTCCTTGCCCCTCCTTTCCTGCCTCTCTGTTGTACATTCCTGCCATTCTTATCATCCACTAATCACTGTCTTCTATTTGTTTCCTATCCCTGCTCTGGCTCCTGCCTAGAGCTGCAGCCCAAGTGTCACATTCCGACTTCCAGTCCTGCTACCTTGCTGCCCTGCCTATCAAGCCACCTGTGTTCCAAGAACCAGACATCCTAGGATACATTTTTATAATTACTCTGCTGTTAATTACTTCTGTCTACCAAACTCAAATGTCCTAAAGTACATTGTACAACTTTGTTTTGTCTTTAATTCTGTCTGCCCAGTGCTGGCCAGAAGCAGATAGGCTCCCCCTCTGAGCCGGGTTCTGCTCAAGGTTTCTTCCTGTTACTCAGGGAGTTTTCCTTGCCACTGTTGCCTTAGGCTTGCTCTCAGGGGGTCACAGGCCTGGGAACAATGTAAAGCTGCTTTGTGACAACTGCTGTTGTAAAAAGCTCTATACAAATAAAATTGAATTGAAAATTGAATTGAGTGGATCTGAGAGCGTTTCTGGCATTCGACTGGAAACTCTGTGCTGAGTGGTTGTCTTCCCTGGGAAAGGCTTTATTCGACCCTCGGAGTGCAACAGAGAGCTTTTTTGGCATTCTACTGGAAAATCTGTGATGATTGGATATCTTCCTTGGGAATTGCTTTTTTGGACTCTGGGAGTGCATATGATATTGTTTCTGCCATTCTACAGGAAACTCTGTGCTGAGTTGCAGCGTTCCCTGGGAATGATTTTTTGAACTGCATTTGAGAGAGTTTATAGCATTCTACTGGAAACGTTGTGATAAGTAGTAGTCTTCCCTGGGAATCGCTTTTTTGGACCATGGGAGTGCATCTGAGAGCGTTTCCGGCATTCTACTGGCAACTCTTTGCTGAGTTATTGTTCCTGGGAATCGCATTTTTGGACGCTGGGAGTGCATCTGAGAGCGTATGTGGCATTCTACTGGAACCTCCGTGCTGAGTATCTTCCCTGGAAATGGCTTTTTTGGACTCTGGGAGTGCATCTGAGAGCATTTCTGGCACTCTACTGGATACTCTGTGCTGAGCGGATATCGTCCATAGAAATCACTTTTTTGGACTCTGGGATTGCATCTGAGAGAGTTTCTGCCATTCTACTGGAAACTCTGTGCTGAGTGGCAGTCTTCCCTGGGAATCTCTTTTTTGCATGCTGACAGTGCATCTGAGAGTGTTTCTGCCATTCTACTGGAAACTTTGTACTGAGTGGATATCATCCCTGGGAATGGCTTTATTGGACTCTAGTAGTGCATCTCTGAAATTGTTTCTGGTATTCCACTGGAAACTCTGTGATGAGTGGATATCTTCCCTTGGAATTGCATTTTTGGACTCTGGGATTGCATCTGAGAGCGTTTCTGCCTTTCTACTGGATACTCTGTGATGATTGGATATCATGCATAGTAATCACTTTTTTGGACTCTGGGAGTGCATCTGAGAGCGTTTCTGCCATTCTGCTGGATGCTCTGATGAGTGGATATCATCCCTGGGAATAGCTTTTTTGGACTCTGGGAGTGCATCTGAGAGTGTTTCGGGCATTCTACTGGAAACTGTGAAGAGTGGTTGTGTTCCCTGGGAAACGTTTTATTCGACTTTGGGAGTGCATCTGAGAGCGTGTCTGGCATTCTACTGGAAACTCTGCTGAATGGATATCATCCCCGGTATTGACTTTTTTGTACCCTGTGAGTGCATCTGAGAGCGTTTCTGGCATTCTCCTGGAAACTCTGCTGAGTGGATATCTTCCCTGGGAATCGCATTTTTGCACTCAGGGAATGCATTAGAGAGCATTTTCTGGCATACTACTGGAAACTGTGCCGAGTGATTATCTTCACCGGAAATGACATTTTCGGACTCTAGGACATCATCTGAGAGCGTTTCTACTGGAAACTCAATTTAAGTGCTGAGTGGCGGTCTTACCTGGGAATCAATTTTTTGGATGCTGAGAGTGCATCTGAGAGTGTTTCTGGCATTCTACTGTAAACTCTGCTGAATGGATATCTTCCCTGGGAATCGCATTTTTGGTCGCTGGGAATGCATCTGAGATTGTGTCTGCCTTTCTACTGGATACTCTGTGTTGATTGGATATCATGCATAGTAATCACTTTTTTGGACTCTGGGAGTGCATCTGAGAGTGTTTCTGGCATTCGACTGGAAACTTTGTGATGAGTGGCAGTCTTCCCTGGGAATTGCATTTTTGGACTCTGGGAGTGCGTCAGAGAGCTTTTCTGGCATTGTTTTGGAAAATCTGTGCTGAGCAGATATCTTCCCTGAGAATCGCTTTTTTTGACACAGAGTTCATCTGAGAGTGTTTCTGGTGTTCTGCTGGAACCTCTGTGCTGAGTGGCTGTCTTCCCTGGGAATTGCTTTTTTGGATGCTGAGCGTGCATCTGAAAGCATTTCTGCTATTCTACTGTAAACTCTCTCCTGACTGATTATCATTACTGGGAATCGGATTTTTGGATTCTGGGAGTGCATCTGAGAGTGTTCCTGGCATTCTACTGGAATCTCTGTGCTGAGTGGATGTCTTCCTGGTGTCGCGGTCATGTTTGTCTAGGGGTATAATTTTCAATTTCAAGAGAAGGCAGCTGGCCTGGAATGGTGAAACTGGACGGGACACCTGAACTTACCTTCACCAGGTCACTTTGTGCACTCACTGGGCCAGCCCAAGCAACCGCGCTCCGCTGGGGAAGAGCTCCGCGTCTTTTGTTTTTGAGTTTAGTTTAGTTTGTATAGGATAGTTTTCTAAAAGCACAGCAGGCACAAATGGAAACAAAAACAAAAACAACCTGGATGAAGAAAATGGGGCTAGGCAAGCTTTTCCTGACAGACAGGCAGGTCCCAGGTGCATCCCAACACACACCGGTTTCCCTCCATTTTGGCTTTTTAAAAAGAAAAGAACCTCCCCCATTACCGACCGGCGCCCAATCAGGAGACAAGGCGTCATCCCAATTTCCCATACCAGCCACCATTCCCACAGCTGCCATGCCACTAACTGAGTGTTAGTTTCTATATTTAAATATTTTGTTAATAAGAGGCATTAGGAGTTCTCACTGACGCGTGGGCAAAACAGTCCTCCCCCACTCAAAAAGAAAAGAAAAATTTTTTTTATTTTCTAATTCTTGTAAAAATATGTAAGAATTTTATTATACATTACCTTTTTTTGTTTTTTCCCTTTTTCATGTTTCACAAACACTATACATAAAAAACATGAAACATGCACCCAACCACAATGCACAAAGAATATAACAGCCATAAATTCCAGCAAGACAATGGTCACCATCCTAGTGAAAGTCCCAATTTTACCCCTGGGTTTCACTCTGCACCTCTGGCCTAGGGAGTCTGCGCTCGAGCCAGCCCGCACAGATGAAAAGAACAGGTAAACAGTACTCCAAGAAGGGGAGCTCAGCTCTATACTCTTCAAAGAGGCCACTACCCCAACACAGACGGGATAACGCATCCGCCAGCGCATTGTCTTTGCCAGCTACATGCCAAACTACAAGGTTATATGGCTGCAAGATCAAGCTCCATCGGAACACTCTGGAATTTGCCACCTGAAATTTTGCTACGAATGTCAATGGATTGTGGTCAGAATAGACCACCACAGGACCACCCATGCTGGAAACATAAACTTCAAAATGCTGGACTGCCAGGACCAAGGCCAAAGCCTCTTTCCCCACTGTGGAATAGGCTTTTTGATGGTGATTCAACTTCTTTGAGAAGTAAGCCACAGGTTTTTCCACACCAGCCTCATCTGCCTGCAAAAGAACAGTGCTGACCCCAACGTCACAAGCATCCACCCCCAAAGCAAACGGACGGCAAAAATCAGGGGCCTTCAGCACCGGTTCACAGGATAAGATAGCCTGAACCTGGTCCAAGGCATCCTGACACTCTGGGGTCCAATTACATTTAACACCCTTGCACAGCAAATTAGTAAGAGGGGCGGTAACAGCTGCAAAATTTGGCACAAAACGCTGATAAAACCCACACATGCCTAACACCCGCATCAACTGCCACCGAGTGGTAGGCACAGGGAGCTCCATAATGGCCTGCACCTTTGCTAAGCGTGGCAACACCGCTTCACACCCTACACGGTGTCCGAGGTAAGTTACTTGACTTTTGCCAAACTCACACTTTGGGAGATTGATGAGAAGCTGGGCCTTCTCCAACCAGTCAAACAAATGCTGGAGATGCACAAAATGATCCAGCCAGCTCCCACTATATGCAACCACATTGTCAATGTATGTGACCACATGATCCAAGCCAGATGTAACAGAGTTTGTAAGTCGCTGAAAAGTTGCGGGAACATTCTTCATCCCGAACAGGAGAACTCTGCACCGGTACAAGGCATCATGGGTAACGAATGCTGAGACATCGCGAGCCCTTTCAGTTAATGGCACTTGCCAATACCCCTTGAGCAGATCGAGTTTTGAAACGAACTGTGCTTGGCCAATCCGATCAATACAATCCTCGATGCGAGGAATAGGGTACACGTCAGTCTTTGTCACTGCATTCACTTTACGGTAGTCAATACAAAGACGTGACGTGCCATCACTTTTTGGCACAACAACAACAGGGGAACTCCATTCCCCAGACCCTGGTTCTATGGCTCCAATGTCCAGCATGTAGTCAATCTCTTGACGAAGCTTTTCTTTCTTAAAAGGAGGCAAATGGTATGGGTGTTGCTTGATGGGTGTCGCTCCTCCCGTATCTACATCATGCTCTGCTAAAGTGGTTAGCCCTGGCCAATCGTGAAACAAGGAGGGATAGGCAGTCACCAGGTCAACAACGTCCTGCGCCTGGGCCTCTGACAAATGAGTCAGATATTGTTGTAACCTCTCACGAGCTTGGGTATTGTCCAGCCGAGCACTGACTGGCTCTGGCATGGAACACCCCTCCTCAATCTCATCTGAGGGAGTCATCACGACACAGACAGGGTGAGCGAGATCCCGCGCCACGTACAACTTTAGCAAGTTGATGTGACACAGCCGTGTTTTCCGCCGCCGCTCTGGTGTGCTAATAACATAATTGTAAGAACCAACCTTCCTAACAACCACATAGGGACCGCTAAAACAAGTACCGAATCTCTCACCTTCGACAGGCATGAGCATGAGGACCTTGTCCCCAGGAGCAAAAGAACGCTGCACTGCCTTTCGATCATATTGATGTTTTGACCGTGCTTTAGCAGCAGTCAATTTCTGGGCTGCCACCTTCCAAGCAGCCCTCAGACGATCCTGAAAAGTAGAAACATATTGCAGAACATCCCCCTTTGTTTGGGGCTCCAGGAGTCGCTCCCTCATTATGCTTAGTGGACTCCGGACCTCATGTCCATACACTAATTCAAAGGGAGTAAAACCTGTGGATTCATTCACAGCGTCCCGGATGGCAAACAAAAGAAATGGCATCGCTATATCCCAGTCCCTAGGACAATCCATGCAAAAAGTGTGAGTGATGCCAAGTTTGCACATGACGCTCTGGAACACGCCAGAGGTAAAATTAGTTTCGCGGTCTGACTGGACCTCTTTAGGAAGGCCCACACATGAAAAGAACCGCAACAACGCCTCAATGAGTGTGGGTGCACGGATGTTATGCAAAGGCACTGCCTCCGGGAACCGTGTTGCCACATCCATAAACAAGTACTCGGGTCCCTTTTTGGTTCTGGGAAGGGGGCCAACACAATCAATAAAAACTTGAGAGAAAGGGGCCTCTACCACTGGAGTAGGTTGCAATGGAGCCACAGAAAGACAGTGGCTAGCCTTGCCAGCAAACTGGCAGGCATGGCACGAATGGCAAAACTGGAGCACATCACACCTAACAGTGGGCCAATAGAAATGATTTAATAGACGTGCAAGAGTCTTCTTGACGCCTAAATGGCCAGCAAAGGGGGTCTTGTGAGCCAGCCGCATCACCTCCTGCCTAAAACTAGTAGGTACCACAATTTGTGTGCGAACCCACCAATCCTCATCAGCAGGGCAGTCCGCAGGCTGCCACTTCCTCGTTAGAATATCATGCTCCACGAACTCACCAACAGCCATTTCCTTACTCTCCTCAACTGTCATAGCTCATTTCCACAGTGAAGCCAGTGAGGGATCCTGGTTTTGCTCCCGGATCAATACCTCCCGAGAAAACTGAGTGGCATCCGTCACCTGAGACAAGGAAGTACCAAGGCCTTTAGCCGAGATCCCTTCCTTGCTCACAGCTTGAGCAAAAAATGTGTCGGCCAGGCTAATGGGCTCATCCTCCCCACTAGAGGAGGGCACTGCTGGGGCCTCTTCACCAAGAGAGGATGACACCTCACCAGAGTGAGTCTCCGCTTGCTGTGCCTGAGCACGGGTCACCACACACGTAGAGAACACCTCCAGGTGCCTCCATTTCAACTTCTGCGTTTCAGGGACCTCAAGCGGAGTGGAAACAACCACCAGTGTCACACACACTTGCAACCCTGCCAGGTCATTGCCTAACAACAGGCTAATACCCTGTACAGGTAATGTCGGCACCACACCAACAGTCACTGGCCTAGTCACTACATTAGATTTCAAATGCATCGTACGCAGGGGCACACACTCATACTGCCCCCCAGACCTTTAATCAGTGCAGACCGATGTGAAATGTCAGCAGGCAGCTCAATCACTCCTTCCAGTAGGAGAGACTGTGCCGCACTTGTATTACACAAAATCGTGATGGGCGCTTCCTCCCCTCCCGGGGCCACTGACACAGTTCCCACTGATGTAAATGGCTGATAACTGCCTGGAAGTGACAAAGGAGCCTCACTGTGACCACCCCAGCTCAGTCCATCTTCGCTCCTGGTCAAAGAGGCTACCAGCGCAACCGACTTGGCCTGGCTCTCCAGCTGGCCATGTCGGGGACACTGTGACTTCACATGACCAGGCCACCGACAACCATGGCAAATAATGTCACGATCTTCCTGGAGCTGAGGGCATTGAGGTTTAATGTGACCTGGCTCCTTGCAGTGATGACACACAATGGAGGAGCGGAACCTCTCGTCCTTCCCCACAACCTGCCGCTGGACACCAGATGACTTACCCCCAAAAGAGTTGCCCTTACCAGATGTCTCCCTACCGCGTTCATGATCAGGGCGCCCACCACCATGATGCCCTAGACCTAAAGACCCACTGTGGATGACTTCATAGGCATCAGCTGCCTGGGCAGCATCCAGTAATGTAGTGATCTTCTGCTCACTAAGATAAATCTCAACTGCCCTAGGAACGCTGTTCTTAAATTGTTCCAGCAGCAGCAGCTCTTTTAGTTGAGCGAAATCATAAGTTTCCGTAGTTCTAAGCCAATGCTCATAAGCCACAACCAACTTCCTAGACAATTCCAACTATGACTCACCATCTCCACGTTTCACAGTCCGAAAACGCTGTCGGTAGGTCTCGGGGACTCCGCCATATGCCATCTGGACTGCTGTTTTCAAGGAGTCATATTCCAACCCCATGCGAGGGTCCAAGGCCGCAAAGGCTACCTGTGCCTTGCCCTGTAAAACACTCTGCACAAGTAAGGGCCACTTGGCTTTGGGCTAGTCACATTCCTGAGCGACAACCTCAAATGCATCAAAAAATGTATCAATGTCCTCCTCTGAGAACTTAGGCATAAGAGAAATAGCAGAGCGCACATCAAAGCGAGGCTCCATGGGAGAAACACCCTTGGCAGCCCTAGTTCGGTCCACCTCAAACTGGGCCAACCGCTCCCTGGACTCACGCTCTTCTCTCTCTGCCTGCAGTAGCCTTTCTTTCTCCACAACCGCTCTCTCTCTCTTCATCGGCCCATACCTCTTCCAACTCCAGAGTGGCAATAACAAGTTTAGCTAGGGCAGGTTTTAGGATACCCTCTGGCACCTCTACCTCTTGCTCTGCCGCAAGCTGCAGTAACTGATCTTTGATGAGCTGTCTAAACTTCCGGTGGGAGGAAAATGCCATCTTCACCACAGACTGCTCCTCAACTTCCTGGCCATTATATGACATCCTGAGCCAGACCTCAAAATCACACACAGGAAGGAGAAAACAAAATGCACGCAAAAGCGCAAAAACCTGAGAGAGAGGGAGCAAAGGTAAAACACCAGGGAGAAACTTGTCTAGAAAGCTGGGACAAAAATGTGCCCCGCAGGCCCTAAACAGTCAAGCAATACAAATGACCCATTTATATTGCTTGACTGTTTAGGGCCTGCATAAATTGCATAAGTATTAAGCCCTCAAACAGGTATGCACTGCAAAAATGACCACTGCCAAAATCATCCAAGCCTTTACCCACCCCTACCAATCCAGCTCCTCAAATTGAATAGGCTGAATTGGCAACACACCGACGGAACACACACCGCATACCTACCAAGGGAAAAATAAATTTCCGATAATAGCGTCACGGCCCAACTACCTCCCCAAAGAGGCTGGCTAATGCACACTCCTTCAGCCTGTAGCCAAATCAAAACACATTCAATTACCAATCGAAGAACCAGCTTTTTTAAAAGGTAATAGTTAACACAATGATAATTCCTTACCTTTACGTTCCCTTACGTAAAACTGCAAACCGTCCATAAGTGCAACTAGCCAGTGAAAGCAACACGGGCTACACAAAATATAGGCAACTCACCAAACACTGCAAGCGCTACACACAGACAGTGTCCGGAGCAACCGCAATGCCAGTCCAAACTTAAAGATGGCGATTAATATAGATCTGCTTACCCAGCAAACATACACCACATCAGGATATCATACCCAGCCAGCTAAACAAATCACTGCACAAGAGTATGTTAGCAGCACCTACCGTAGCTTCCAATAAACTAAACTCACACTCTACTCCTCGTGATTGTAAGAGCAATACGACAGCTAAGATAACTCACAAAAGATAGCAGAGGACCTTACTGTTTAGTTTGTTACAAAACAGTCTTGATATTCAGATCCCGGACGGAGCCCCCAATTGTCGCGATCATGTTTGTCTAGGGGTATAATTTTCAACTTCAAGAGAAGGCAGCTGGCCTGGAAGGGAAACCGGAACCTACCTTAACCAGGTGGCTTTGTGCGCTCACCGGGCCAGCCCAAGCCGCCTCTCTGCCGGCGAAGAGCTCTGTGTCTTTTGTTTTTGAGTGCCCAATCGGCACCCAATCAGGAGAAAAGGCATCGTCCCAATTTCCCGTACCAGCCACCATTCCTAAAGCACAGCTGCCATGCCAGAGTGTTAGTTTATATATTTAAATATTTTATTAATATTTTATATGCCATTCTACTGGAAACTCTGTGCTGAGTGGATATCTCCCCTGGGAATCGCTTTTTTGGATGCTGAGAGTGCACCTGAGAGCATTTCCACCATTCTACTGGAAACTCTGTGCTGACAAACACTGTGCTGAGAATCGCTTCTTTGGACTCTGAGAGTGCATCTGAGAGCATTTCTGGCATTCTACTGGAAACTCTGTGCTGAGTGGTTATTTTCCCCGGGAAGCGCTTTTTTGGATGCTGAGAGTGTATCTGACAGCGTTTCTGGCCATTCTATTGTAAACACTCTGCTAAGTGGCAGTCTTCCCTGGGAATGGCTTTTTTGGACTCTGGAAGTCCATCTGAGAGTGTGTCTGGCATTCTACTGGAAACTTTGTGTTGAGTGATTATCTTCCCTGAGAATCACTATTTTTGGACTCTGAAAGTGCATCAGAGATCTTTTCTGGCATTCCACTGTAAACTCTGTACTGAGTGTTTATCTTCCCTGGGAATCGCATTTTAGGACTTTGGGAGTGCATCAAAGACTGTCTCTGGAATTCTACTATAAACTCTGTGCTGAAAGTTAGCCTTCCCTAGGAATCACTTTTTTTGGACTCTGGGAGTGCATCAGAGAGCGTTTCTGGCCTTCTACTGGAAACTCTATGCTGAGTACTAGCCTGCCCTGAGAATCACTTTTTTGAACTTGAGAGTTCATCAGAGAGCATTTCTGGCTTTCTACTGGAAACTCTGTGCTGAGTGATTATCTTCCTTGGGATTTGCCTTTTTGGACTGTGAGAGTGCATCTGAGAGCATTTCTGGCATTCTACTGGAAATTATGTGTTGAGTGGACATCTTCCCTGGGATTCGCTTTTTTGGACTCTGCGATTGCATCAGAGAGCGTTTCTAGCATTCTACTAGAAACTCTGCTGAGTGGTTGTCTTCCCTGGCAATCACTTTTTAAGATATGGGAGTGTTTCAGATCACATTTCTGGCATTCTACGGCAAACCCATTGCTGAGTGGTGGTCAAATCTGGGATTCGCATTTTTGGCCTCTGGGAGTGTTCCAGATCGTGTGCCTGGCCATCCAGTGTAAACTCAAAATTGAGTGGTTGTCTTCCCATGGAATCAAGTTTGTTGGACTCTGGGAGTGTTCCAGATAACTTTTCTGGCATTCTACTGGAAACTCATTAGCTGAGTGGTGGTCAACCCTGGCAATGGCTTTTTTGGACTCTGGGAGTCTTCCAGCTCACGTTTCTGGCCTTCCACTGCAAACTCATCACTGAGTCGTAATCATACCGGGATTCATTATTTGGACTCTGGGAGTGTTCTAGATAACGTTTCTCGCATTCTACTGGAAACTCATTGCCGAGTGGTGGTCAAACCTGGCAATTGTAAAAAATTGTAATAGTATTGTGTAGAATCTACATTGTACGCAGAGAGAGTACATAAATTTGTTTAGCACATGTTGGGCAGAGCCATGGCTCTGATGATGGGATAAAGTGAGTCAATCAAGTAAATGTATCAATACTAATTTTTCTCGCGATATCCTGTGCAATCACGCATTGCACGCAATGCATTGAGAAGGGTCTGACTGCAGAGCCACAATTTCAGAGCAGCAGTTTCACAACAGCAGTTTCAGGTCAGTGGCATTGAACGCATGCACAGTACGACATTATGTGAACCTGCTAATTCTCACGATTGTGCCATGTAGGCAGCGAACATTTGTGCTGGTTGTATGTGTCGCCATGCATATTACCATTCAGGAAGGGATGTCATTGCCAATATATGAGCAATGTCGATCATGCTGCCCATTTTGTTCAACAGAATATTATAAGCCAACAGCAGCTGGTCACCTTAAATTACATTTTAACCAGGCAGTCCAACATTACATTTTAACCAGTGTTGGCTTTCGGTGAAATTGATGCACTTGCAAGCTAACTAATAAACTGTTGTACAAAGAACTTCAGTCTGGACTGTAATTGTAGAAGAGGTAAAAGATGTTTATTGATGATCTTCGGTACAGCAAGGCTTCGCAGTCTCAGATGTTACTAAGTTTCACACTTAGAGTTTCACGCCTTACACACTCATCAACCTCTCACAGTCCAGTTCCTCCCCGTTGGCAGTTGGGGGTAGAGAGATAGAGTGCGAAACTCTGCTTACAAAGAACATCTTATAGTATTCTGAGAGTGGGAGATTGATGACCAAGCTGTACAGAATATTTAATGATAACTGACCTTGCATCGTCTAGAGTCTGGCGCCTAATTGGAAAAACATTGCTTCCTAGGTTGATAGGAGGGCACACACTGACCCAACTCCTCTTTGTCACAAACACAGACAAGGGAATGGAGTGGGAGAAAGGTCCCGCTAGGTAGTAAGTCCCTATATCACCAAATCTTTAATATAAGAGTGTCAAAGATCTAAGGCATCTTGGTTATGATATATACACCTAAAGCATCGTGATAGTGATATATGCACTGAAATATAAAGTGACCTAGTACTGAACTACAGCTATATGAGTGCTCAAAATCATGGGCCTTTCCGTTGGTATGGCCTTGTACCACGTACACACAGTGTGTCTACATAGCAGCATCACTTGGAATGTAGGTCATAGGTCACAGCTCTGTGATCAGCCTAAAACTACACAGAATACAATCATCATTGTCCCAGTGTCTACTAATTCTACTAAATTGATCAGTCTACTAATATAATGATCACTAAATAATCACCACTATTCTTCACCAGGCAGTCCTACTGTGTGTACATATATATATATATATATATATATATATATATATATATATATATATATATATATATATATATATATATATATATGTATAAACTATAACCTGTAGCTAGGCTACTACTGCAATTTTATATTCTTTAGGAGGGGACTTTTTAATACTAAATTGAGTGCCCTGTCAGCTACATACCATATTTTTACTTTTACACACTTGTGACAAGAAATTGTAAAAGTCGTAGTTTGAGGCTTATTGCATGTGTGCACAGTCCAAATAGCCTTGTCTCTATACAGGAGTGTGGAGCTAGCAACCCAGTCCAAGGTCCTGATAAGTCTGAAACACTCTGAACATCAACATTATGTTATTTGGAATTTCTTTAGCTAGGCCTAAATGTCAGTGAAGTTGTATTCCTGCTAGTGTAATTGTTTTGGTGGTTCCAATAAAATAATATTATGCTCAGTTTAAGCCTGTTGGTAGTAAAGTTTTATTCCTGCACATGTAGTGTAAGTGGACACAAGCCCCCGTATCATTAAAGCCCACTATCAACTTTGAGGTTAAATTCAAGGATAATTTTGTGCTGATAATTATTTCAGCTAATTAAGGTATTAAGTTCTTAGGCCTACTCATGTCCGATTTTGGGGTGTCTATGTCAAGAGTTCCTCCTCACAGCGGCAATTCTTCGTGCTATACTCCCAGGGAGAGCGAGGGGGCTCGGGTGTGTGGCAGGTGTAAGTCATGATTGAATTATCGGGATGTGGACAGGACTCGCTGCCTGGTGCGTGCTCCTCACCTGCTGCTTATGTAGTTAAGTGGACACCAGGTCTATTAAGGCAGGTGAGTAGGAGCACCACAGCACAGACAAGCTGGGAGGCTGAGGGCACGGGTTTTATTGTGCAGATTATTTTTTTGGTTGTTAAGTGTGCCGGCACCGTGAAATTTATGTGGGTTATTTTCGGTTTAGTTTGGTTTTGTTTTGTTTTTGGTTTGAGCCCCGGGAGTCGCGACCAGGGCAGATTTTGGAGTTTTGTTTTCATTGGTTAATTTTTTTTTCCTCTTTTTCTTTTGGCGTGCATGGGTGAGAGTTTGTCCGTGTGTGTGTCTTTTAGGTGGCTCCAGGGAAAAGTGGTGACCCAAAGAGAGTACCTCGGCCAGTCCCTGAGGGAGAAGGAAAACGAACAGTTCCAGGACGTGGCTGGGACCAAGGAGAGCCCCCACCCCGCGAAAGTGTGCGCCCGGCAGGGGGATCGCCTGGTTGAGAGGTAAGCGTTTGACACCGCGAGCTGACAATTGTGTGTGTGAGTCCCTGGCACGAGCTGGGAGGAAAGGGGCGGACCAGCTGCAGAACTGTTTCCCTCAGCGAGACCCCGCGGAGCTGGCACAAGCTGCCAGCGGGAAGACGACATGGGTCGCCGCCCGAGCCGCCAGCCTGTTCACAGGAGTGACGAGGAGGGTGTGTCTTTTTGCATTTCTTTTTTTTTGTCTTGGGACGTAGGCGAGGCCCAACATGGTGGAGCGGGCTGAGCTTCGTCCCCCCTTATTTCCTTTGGTGTTCTGTGTGTGTCTGCCTGGGGTGTGTGTGCATGTGGGTGCGTGTGCGGAGCCTCCCACGTGGCCGTAGGACTTCCCCTTTGGTGTGGAAGAGTGGTCCTCTTTCTCCCCAAGCCCGGGTGGCAGGGGTGCCGTGCAGTGTGGCACGTGTGCAGGAGGTTAGTGTGTGGTGTGTGGGTGTATGGTGTGTGGGATTGCGCACCTGCTATCTGGGTCCAGGAAAGGGAGGACAGGAGTTGGTAGCAGAGGGGGGAAAGGAGAACAGCTGCGGGTGGGAAGCATATGAGCAAGGTTGAGTATCCGCTAGATGGCGCTAGTAGTTCAGGTTGGTGAGTTTTTTGTCAGTGCGTAGAGTGAAGAAAATAAATGGCCAAGAGGCTGTGGGCTGTCATTTGTTCGTGTGAGCATTCGGTTACAAATAATTAATTTCCTGTGTGAACATGGAATCAGTTACCACAAATGGCGACGAGGATTAAAGCGGAGTAAAGAGCTTTTCACCCTGCATATTGTTAGCCCAGGGCTATCGTTAGCCCTGGGCTAAGAGTTGACTCTGGGATAACTTAACCCCTTTTCACACACACATTGTTAACCCAGGTTTAACCTAAGCCCAGGGCTATACAATTCAGACTGCACTTCCACTAGTCCTGGGTAAATGTCCGTTGGAACACGCGACTAATGTTTACATTCTAGAATGACGCGTGACTACTCTTTAACAGCAAGCAGTAGTGTTAAAATATCGCCATTAGCAGGGCTTTATGTGAGAGTGGTGTTGAAACCCTAATTTTCTGAGCTTTTGTTTGAGTTGTTCCGGTGTCCTATTGAAACCTGCCTCTGCTAGCTTTCTGATAGATGGTGGAAAACCTTTCTGTTGTGGCATGTTCTACTTTGTCTTGAACAGACTTTTCCGACCACAAACTCAGGAACAATGCCGTTTCCACCTGTGACCAATTTTATCTGTTTAAGTCTTTTCCGGACATGTTGTTTTAAGTTAGCTAGCTTGCTAGGTACCTTTAACATCTGAATATTGCCGGTTTCGGTTAGTAGTAGTTACAACGTAAACATAAAGCACACGCGTACTGTAATGACATGACAGTTGAAGTTGTGTGATTGGACAACAAAAACGTGACGCAAAGTCCATTGTTTACTTGTTACATTGTTTAGCCCCATTTCACATTGGCACCTTTTAGGCCCGTGTTTAGTTGATTTTCAGAGGATAACCCGCAAACTCGGGGCTAACCCTGCTCCGGAGCAGGGCCAGCAACCCCTAGGCTAAAGTCGGGGTTAGCCCACTTTCGAAAGTGCCAGGATTGGGCCAGTGTGAAACCTTTCTTAGCCTGGGGCTAACAGCTCCCTTAGCTTGGGGCTGAGAAGGTTCTAAGAATGCTTTTAGCCCTGGGCTAAATGCAGTGTGAAAAGCCTATAAGAAAAGTGATCTCCTGAAGTTTTCGTTTGAGAGAGACGGAACTGTGAACAATGAGAAGTACTGCAGGGAGCAGCATGGCGAGTTTGGTAGGAAGCACGGTGCCATTCAATAGTCAGGAACAGACCTGGGAAGAATATTGTGAAGTTCTACAGCATTTTTTTGATGCAAACGGGATTAAGGAAGCAGAGAGAAAGAGGGCTATTTTGTTAAGTTCAGTGGGACGTCAGACGTACAGCTTGATCCGAAATCTACTTAGCCCTGCCAAACCTGGTGCGAAAACCTATGACGAACTTGTTAAACTCTTGAACAAACGCTTCAATCCAAAACCCAGTGAAATTGTTCAGCGTTTCAAATTCAACTCCAGGACCAGAAAACCAGGGGAGACTGTGTTGGACTATGTTGCCACGTTGAGAAAATTGGTGCACGACTGCAATTATGGAGACAAACTGATGGAAATGCTGAGGGATAGACTGGTATGTGGGATTGGATGACCCGATACAACGCCGATTATTATCATAACCCGAGCTGACCTTTGACAAGGCCCTAAAAATATCACAGGCAATGGAAGCAGCAAACAAAGATGTGCAGGAATTACAAACTCATTTTTCGGAGGCCTCTCTGTCTGCAAGTAACCAGGAGGTGCACAAGATGGCTGCTGCACGATCAGAGACGAGTGGTGAGCGCCGCAGAGCATGCTACAGGTGCGGTAGTGAACAACACATTTCCAATGAGTGTCTCCGAAAAATGCCATAAGTGCGTTAAGAAGGGGCATATTCAGAAAATGTGCAGATCTAGAGTCTCACTGGGGACATCACAGGGAAAAGGTGAAGAAAATCTAAAGACTAGGAAATGGGGGCAAACCCAGAGAACACATCATGTTAGTGGGAGCGAGGAACATGAAGTGGACACAGGCTGCGGGGTGACAGTAATGAATGATTCAGACTTTCAAAAGCTGTGGACTAGTGAGATTAGGCCAGAATTGAAAAAAGTGCCCCATAAAACTGAAAACATATACCGGACAGAAAGTGGACATACTGGGAACTGTGACCGTTGCTGTGAAGCACAAGAAAACAGTGAAAGACTTACCGTTAGTGGTAGTACCAGGCACCGGACCAAACTTACTTGGAAGAGGCTGGATAAAAGAACTGGGCTGAATGGAGCTCAATAAATCACCTGACTGGCACAAAAGTGCAAACATTACAAGAGGTACTGACGCAAGGAGGTCTTTAAAGAAGAACTAGGTAAGCTGAGGGGACCACCAGCAAAGATTTACATGGATAACGAAACAACACCCAGATTTTTTAAACCAAGACCAGTCCCATATGCAATGAGAGCAAAAGTGGAGGCCAAGTTGGACCGTTTGCTGAGAGAGGATGTAATTGAGCCAGTCAAATATTCAGAATGGGCAGCTCCCATAGTACCAGTACTCAAACCAGATAATTCAGTGAGGCTGTGTGGGGATTACAAATTGACTGTAAACAGAGTGTCAAAAATTGAGCAACATCCTATTCCCAGAATAGAGGACTTGTTTGCAGACCTGTCAGGGGGAGAAAAATTTAGCAAGTTAGACATGAGTCATGCTTATCACCAAATTGCTTTAGATGAGGAGTCAAAGAAGTATGTGACGGTGAACACTCACAAGGGGTTATTCACCTATAAAGTCTTGCCTTTTGGGGTCTCTTCAAGTCCCACCATTTTTCAGCGCACAATCGAGGGAGTTCTACAAGGGATTCCATATGTGGCGATTTTTCTGGATGACATCCTCCTGACGGGCTGAAATGACCAAGAGCATCTAGAGACACTAAAAGTGGTGTTGCAGTGATTACAGGATGCCGGGCAGCGGCTCAAGAGAAGCAAGTGCACCTTCATGGCAAGTGAAGTGGTTTTCCTGGGGCACAAAGTAGACTCCAGGGGCCTACATTCAATATCAGAGAAGGTAAAAGCCATTGAAAATGCACCACCACCATCAAACGTGACTGAGCTTAAGGCTTATTTGGGGCTGTTGAATTATTATAATAAGTTCCTGCCCAACTCAGCAACTGTTTTAGCTCCTGTTCACAAATTGTTGTGTAAAGACACTAAATGGAGATGGGGTGCAGAACAGCAAGCTGCATTTCAAGAGTCAAAGAGACTGTTGCAGTCTGCAGAGGTCTTAGTCCATTATGACCCTGAAAAAGAGATCATACTGTCGTGTGATGCCTCTCCATATGGTGTAGGAGCGGTTCTATCTCACAAAATGCCAAACGGAGCAGAGAGACCAATAGGGTTCATGTCCCGCACTGTAAGCAGAGCAGAAAGAAATTACTCCCAATTGGATAAAGAGGGCCTAGCAGTAATTTTCGGAGTTCAGAGGTTCCACAAATACATTTATGGCCGTAAATTTACAGTTGTCACTGATCACAAACCTCTGCTGTCACTATTCAATGAATTGAAGGAAGTGCCACAGATGGCCTCTCCGCGAATCCAGAGGTGGGCAGTGACCTTACGGGCATATGAATATGAGATCATTTACAGACCAGGGAAGCATCATGAGAATGCCGACGCTCTCAGCCAACTGCCGTTACCAGAAGGACCAAAAACAGGCGCCAGAAGAGAGAGTACTCATGCTGGAGAACTCGGACATAACACCAGTGTCAGCAGACCAGGTGCGATCATGGACAAACAGAGATTCAGTGCTGGCTAGAGTGAGAGACATGGTACAGAAAGGGTGGTCACACAAATTAGAGGGAAATGAGTTTAAGCCAAACAATGTACGGAAGCATGAATTGAGTGTGCAGAACGGTTGTGTGCTTTGGGGAGCACGAGTCATTGTACCTAAACCAGGCCGGAGAGATGTTTTGAAACAGCTACACCAGTGCCATCCTGGGGTGTCTCGTATGAAGGCGTTGGCGCGGAGTTATGTATGGTGGCCAAAGCTGGATCATGATGTGGAGAACATGGTCAAAGTCTGCAGCACATGCCAGGAGCAGAGGCATAATCCGCCAGCAGCCCCAGTGCATCCCTGGGACTGGCCAGAGAGACCCTGGCGAAGGCTGCATGTACAGTTAGGCCCAAAAATATTTGGACAGTGACACAAGTTTTGTTATTTTAGCTGTTTACGAAAACATATTCAGGATACAATTATATAATCAATATGGGCTTAAAGTGCAGACTCTCAGCTGTAATTTGAGAGTATTCACATCCAAATTGGAGCAAGGGTTTAGGAATTACAGCTCTTTAATACGTTCAAGGGACCAAAAGTAATTGGACAATTGACTCAGAAGGCTACAAAAACGAGGCTCTTCCCTCGTTAACCTGTCATCAATTAAGCAGTTAAAAGGTCTGGAGTTGATTCCAGGTGTGGCGTTTGCATTTGGAAGCTGTTGCTGTGAACACACAACATGCGGTCAAAGGAGCTCTCAATGGAGGTGAAACAGACCATCCTGAGGCTGAAAAAAAAGAAGAAATCCATCAGAGAGATAGCAGAAATGTTAGGAGTGGCCAAATCAACAGTTTGGTACATTCTGAGAAAAAAGAGTGCACTGGTGAGCTTGGGAACTCAAAAGGCCTGGACGTCCACGGAAGACAACAGTGGTGGATGATCGCAGAATCCTTTCCATGGTGAAGAAAAACCCCTTCACAACATCCACTCAAGTGAAGAACACTCTCCAGGAAGTAGGTGTATCAGTATCTAAGTCTACCATAAAGAGAAGACTTCATGAGAGTAAATACAAAGGATTCACCACAAGGTGCAAACCATTAATCAGCCTCAAAAATAGAAAGGCCAGAATTGACTTTGCCAAAAACACCTGAAGAAGCCAGCCCAGTTCTGGAACAGCATTCTTTGGACAGATGAGACTAAGATCAACCTGTACCAGAATGATGGGAAGAAGAAAGTTTGGAGAAGAATTGGAACAGCTCATGATCCAAAGCACACCACATCTTCTGTAAAACATGGTGGAGGCAGTGTGATGGCATGGGCACGCATGGCTTCCAATGGCACTGGGTCACTTGTGTTTATTGATGATGTGAAAAAAGACAGAAGCAGCCGGATGAATTCTGAAGTGTATAGGGATATACTTTCTACTCAGATTCAGCCAAATGCAGCAAAGTTGATTGGACGGCGCTTCAAAGTACAGATGGACAATGATCCAAAACATACTGCAAAAGCAACCCAGGAGTTTTTTAAAGCAAAGAAGTGGAATATTCTGCAATGGCCGAGTCAATCACCAGATCTCAACCCAATCGAGCATGCATTTCACTTGCTCAAGACAAAACTTAAGGCAGAAAGACCCACAAACAAGCAACAACTGAAGACAGCTGCAGTAAAGGCCTGGCAAAGCATCACAAAGGAGGAAACCCAGCGTTTGGTGATGTCCATGGGTTCCAGACTTCAGGCAGTCATTGCCTGCAAAGGATTCTCAACAAAATATTGAAAAGTAACATTTTACTTAGGGTTATGTTTATTTGTCCAATTACTTTTGAGCCCCTGAAATGAGGAGCGTTTGTATAAAAATAGCTACAATTCCTACATGTTTAATCATATATTTTTGTTCAACCCCTTGAATTAAACCTTAAAGTCTGCACTTCAATTCCGTTGTAGTTGTTTCATTTCAAATCCAATGTGGTGGCATGCAGAGCCCAAATCATGAAGATTGTGTCACTGTCCAAATATTTTTGGGCCTAACTGTAGATTACGCGGGGCCCTTCATGGGAAAAATGTTTTTTATCCTAATTGATACACACTCAAAGTGGATGGATGTATATCCTGTAAATTCTGCCACCTCAACCACCACAATTGAGTGCCTACGCATTAGTTTCAGTAACCATGGGTTACCCAAACTTTTAGTTTCAGATAATGGCACTTGTTTCATGAGTGGGGAGTTTGAGGAGTTCCTAAGAAAAAATGGAATATGGCATGTGACCTCAGCACCCTACCGTGCCTCTAGCAATGGCTTGGCTGAGCGGGCCGTGCAAATTTTTAAAGAGATGATGAAAAAGTGTCCAGACGGATCATTAAAAACAAAAGTGGCAAGGGTTTTATTCAGCTACAGAACAACTCCTCAGACCACTACTGGGCTGTCGCCCGCAGAAATGTTAGTGGGTCGAAAACTTCGCTGCACTCTGGATTTGGTACATCCTGACCTGAAACAGAGAGTGCAAGAAAAACAAAGGAGACTGAAAGGAAACCATGACCGGAAGGCAAAGGAACGCAGTTTTGAAGAAGATGATCCTGTCCTCACCAGGAACTTTGGTCCTGGGCCGAGGTGGGTGCCTGGAAAAATACTGGCAGTGACTGGACCAGTCTCCTACAAGGTGATGCTGGCGGATGGCAGAATAGTCTGAAGGCACGTAGACCAAATCCATTCGCGGACAGAGTCACCTAAAGAGATCCCTGACGTAGACGTGGGGGGCTATGCTTCACCTAGTTCATTCACAGCTCCGTCAGCACCTCCAACAGGGCCAGTTTCTCCAGAGCATGCAGCATCTCCAGAACAGAACTTAATGTCAGAGCCAGTGGAGGGGAGAACCAAGCAACTTCTGGGGAGGAGATGGAGAGACCTCATGCGGTGGGAGGACACTCATCACGCTTGAGAAGACCACCCGCACATTTGAGAGACTTTGAGATGTACTAAAAAAAACAAAAAAGTTATAATTATGTATGGTTACATCAGCATAATGCTTTAAGACTTAAGAATATGTTTATGCTTAAGAGGGGGGAGATGTAGTAAAGTGGGTTTATTTGCAAGGTTGCGTATCCACTAGATGGCGCTAGTAGTTCGGGTTGGTGAGTTTTTTTTCAGTGCGTAGAGTGAAGAACTTGTGTTAGAAAATAAATGGCCAAGAGGCTGTAGGCTGTCATTTGTTCGTGTGAGCATTCGGTTACAAATAAATAATTTCCTGTGTGAACATGGAATCAGTCACTACAGTATGCTTTTTTTTCTGTACAAATAAAGTGCGCTTACCCTACTCACCTTGTCCTGGTGTCCTTGTGGTGGGTGGATCCCTAGAAGGGAACGAACTGGTTGGGGCGGGGCTGGACATAGTGTCCGCTCCCGACATCTACATACCCCATTAGCTTACACAGGCCACATAAGCTATAGTTTGTGTAATATTTACCCTGTGAATGTCTATATGCATTCAAATACGAAAGTTTGTTTTAGCCTACAGCTTAAAATATAATGTGAGCCTAACGCACAACAGTTCAGAATGATTCAGGCAAATACCTAGCCTACCAACCACACACCAGGCCTTTCGTTTTTGGAAGAAAAACGTAAAAGATTCAAAAGTGTAGTATTTCAGTTTTATATCACAAATTTATTGGAAACCCACCTAAAACGACTGAAATGTTGATTAGCCTAACGGTCGCTAAGATAAACCAAAAAAAGTGTCAGTGCATGCGCTGAATGCCACTGGCTTGAAATGGCTTCTGTGAAACTGCTGGTGTAAAACTGCGGCTCTGCAGACAGATATTAGGGGAATGCATTTGAGGAAGAAGACAGACCTGCTTTGTCACGCCATTACTCAGCTCAGCTCGGTAAGTATAGATGGCTGGAATAAATTGGAATATTGGCTAATGGGTAACCATATGTAGTATAATTTCTTGAGAGTCGCCAACATAAGTTAATGAACTGCCATGAGGTTATTTGCTCTCTGTTTAATCACTGTGTCAACTTCAACTTCAACTTTAACTGCCATGTTTCCTCGGTGAAAATAAATGGTATACTAATGCAATGATTTGTGTGTGCGTTTGGTGCTGCAGCTCACCACCAGCCTCACACTCTGAAGTTTTTGTGGTGAGTATAACTGTTATATAAATGTACATTGAAGAGAGCAATGGTGTCATTTACATTTTCAGATACAGAAATATATATTGGCTATTTGCTGTTCTGCTATAAAAATGAATAAATGTAAAAAGATTGGCATCAGCCATCAAAAAACATAATCTATTGACCTCTAGTATGTACTGTTTGTGTTTAGAGAAATACAGTTTTGCATTGTAGAAGTGTTTTTTCTGTTGCTCTTTGTTGTTGCAGATTGACAGGCAAACTCACAGTCTGTGCATGTCTCCTGGAGTCAGCGCTTTCACTGTGGGCTCAAGTTTTTGCGGTGAGAATATGATTTTTTATTCGCTCTGTTAATGGCATGGCAGGGCTCTGTTTCACTTGATCAGCTGAGTAGTCCTCGGCTTTGGCACTAGCTGTTAATCAAAAACCTGGTCCTAGCCAGAGTTGTAAAGTAACAAAGTAAAAATACTTTCTAACTGTACTTAAGTATTTTTCTGGAGTTTCGTACTTGTGTATTCATCTTTCTGACAACTTTTTCTTCGCTATATTTTCTGAATAAAATGTGTACTTTATTCTGGTCTCCGTTTCTGCTGGTTGGCTCCTCCTAGTGACATTACTTGTACCTGCATTTGTTAAGATGTTCCTATCTATCAATCAAGTCAGACATTTTAAGTTGCAAGCAGCAGGAGTCATGTATGCAAGTCGTCATGTTTCTTGCGGTTAAAGTCTCAGAGACATATGCCTGTAAGTGCCGAAATACATTTGATTTGTGCCGTAGATAGTTGCGATATTGTAGCTATGTTAAACTATTGTCTGTAATTACGGCAGAACTGTTCTATTTTGAGTTATTATACGACAGCTAGCATACGCGCTAATCGCGCATTCTTGTCATATTTTGTAAGGTAGTTAGCTAGCTATGTAGCTAACCATCGGTTCAAGTTTATTGCAAACATGTTAAAAGTTCATTTTAATATCAATTCATGACTTGTTTGAAAACATGACATATTTAATTGTGTACATGCTGAATATTTTATCAGTTGTGTTAACCAAAACTTAGGTTTGCTGAGCTAGGTTCTTTTTATGTAAATGGCTGGAATGTTTTCTGCATAAGGGCATAAGATATTCACTTTCGTTTGATTGTGTTTGTATTGATGTAGTGCAAGAATAACTACTCAGAAAAACAAGTGAAATGTAATCTTTTATTTTCCTTATTGTCGTTTCAGTTTTACATAAAGGTAAAAACAAACAAAGAGCTTAAAGTTTCCAAGCCACGAGCCTTTATTGTAGCCTTCATATTAGTTATATGTTTAGTTTGACAGGGACATGTTAAATGAGAACAAAATATGCTGTAGCGCGCCGGGTTCGCTACGGAAGAATGACGCTGCACGTTGTTATATTTAGTTAGCCAGCAGTTTGTTAAGCAACTCAACAAACTCAGATATAAGGTAAAGGGAGGAGGGCGCTAAGTAAAAGCGAAGACAAACACGGTCACGGTGGGATTTTTGTAATAGGAGAAGCGAGTGGACTGCAAAGCATGCTGGTCTACGCTCCTCCCATTTTCCCAACCGTCACAATACTTTTACTCCGATACATTATCCCTGAACACCTTCGTTACTAAAATCTTGTAAATGAGAGGCATATTGACGCATTTGGCAAAAAGGCAGCATTGTGATGCTGCTAAGTAACTGTGCTG
This sequence comes from Megalops atlanticus, assembly GCA_019176425.1. NCBI lineage: Eukaryota > Metazoa > Chordata > Actinopteri > Elopiformes > Megalopidae > Megalops > Megalops atlanticus. The sequence continues at coordinate 85,038 of CM032890.1, read as the reverse complement.
CTCCAGTGCTGCTAAGTAGCTGTCAGTAGCGATTGACCCAGGACAGCGAGATGGCGGTAGCAGCCATCCCTTCCAGCAGCGATGCTGCTACAGATGGCGAAGAAGACAAGCACCCGTGGTCATATCTAAAAACAATATTCGCTTTTGTTGGAGTTAAAGATTCATTGTACCAGATGAAATGTTTCTTATGTGTGCCAAAAAATGAAGAGATACTGGCATTTAGAAGCTCGCCGTCCAACTTGAAGAAAAAGAATTATATATTTTTGCTTTTTATTTTGGAAATGTGTCCTGATTTGCAGTGTAATGGTGATTGCAGCAAAGCTTGGAATATTTTTATAGGGAAATTATTTGAGGTGTGTGTGTGTGTGTGTACATACATATATACGTACACTATATGGCCAAACGTATGTGGACACATGACCATCACACCTATATGAGCTTATTGGACATCCCATTCCAAAACCATGGGCTGTAATATGGGGTTGCCCCCCCTCCCCTTAACAGCATCCACTCTTCTGGGAAGGCTTTCCACAAGATTTTGGAGTGTGTCCCATTCAGCCAAAAGAGCATTTGTGAGGTCAGGCACTGATGTTGGATGAGAAGGCCTGGCTCGCAATCTGCGTTCTAATTCATCCCAATGGTGTTCAGTGGGGTTGAGGGCAGGGCTCTATGCAGGCCACTGGAGTTCGTCCACACCAAAGTCATCAAACCGTGTCTTTATGGACGTTGCTTTGTGCACAGGGGCACAGTCATGCTGGAACAGGAAATGTTACCACAAAGTTGGAAGCATACTGTGATGGAGTGCTGTCACTACGGTTGAGTATGTGCTCTGACTGCCATACCAACGAGTCTGGCTCTTTGGTGTTGCGGTCAAAGTTGCAGTTTGGTACCCCATAGACCCGGTTTCGAGGCTGGGTGGGGTGACTGCTCTCTCCCTTCGCTACATATGGTACCAGAAGTGGGATGGCTTGCCACAAGGCAAGTGTGCCCAGTGTGCGAGCCGTACGAGGGACTCCCAGGTTAGGTTGACCCCGGTGTGAGGGACCCCAGAGATGGGTAAAGCACGGTGTGAGGGACCCCAGAGATGGGTGAAGCACCAGTGAGTGGGGCACCCGGGGAAGGGAGAAGTACGGCGGGGGAATGCGTGAGGGACGCCTTTGTGCGTGCTTCCCACAGGGGAGGGCAGTGTGACAGAGTGCTGTCACTACGGTTGAGCATGCGCTCTGACTGCCATACCAACGAGCCTGGCTCTTTGGTGTTGTGGTCAAAGTTGCAGTTTGGTACCCTTTAGACCCGGGTTCAAGGCCAGGTGGGGTGACTGCTCTCTCCCTTCACTACACATACAGTTGTCTAAAATGTCTTTGTATGCTGTAGCATTAATGTTACCCTTCACTGAAACTAAGGAGCCTAGCCCAAACCCTGAAAAGCAGCCCCAGAATATTATCCTTCCTCCACCAAACTTTACAGTAGGCACTGTGCATTCCGGTAGGTAGCGCTCTCCTGACATCCGCCAAACCCAGATTCATCCATCAGACTGCCACATAGTGAAGCGTGATTCATCACTCCAGAGAACGCATTTTCACTGCTCTAGAGTCCAGTGGCGGCGTGCTTTGCACCACTCCATTCGTCGCTTGGCATTGCACATAGTGATGTTGGGCTTGTGTGCAGCTGCTCGGCCATGGAAACCCATTTCATGAAGCTCCCAATGCACAGTTCTTGTGCTGATGTTGCAGCCAGAGACAGTTTGGAACTCTGTAGTGAGTGATTCAACAGAGGATAGGCGGTTTTTATGTGCTACGCGTTTCAGCTCTCGGCGGCCCCGCTCTGTAAGTTTGCGTGGTCTACTGCTTCGTGGCTGAGCTGTTGTTGCTCCTAGATGCTTCCACTTGACAAGAATAGCACCGGGGCAGATCTAGCAGGGCAGAAATTTCGTGAACTGACTTGTGGCAAAGATGGCATCCTATGACTGTACTGGCCTCAATGAATCTCCCATTCACCTATCCAGCAAGCTAAACACCTCCATACAATGACTCTCGGGACCATGATGCAATGTTGAGAGTGTTTTTATCATATGAACGGTTTGAAACTGAAAATACAAATACATACACTGGTAAATATATCATACATAAATCATTCGCATACATAAATGCCAGGTAACTATGGTAATATTACAGGTACAACAACGACTGTAACTACCTTATAGGTCAAGATAAAGCACAGTGAAATGGCAATCTACAAAGGTGAGTATGCAGGTAAGTATTTAGAAATTAACTGTTATTCTGTAAAGGCAACTTGGGAATACTGTAAAAGCATAAGGCAATATACATGTATTCAACAGAACCAGACAGAATGCTTTCAAATATAACAACACAATTAACATTTGACTATTAAGGTGTACTCAAACTAAAGATGGATAATAACAAACAGATTTACTTCCAGGGAATGCCTTCTCAAGGGACATCAATCGAGGATTGCAAAGGATTTTCCCTGGATACAGATTACAGCATGCTCTACCATTACTCCTACTGCACTCACTTCCTGGGTACACTCACTTCCTGTCACACACTTCCGGTCACAGTGACATTTATGAAAACAACCAGCGGGGGTCACCAAAACAACCGAAACAATAATTGGCAGGGCCAGAACAATGACAGTGCCACATTTAAAGTCACTGAGCTCTCCAGTATGACCCATTCTACTTCTCAGGTTTGTCTGGGGGCAGCAGTGTAGCATAGTGGTTAAGGAGCAGGACTTGTAACTGAAAGGTTACTGGTTCGATCCCAGCTGGGGACACTGCTGCCCAGTACCTTGGGCAAGGTACTTAACCCACAATTGCCTCAGTAAATATCCAGCTGTATAAATGGATAACATTGTATGGAATGGTAACCTATGTAAGTCGCTTTGGATAAAAGCGTCTGCCAAATGAAAAAATGTAAATGTCTATGGAGAGTGCATGGCTATGTGCTTGATTTTATGCACCTGTTAACAATCGGTGTGGCTGAAACACCTGAACTCAATAATTAGGAGGGGTGTCCACATACTTTTGGCCATATAGTGTACTTGTACTTTTGATACTTAAGTACATATACTTTAAGATTTTTACTCAAGTAATATTCTTATTCAGGTATGACTTTTGGATACTTTTTACAACACTACAACTCCCATAGACTCAGTGGAAGTCTTAGGATGGTGAGGGGGGTGTCCCATTGGTTAACCCTGCTCCAATCTGTTATCTGATTGGCCATTGTGTGATGTGTCATACCTTTTGAAATGCTTGTCATAAACAGTTGGGGGAAGCCTCATTGGACTCATTGTCAAGTTCTTCTTTGTTCACTACTGTTACTTAGACCTTCCGCCTTTTATTATTGATTGATGTTTGATATTTCAGTAGTTTTGACAGCTTGTCATGCATTTTTGAATCAGAAGCACTTGTCTAATGAGAACATCATCAAATCTACACTAATCCTTATTTGTTTCCATTTCTCTTTTGCAGTAAATGGTGCTGCAAGTGTGGCAGAATGTTGCTGTGAATGTGGCATTGTAAGGCCTGCCAAATCATTTTGCCAAGTAGGTCCCAAGTATTAAAGCATTATCGAGTGAAACATAGATATTATGGGAATGATAATCGTTTTCCATGTGTATATGTAAACTGCCCGTGCACTGTTAGAATGTGGAATGCGCTTTTAATTCATTTGAATAGATTTCATGTTGTTCATCCAGGTTCTGGAATAAAGGTGTTGAAACAAAACTGTCTCATCGTTTTCAATGGAAAAAAGTGGGTAATGTTAAGAATGATCAAGAAAAAGTTAATTGAAAAGTATTAGACAACAAGAAAATAATTGATTGCTGAAATTTTAATTGTAATTTATTGTTTATATTTTAAATCTGTTTTTATATTTACATTAAATTATATTTATAAATATATTAACAATTTATAAATTTATTAAATTTAATTTTTACAATTATGAAAACATGTAATTGACATGGGAATATTAAAATAACAAATATTGCTAGAGCTAAGTGATGAAATAATGTTGGCATAAAAGGGATTGAATTGTGTTGGAATAAAGTGATCAAAGAGTTTAATTTACTTTTGAATCAAATTTAATTTACTATTGAATCAAATTTTAATAACTTTGTATCAACACAAAGTACTTGTGTTGATTGAACATAAATAGTTTGTGTTGATTTAACACAATTCTGTAAGTTGCTGCCAAAGCAAACGATCTCTGTGCAACCAATGTCCACTATTGAATTGAGTAAATCCAATATGTTCTTTTTTTCATTGCAGACCCAAAGGTGAAAGGGTGAAATCATCACAAAAGGTTTTTTCCTGATCATAAATGAATCATCACTTGAAATTGTAATATCAGATTGTTAGTTTTGTTTATCTTATGAATTTATGGGCCACATGTATCAACGGTGCGTACGCACTAAAATCGTGTTGAGCACTTTTCTACACATAAAACGGTATTTATGAAAAGATACTTCCCAGGAAAACATGCGTACCTCTGCGCATGGTCTGGAGGTGGCATACACATAAAATTTGTAATTTGCAGATTGACGACACCAAGAGGAACTAACGGTGATGCAAGTAAACGGGTCTCATGTCAACCATTGATGAGTGTTATCGCACCAGGTCCCGGCGCCAGGATGAAGTGACTGAGGGGGCAGTTAAAAATGGCGATGGGGCAATTCTTTTTATATAGTAAGACAGTAGATTATCATCCTGCTATTGCCTATTTCTGCACTTTTTTTCATCCTGCGGGTGGCAATATAGCGGTGTTTTGACTAGATGCGAACAATTCCCTACCTTACCTTTTCCATGTGTTTGTGCGTCATGGCCATTATATGAAATAGGAATATTTAGGGCAGATTCCCAGGTCACCACCTAAAATTGGTCTGGTGGTAGGTTTAATGAAATTCATTGATTTAACCATGCAATAGCCTCTGAAAGGCTAAATAACAACAACACAAAACTACTGTTTCAAAATCAAATAATACATTTATTTCACAGCAGCGGTGAAGCCAGTATTAAAAGAGAGGCCAAAAAAAGAATGAGTGTACACAGGATCAGTGTGTCTGCACCTGGTGCCATGAGGGGGCAAGAGGGGGCTTTGCCCCCTCAGTTGTATTTTCTGCCTCCCCCCCCCTTCCCAGTTTAAGTTTTATGTACCCTATAGAAAAATAGCACAAACAACAAAAATATTGGAAATGATGGAATACTCGTTGGAAACGACACAGGGAAGTAAAGTTTCGGTCAACGAGAGAGAGGGAGAGAGAGAAAGCGAGAGAGCTGCATGGCATGAGCAGAAAGACAAACAAAACGATCTGAATATCTTTGTTTTTTTTGCTTAATGACCCTGACACTGTTGGCTATTATTTTGTTGATTTTAGCAGTCATCTCTCAGTGGTTAGAATTGGTCATAAATTCTGTTATTTTGCGTCTTGTAGACCTACGTTCCGAGTGCTCCGATTCTCTAAATGGTGCGAGGACACTCAGGTTTAAAATCCGACCGCTTCTTTTTCTTCTGCTCCACCGTATGCACCTCTGGTGAAACTGCAATCATAGCAGTCACCACTTTGAGCCACTCCGCATTTTTCCGTTGATTTGAAATGCCGCTACTCTGGCCTCCAAAAAGGACATTTTTTCTCCTCTCCACCTCCTCAACCAACACCTCTCTGTGTCTGAATAATTTCTTTTGTTACGTCCTGCCTTTGATCCTCTACATCAATCTCTGCATTTCACTCAAATTTACTTGGGATCTTTAATATGCTAATTCGACTAATTAAAGGCATGTCTCAGTCCATATAAGAATTGTGGGAGTAGACGTTAAGTGCGTTCATGTGCACATAATCTCACGCTAATTTGATTTACGCTCAGATTTATGAAGACAATTAGGCATACGTGGTGTTTGATAACTCTGATGAAAACCCTCCGTACACAAATCGTGGGATTGTGTGTACACATGGTCCTACGGCAAGTTGTACACAAAGATTGATACATATGGCCCAATATGTTCTTATGTGAGTTGTCAGTCTGCAGCAGGAGATGGTCAATGATTCTGCAGTTCTGACTGTTGTGGGACGCTCATTCCACTACCGGGGAGCCAGAATAGAGACCCCTGTCTGATAAGAGACCTTTTCAGACAGGGACATCAAGGTGGCCTTAGGTTTAGGAGCATAGTGGTTTGCAGGAGTGTATGGTTTGATAACGGATTCAAGGTAAAACAGTGGAGTCCCTCTTTCTGTACCATAGGCTAGGACCAAATATTTGTTTTTCATTCTGGCCACAACTGGTATCCAGTGGAGAGAGATGATGAGAGACACATGGGTATTTTGGCTGATTATCGACAAAACAAGCAACAGCATTCTGTATGAGCTAGAGGGGCCTGATGGCACATTTAGGGAGACTTGCAATGAGATAGTTGCAGTACTCCACCTGAGATAGCACAGGTGCCTGGGCAATGAACGAGACAGAATATGTAGTGAGAACTGGACGGATTTACTGTACTACTGCCTTGCCCAGAGGGTTTGGGTGTGTGACAAAAGGAGTAACATGGCTGATAGTGCTGCTGGTGTTATCAGGGTAGATCTTAAGTCTGAGTGGGGGATTGGAGGCATAGATGAGAGGCACAGGCTGAGATGAAGCTTTTTGTACTGCTGATTGGCAGTTTCAGAGGCCACCACTGAGGGTTGGGATGGGAGTTGTGGATCAGGGATCATATTTGCATGTGTTCTACACTGAGAGTGAATGTCTCCGCAGGCTTGTCTGGTGAAGGGATTAAGTGTGATTTTTTTGTTGCACACACATAGTCTAATCCACTGATTCTCAATCCTGCTCCTGGGGCTGCCCTGCTCCGCACATTTTCCATCTTTCCCTGCTCTACCTACCTGACTGAGCTCATCAGTGGCACTTTTGATTAGCTGAGCACACCTGATTTAATCACACTAATTTCAATCAGGTGTGTTTGGAGCAAGGATAGATAGAAGATATGCAGGACAGGGGGGCTCCAGGAGTAGGATTGAGAAACGCTGGTCTAATCAACTGCTACAGCTTACTTTGAGCAAACCGCCCAGAAGTTATTTTAAAATATTCTGATACCAACTTCACACAACCAAGCTACCAATATGAACTTGATAGTTGTGACTGTGTTAATTCACATAACATTGACATAATTGGCAACTTGTTTAATGCCCCTCACTCCAGAACGTCACTCAAAACTCTTACGCACAATCCCAAATTTTTATACCCCAGTGTATCTACATTCGAATGGACAACAAGCAGATAACAGAAAGGTATGTTGCTGGAACACTTTTGATCTGATCTGTGTCCTCATCCATTACCCACCAATTTTTGTCAAGTAGTTCAATGATTTCACTGTTCTAAACAAGATGATTAACAAATATTGTAAATGAAAGACTTAACTGCAGACACAATTAAATAAAAACCTTGCTAGCCAAGATATACAGTAGGGCAGAGTTAGTCAGTGTAGCAGGTTTGCCAGCAACCTGTCAGGGCAGACAGTTTGCTAGCTATATGCTAGCCAGGTAAGCAAATCTTTATATCTAGATAGCCTGCTAAATAAGATATACAGAATTTCAAATTAGACACTCTGACTATCGAAACCCATCTGTCAGTTAGGTAGGTAGCTATATGCTACCCACTTAAAGTAAGTCGCTCCCTGCAAGCTGGACTGACAGCTAAAACATAGCTGCAGGATTTTAAATTACGCCTACCTTGCTATTCTGCTAACTCCGTGTTTAGTCAGTTAGAAATGTATGACATGACAACAGAAGTAGCCTCAGTCGTAATATTTATCACGCAGAGAAATATTTACAGGTACTGGACTGTGTGGACTTTTTTACGATACATCGGTGTACAACGTACGAATATTGAATGAGCAATAGTTGCTGGTGACAATTAGTCATTTCCGGTCGTCACATATGAAAATAAAACCACACGGGGTAAGATTTAGGGCATGGCAACTGTTACTGGGGTTAGCATCTCACCTAAACGTTTATTCCAAGCTCGTTGGTTTGTAGATGTAAAGTATACATTACTTCAATGTTCTTTATTTGTTTATTTATTTATGAATTTCTAAATGGGATTTGTCTCTGCTGCTGAAGCCAGCAATATGACTAATGCACACATTATTAAAAAAGATGGATAAAAACCTTGAAATCTAGCCCATCTACAAACATCGTCAAAAACTAAAAACACCTATACTTCACTTTATTTGAATCTTGGATGGACGACAATAAGTAAGCTTAATGAACTGGTTAATTAACTTTAGCTTGTTAAGTACGACATATGGTGTGGACTTGTCAGTCAGCTCTTATTTTGATAGAGAATGGCCCTTTATTTTAAGCAGGAACACCACACTGGAAATCAAATTGCTGCTGGCTGGACTGAGTTGTACAACGTCCGCCATCTGTCGGGAGACAATGGTGTTGAATGTAGACGACATTGGAATTGATGAACCACTGCCTAAGATCAGTTCAAGAATCCTCAGCCGTTTCCCCAAATATTCAAGTAAAAAAATTTGGTTCCGATTCAGAATCAGTAAAAAAGGCACAAAGTGACCCTTAGCCCACAGACTCGTTAAATTGGCGCTCGGTAAAATAATAATGTGACAAAATCTGGTAATCCTTGGGTCTGATTTTTGTCGGACAATAAAGTACTGTAAATAAACATATTTGATTGTGAGTTTCTTTTAAGTTAACCACTGTTCAAAACACCTAAATATTTACAGACATTTACGTTTTGAGCATGGCATTTTGTGTAACGGCCCTGGTCCTTTCTGTGGGTCCTGAGTAAACGTTACGGTATTAAATATACGCATGCGTGATAGGGAAGTCGGCATGTCTTAACATTTTAGGTTCATTCTGACTAGCCGTATGATTTGTGATATAATACGCCTATGTGAACGTTTAGTGTTTTCTTTAGGGTGTTATCACGATGCCCGGGGAGAACCACGCTAAAACGACAGGAATTTCCTCAGATGTCACTGGAGGAATTTGTCAGAATTGCGCTGTTTTACATCAGGTAACGCTAGCTAACATATAGCTAGTTATGTAGTCGTCGAAGTTATCTAGACCTAGCGGGGTTGTTGCTGTACGAGGAATGGTTACATGAAGTCTAACCTAATGTTGTGTTAGCGTCGCATTTCACATGGGTTTAGCGGAAAGGATAGAATACTGTTGCCGACGAATCGAACCCGCCAGAAAGCAACATAAATAGTTAGCTCTCAGTTTTCTTGTAAAAGCAAAACCTGTATGAGCGAGATGTCAAGAGTACAACTTTCATTGCTATGTGTCTGTATCTTGCTAACTATGTTTGCTGTATATGTGTTACAGAATTTAAAGAAATACGTGGCGGCATTGCCGATACTGAAGCGAAAGATAATTGACACAGAGTAAGTAGATACGACATAAATGATGGTATACAGCTGGCCCGCATGTCGCAATACCTGCATGAAAATGTCTGCAACTTAGAAAAATGTAATGGATATGGTGTAATATTAGACACAGCAAACTAGGGTTGGGAAGGTGTTGGCACACGCACCTACCTATGAAGTTTTGACCTGAGGTGGCGATAAATATAAAGAATATAAAATCGGTCAATGTGCTTTCTGTCCATTTTCTTTATAGAGAATGCGAGGTTGACGTCACGCCGTGTTGAATTTTGTTTACGCGCCATCTTGTGAGGATGCCGCTGCCTATCTGTTTGTGAGTTGGAGGCTGTGTTTTGATTTTCTGTCGTGATTCTGAAAAGCGTCGCCATGGTAGGTCAGTGCTGCTGCATCAAGAACTGCCATAGTAGGTCCCACCATCGTTCAGGGAGAAAATTGGACAATGGAATATGTTTTTTCGCCTTTCTTACGTGGAAAAAACACTAAGGGAAGCAGGTTGAGAAGGTAACGGGAAGACGCCGGATGGCGTGGGTAACTGCAGTAAGAAGGAGGTCCAAGATTATAGCAAATCTTTTTTTTATTAATAATGCGACTGATCAAACCCACTGCCTATGACTCAGTAAAACAATCACATTGCTGAATGTTTTTGAAAGTTTTGTATTTTGTTTGGTTTAATAATTGGGCCAAAAAGAGGAGTGCCACCTTACCTTTGCGAATATGACTGTGCTCACACAGTTTGCCAGCTTGAGAATTAGCAGATCTTGCACCCAGCCACTGGTATGTCCACTGGTATGTGCATTGGGGTCTGTTGTCTAGTCTTGGGCTGCCAAATCATATGGATCTATGTTATTTATTGTTATTAGTTTGTCCAAATACTGTTGCTTGGCATTGCGATTTAATTTCTTCCGGCAGGGTCCCTTTTCTTTCTCTTTCCCCTTCTCCATCAGATTTGAACAATTTAAACAACTTTTTAGCCAAACAAAACAAAAGGTATGCAGGTAACCACTGTAGCAGGCACAGGTAAACAGAGCCCCGTCCCAACATGCAACACGGCGTGACGTATCTTCACATTCTCTATAGTCAGAATTTCAGGTCGGAAAACCAGACGATGTTTTTTTTTTTTTTAAATGTTTGTTACTGACCATAAAAAGCTGTGCTGTTTTCCATTTTAAATGAATTTTAGGACATGTGGGCCCCAGTGTAATTTCATAATGTCACATACTGTAACGAGAGCTGGACGGTGCAGGATACAAACAGGGCACGAACAGACGTCCGCACGGGAGACAGGCAGGAATTGAAAAACAGGTTGGATTCAAAACAAAAATCTGAGAAACCAGGCTTAGCATACCCTTTCACAAGAGTAGACTTCACGATGGAGAACTAAACACAAGGGTATAAACGGGAATAAATCAATGCTTGACAAGGTGGAGACAGGTGAGGGAGATGATTGTTAATCAGACCGATGATTAGTAGATTGGTGAGGCTGAGTGCTGAATGGTTGAAGCCAGAGTGGGAGGAGGTGAGGTTGTTACACATAAGTATAATTTCAGTACAGTTTAACTGTGAGCAGTCATCACAATGTATGTATAAGTATATACCAAACATCACTACTAGTAACAGCCATTCTTGTTCATCACTGGTAGCTACAACCATCAAACAATCTTAAAGCACATTTTAGGTTCTTAAAAAATGCTCAAGGTGCTGGTGACTTCTGTAATACGAACAGAAAATAAGACATTACCAACTATTGCTAAACATTTTTTGAATTTTCTTGGCTAACCAGTTCACTGTTGAAATTAAAGAAAAACTATGATAGGAACCAATGTTTATTTTTAATTTTAAATACCTCAGATCTATAAATGCCAAATTTCATCAGCACATTATAACACTCAAGATTGACTGCTAAGCACCATTTTGTTCACAATTTCTAGTTTAATCATGCTTCTCTGACAGTTTACAATCCGACAGTTTACAACACCTACAAGAACTTTCTGACAGGATTGTGTTGTCCCTGTGATGACCTTGAGGTTTACAGGAATAAAAGTTTGATTACTCTTTTGTGTACTTGTAGACACTTTAATTATCTCACAAGGTTGCCCTGATTGCCTTTAGCTAACTGCAAAGCTGACCAGCTAGCTTGTTAGCATTGATTATAGCTCAGTAAGTGACAAGCACTCAATCTTATTCATATCTTATCCTGGCTAAGGAGCTAGCTACCATTTGCCACAAATGGACTACAAATTGCTGAATTAATTAGCTTCGCCATAATTGGCTCACGTTTTATCTAGGTAGCTAGATAGCTAGCAACCAACCTGACCATGAAAGCTAGCTGGCTAGCTTCAGCAGCAGAGACAAAATCCCTCAGGGAAGTCTTATCTTAGTATTAGAACACTGATACTTGCAAGATGGCTAGCTAATCCCTAACTACCCAACAAGGTTGCATTGTTGCTAGCTATTTAGGTTATCCATTTTTTTAAACCCAAACTAGCTCATACATAGAATTTTGTACAAATAGTGAAACAGAGGGTTTTAAATGATATATCTTAGGTGGAAAATTATTGTAGCCAGACATTTACTTGGTTGTACTGTTACTTCTGTTTGTACACTGGCTAAGTAAATTACAATAATCACAATAATAACATGAGCATTGTGTTAATTGTCAAAGTTGTTTGTGACTATAGTCCATCTTTATTCATTATTATGCAAACCCTAGCTGAAAATGGTTCCTTGCATAAGTACAAAAATTCATCAAAAAGAATTCCAACACCCACACCACTCTGTGACAGTTGTTGATATTCCACTGACACTGACAGCCAGAACTGCCAGAAGGGCTTGGGCAAGTATTGTCTTTGGTGATCAGTCACTGGATAATTTGAGAAATGAATCTTGTAGTAGTGATGCAAAATTGTTCCTGGAGGTTGTTGCAAAGAATTGACGAATCCAGGTGTACTGCTCAAGAGCCAGTTGTTGGAATAACTGTCCTTTCTCTAAGAGTGATGGTTTCTTTTGTGCTGTCAACTCCAAGCCCATACTGCCAAAATTCCTTCAGCTACAGATGGTTCCACATTCTCATCTTCAGTCCACTCTGTCCAGCATCTCAGCTTCTTCCTTCAGTTTTATCATTTACTAATAGAATGTTTGTGTTTAGACCTTGTGGTGAAATATTCATTGTATTCAGTTTCTTAAAAATGTCATGCAAGTAGGTCAAATTTGAAAGCCAGTCTTGAATCAGACAGGTATTCTTAATACTGTGATTTGTCACCAAACTGAAATGGGCATAGTGCGTAATACCAAATATTGGGCTGTTTGACCTGTTCAGTAAGTTTAGTTTTTGTCTTCTCTAATGTCAATAGTGATATGTTAGCAAGGGGAGGTGTTGAGTTGTTACCACTGGGTGCGGTGAGTGTTCTGTTTCCATATGCAAATATATAATGTCAGTAAACACAGATTTTGTAAAATCATAAGGTAAACTAATGGTCATCGAACTTCTAATGCTTGTTTTTGTTGACAATACTTGCAAAGCAAAAACTCAGTCAGATGTAAACGCGTGTTTCATTTGCTGCCAGATCTTGCTGTCACACAAGTGATGCTTATTGTCTCCTCTTGATATCCATGTATGGTATTTTTGACATGAGTTACGGAAATATGTCAAGGCAAAGAAAAGACTAAAATGCACACACCACAAGGAACAACTGCAGTGCATCAGTGTGTGTTACAGATAAAACAGATAAAAATACTATTTTCCCACATCCAGCCAAACCTTTTTCATGCCTCTTTTACCTTTCCAGTGAACACTTATCCCAAGCTAATGAACTATCAGTTTTTTCTCAGGTTTTTTCTTTTTTTTTTAATATGTGAAGCAGTAACTCGTTTGTGCCCATAGCTCATTACAGATACTCATTACATTACATCCTCTGAAGGACATTCATTAAATGTTTGAACGTCTTGACAACCCTGTCCATTGTATAAAATTGCTTTTCTTGTCTTCTAGCCATCTGTTAACTGAATACCAAGAGAAATGTGATGATATCCTTTTGAAACCCATTTAAATAGTCTGCTATATTTGTATTATGTGTTCAAGTTTAGATGGTATCTCTCTGTGTAATGTCTGTTTATGGTGATTTGTTCCCTTGTATAGTGGGAGATTGACATATATTATGTGAGAATTTCCAAATAACTATAATAAGGATGGGCTTGTTTTACTATTCAGGTAGCTTGGGTATATTTGTGTGGATACGCTGGTGGGTTGCTGTATCTTTAAATACAGTGGGGTGAAAAAATGACATTGCAAATACTTTGGGGCTGATGTTCTTAAGACAAAGAAATGAGAGCACAGCCAGTGTTTTCAGACAAACAGCCAGTCTACTAACTGTGACACACTATGGGCCCCATTTGGGCTGCATAAACATAGCTTTGTAATGCAGATGCAAAGCCATAAAACTGTCAGGATGCTGTGTCAAAACTGGCACGGAGAACTCATGACAAAGGTTTGTCTGTGCACTGTCCAGATTCAAAGAGCCTTTGCCCCAGTGTCAGGGGGCTGTCTCAATCCATTGAATTAGACAGTAAGTCATCGGTTTCTGTAAAAGCCCACCATGTGCTGCCAGTAATTAAAACTGTAATGTGGACTCATGATTTCCCATTGCTTTTGTAATGCTTGCTGAAGCTTTAATTATTTAATGTATCAGAAGTCAGATAAATAGATGATGGTAATTTTTGTGTTTGCCCTCTCAAGAGCAAAGCTTACTTCTCTGCTCTTGGGGCTTTGTTTAATTTAGCTAGCAAACTGTCCAACCAGCTAACAGCTGCCCAACAGTTAAGGCAAAGTGGCTCAGTACTGTATGATCTTCTATTTTTCCTCCTCATTGCACATATTGTCAGCAGTAGTTTGTGCTCTCTTATTGGAATTACAGATTTTTTTTCCAGCAGTGTTTTCTCATTATTTAGCTGAACTGTTGCTGGTCTTTCTGGGCTAGATTGGTTTTAATTATAGACTCATTGTTTGAATTTGAGCCATGTGCTAAATAACTCCAGGAAAAGTTAGCTACATAGGGGGTTAAATATGTGGCCACTGCAGTGTGTTGTGTGCAGAATGATCACATTTCTGGAAGGCGATGCCCAAGATGAGTTCATCTGTGACTGTTGCCAGTTGGCACCTTGAAGGCATGGGTCTTGATCTCGAGGTCTAGCTTGCAGCCATCCACTATAATTTGGAATCTTTAGAGTTCCATGAGCTCACAAAAAGGGGGGGAGGTGACTTCAGAGCAGCTAGGATGAGTGATTTGGTGATTGTAGGCCAAAATCATAGGGAATTGTATGCACATAGTAAGAGGGCAATCACTCCAGAAATTGTGGTTTCCCAGCATTTCCATCCCTTGCTGGAAGAGGCTCTGAGATGTGATTCTGAGAACAAGGGGCTGGTGCATCTCAAGGCACCCAGAATCCTCCAAGAAGAGGGAATTAGTGGGAATCTTTGGTGGGAATATATATTTAAATTATTTATTTTTGTGGAGGACCAGTGATGAGTTGTCACCAAAGATTTTTATTTTCACCTTTTGTCTTTACTCCCCTTCAGACCAACATCACCACCCACTGAAGCTGTGACATCATACACCTATGTCTTTCAGCTGCCAGAAATCCTCAAATTTATTGCTACTAACAAAGGAATTATAACCCCACAGTGTATTTGACTGAATATAACTAAGCCAAGCAAATGACATCTCAGATCATAATGTATTGATTAGTCAATGGAGTTCATTTCGAACGCTCAAATTTATTGGAAAGAACATGTATAATGCGTCAAAAGGGACTCAGGTTCTGATTGTGTGACTGACCAATGGGGTAAAAAAAAAAAAAAAAAAATCACAAGTGCATGTTAAAGGGTGTTAATTGGCTGCAACAGGCTTGTAGTTTTCCTTGATGATTTTTTTTTACAGCTTCAGAAATCTCAAAGGTAAGATTTCCTTTGCTTTTCTGTTAAATCTGATAGATTTGCTTATATAATGGATTTCTTGGTACTCGAAGGCTGTCAAAGCAAGGTATTGCACCTCACCTTTAAGAATTTATAGTTATAAAGACCTTGAAAGACAATTGTTTAATTATATTTTTCTATGAGTAATTCATTAGTGTATGTCTAACTGTATTGAAAGTGGCTGTAAATAGAATCTAAGCTGGGACACTCATTCTGTGGTTATTTGTGTTCTGGTAATGCAAAAGTGATGTCTTTGTTATCCTTTGAGAGCTTGAACATAGCTGATTGGAGGAATCCTCAGATTGCATGTCAAGGTCACACTAAAGGTATATTGTTCACAGGGAGACCAGCAAACTTCATCAACAGCTGGATGAACTGCTGTTGAAAATGGTTGAATTAGAGAAACACATGGAGGAGAGGAAGGCATTGTGGTCTGAGCTGAAGGAAAAGAATGTAAGCATTGAAATTGCCACAGTGTTTTCATTGTGTGAACGTCTATTAAATGCATGCATTTATACTTACTATGCAGAGTATGCATGTAAGACCTTTTTATAAAATTAATTTGATCAGTCTTATTTATTTTTACAGAAGACCCTAAAAATGTATCAGCAAACATCTGTGGAACTTGACAGCCTGAAGGAAGAGAGTGCCAAGTCACTTGCTTTGTAAGAACTCAGTGCAATGTGGAGCATCTTGGAATTTTTTTTGGACTATTACTAATGTTTTCCTTTATGATCCTCAGGAATAAGCAGCTTGAAAATCAAGTGAAAAAGCTTGAAGGTGAGCCTTTCAGTAGTCATTGCTTAAGATGTTGCACCTTAAGAGGTGAAATGGATTTACATGTAATGGAGTCATATGTGTGTGGCCACTTCTTAGGGGCCAAATAAATAGGTGCACGGGAAGAAACCTTGAGCAGAGCCCGGGTCAGAGGGGGAGCCCATCTGCTTCTGGCGGGCACTAGGTGGACTAGGAAAAAAATTCCTAAGAAATTCTTAACAGTACTTCAGAATGGTGAAACATGTAGGTAGTAAGACATAGCAATATACAGTGCGTTAACTTAATGAGTCTTGTAAGTCTTAAATCTTAAATCTAAAAAGTTATAAAGCAGAATATGCATAGCATGTAGTCCCAGAGGGTCCAGTTCTTGGTACATGGAGGGCTCCACAGGACTGACAGCGAGGAAGCTGAGCTGGAGGTCCGAAAGTGGTGCTTGAGTTACAGCTCCAGGTAGGAGCCCAGAGCCAGGTTAGGAGAACAAATTTGAAAACATTGATTAGTGGATGATAATAATGGCAGGAATGTACAGCAGAGAGGCAGGAGAGGAGGGGCAGGGAAAGATGCCAGTGTGCAACAAGGAAAAAACCCAGGCAGACTAACATTATGGCAGCATACCTAGGGGACGGGAGGCAAGGGACCAGCATAATCATGAGGGCGACCCTAAGACAGTCAACACTAGATCACGGCACAGAGTCCATGCCATGACAAAGTGACAGCAATGACTACTTAGTCCACCAGAGACTCTATGATCCATGCCAGCACCAGGCCTTGTCCCTCAGCTGAAGCATTTACTGTATACATATATTTTGAGCCTAGACTTAAAGGTCAAGAGAGAGTCTGCTTCCCAAACCTCAGTGGGTAAGCTGTTCCACAGGAGAGGGGCTCGATAGGAAAAGGCTCTACCGTCTATAGTATTGCCCACTCTTGGAACGATGAGAAGCCTGGCATTTTGGGAATGAAGGGCTCTTTGTAGAAGGTATGGGTGAAGAAGGTCCTTAAGATAGGGAGGGGCAAGTAAAATTTAAAGCTTTAAATGCGAGTAGGAGAATTTTAAAATCAGTCCGGTATTTAATGGGTAGCCAGAGTTTTACGTAAGATAGAGTCAATACTGTTTGCGAGTTGAGTTAAACTAGGGTTTTAACATAAGCTTGAGGAGATTTCATTGTACAGGCTGTATGATGTAGGGTGCTCGTCAATAAAGGCATTAGCTGTAAAAGAAGAAAACGTGCACCTAGAAGAAAATTTTGGCTCCAAGTATGTGTAGCACGTTAGCGGTAAAATGAAAGAGATGAGATACTGGTCTGATAAAACGGGATTGTGTGGCATAATTTCTACATGGTTAATATCTGCTCCATATGTGAGGACCAAATCTAGAGTATGGCAACAGTAATGTGTGGGTTTATCCACAGCTTGATAGAGTCCAATAGATTCGATGATAGACAAAAATGCTGTTCTGAACGAGTCATGTTCATTTTCCATATGCACATTAAAATCGCCTACTATCGCAGCCTTTTCTGTATTAACAACCAGGTCAGATAAAAGTTGGCAAATTCCAATAAGAAAACAGTATAAGGGCCAGGTGGCCTGTAAACTATTACAAGGGTAACTAGCTGAAATGCAGTGTTGTCAGGATGTGCAAAGCTAAGTACTAACAGTTCAAAAGAATGAAAGTTATAGCCAGGTTTAAAAGTGGCGCAGAGTTTGGAGCTGTGTACAGCAGCAACACCGCCACGTCTGCCAGTGAGTCGAGGAACCTGGTGGTTACTGTAACTGGGAGGAGTTGTTTCATTAAGAGCAATAAAGTCATTAGGTTTAAGCCAAGTTTCAGTCAGGCATAAGATATCAAATTGGTGATCTGTAATCAATTTGTTTACTAACGTAGCTTTAGGTTGTAATGACCTAATATTTATTAACCCAATCTTAAGGGCCATTTGTCTGCAAATACTACTTTCAGGTTTGTCAAATTAATTTTTATCAGATTATCAGCACAAATGCCCCTACTAGATGTCTTTAAGAAGTTTGGGACCAAAAGTCGGGGAACAGACACTGTCTCTATGGGACTGAGTTTAAGTGGTGCTTCAAGGGAAAAAGCAGACATCTGTGTAGGACAGAAAGTCTGCTGCCTGGCCTTAGCCCTGATAAGTCAAGGTTTAGAGCAGGGGTGTCAAACTCATTTTCACTGAGGGCCACATCACTAAATTTTTAGGTCATAGAGGGCCAAATAATTGTTGAACATCCATTCAAAAAGGGCCACCATGAAATCTGCATGGCAGTACAATTCGTTTTTTCAAGAAAGTTTGAACACTGTTTCATTGGGAATCAGTAAAGCAACTACTAGGCTAATTTCCCATTCATTTTATTTGATTCCATTTCAATACATTTCCAACTTTTTTGTTTCATATCTTTTAACATAGAAATATTAATGAAAATGAGTGCATTCAATTTCAATATGTCAACAGGCTGTAAACTTGCCATATTGAACTTGCCTGTCCTCACCACTCCAAAAACTGTGGCAGTAAAAACTTAACAATTTGGTTTCAAAAGTAACATCTTTCAAATTCAACTTCCATACATTTCCCATGCATGTATTCAGTCATTCATTTGATGTTTTCAACACATAGGCCTAACCTGTAGTAAATTATTAACATTAATGAAAAACCAAGAGCAGTCAACAATTTACATTCACTGTGTCCTTTGTGGCAGTAAAAAGTGTATTTGTGTGTGTGTGTGAGAGAGAGAGAGAGAGAGAGAGAGAGGGAGAGAGAGAGAGATTTAGTTGCTTTTCCCTGACATCTGGCATCTCTTGGTCTTGACCAGCAAATCAAAATCAGGATTTAGTTTCTGCACTGTTGAAACCTTCATGATATGATCAAGGTGGCTATGTGTAATTCGAGATCTCAGTGCAGTTTTGTTTATTCATTACAGAAAATGCTTGCTCACAAAGATATGTAGTCCCAAACATAGAGAGAAGCCTGGCTGCAAAAGCAGTTACTTTGGGATAATGGGACCCAAGACCCTGATAGAATGCTTCAAGGCTCACTGTGTCAAAACATTGCTTCAATAAGGTGTCGCATTTTAGATCAATCAGCACCAACTGGAGATCTGCAAACGGCACGTCAGTAGCGCTGACGGTGAACGGAGCAATAAATACTGAGAATTGCTTCTCAAGTTCGCGGAATTCCTGAAAGCGAGTATGGAATTCATTCTTCAATGCAGCTATCTTCTCTGTGTAGCGGCGGCCCAAGTGAGCAGTAGAAGCGGATTGCAAGGCCAAGGAGGGAAAGTGCGCTAGGTTACTTTGGGAAAGTTGTGTTTCCCAAAGGCTTAGCTTATACTCGAACGCACAAATACTTGCGTACAGGTCGTGACCAGTTTGTTCCGACCTTGCTTGGTCGTGTTCAAGTCATTCAAGTGCCCTGTAATGTCAACCATGAATGCGAGATCACAAACCCAGTCCGGATCTCTTAGCTCTGCAACAGGTCTCCCTTCAAAAGTCATGAATTCAGCTATTTGTTCTCGCAGATCAAAAATAGTTTTAATACAGTCCCATGGCTTAGCCAACGCTGAGTGCCTCTCTGTGGAGTATACAATGAAAATTCCACACTGCTGCACTTTCTCTTGAAATCTAGCCACAACTCCAGCTTTCACACCGATCATTGATGGTGCGCCATCAGTCGCAAGACTTACGGCACGGGCCCAGTCCACTCCCAATTTATCCAATGATGCAGTGAGACTACTGAAGATGTCGCTAACCGCAGTAGTGTCAGTCATGGGTGCCAGTTCTACGAATTCCTCTGTGATGTTACAAGTAGAGTCAACACCTCTAATAAAAATCGCCAGCTGTGGCACATCCATTATATCTGTACTTTCATCAATTGCGATGGAAAAAGCAACAAATCCCTGAACTTTTTGAATGAGCTTTTGTGTCAACTGTCCAGCGATGTCCTCAATCCGTGCTGCCACAGTGTTTCTGGAGAGGCTAATGTTGGCAAAAGCCTGTCATTTGTCTGGACACACAAGTTCAGCTGCTTTAACCGTACAGTTTTTTTTACAAACTCTCCCTCTGAATATGGCTTTGATGCCTGCGCGATGTCATTGGCTATCAGATAGCTGGCCTTTACAGCAGCCTCACTTGTTTCATGGCCTCTTGTGAATACTGATTGCTGCTTCTGTAACGTAGCCACCAACTCCTTCACTTTCTCCTCCCGCAACTGGCCGGTGTAGCGATCATATTTCTCAGCGTGAATGGTCTGGTAATGCCTTTTAATATTATACTCCTTTGGAACAGCTACTTGCTGTGAGCAAACTAAACAGATACACTTACTGTTAACCTCCCAAAAGAGGTAGGCATTTGTCCATTTTTCCTGAATGGCCCCACACTCTTTATCAACTTCTCTTATCTTTGACAACATTTTCTTGCCAGCAAGTAGCTAGCTTGAGATCTTTCTTTAGTCATGAAAGATGACTAGCTGTTCAGTTGAAATAGGTTGTTGCCACCTAGTGGATTGATGACGAATTATGTTTTGTGGTAGTGGTAAAGAGTTGACGCAAATAGTAGGGCCTGTATTACATCCTGGGTCGTATGTTTGACACCCCTGGTTTAGAGGAATTCAGACTGTAAGCCAAGTTTCTGGAGATGATAGCTGCACCCTCCCTCGAGGGGTGGATGCCATCTCTTTTTAAAAGACCAGGCCTCCCCCAGAACTTGTGTCTATAAAACCCACGTTGTTGGAGGGGCACCACTCAGACAACCAACAATTTAGTGACGTTAATCTGCTGTAGATCTCACCACCGCGCCGCATGGGGATGGGGCCAGAGAAAATTAATGACTCCGACATTTGCTTTGTAATCCTACACACCGATTTAATCGTTAGTTTAGCTATTTCCGACTGTCTTATGCGGACATCGTTAGCGTCGACGTAAATAACAGTTTTAGAGAATTTACTTTTACCTTTAGCCAGCACTTTCAAATTAGCTTCAATGTCGGTTTCTCTGGCTTCAGGAATGCAATTGACTATGGTCATTGGCGTCTCTACTTTCACGTTTCTCAGAATAGAATCACCAATTATCAGGGCTCTATTAACAGGCTTCTCAGCAGGTGTGTTACTAAGGGGGAGAACCTGTTTGAAACGTGAACCGAGGGTTGGTGGCACACCGGGGGCTAATGTTTGCGTCTATTTTCCCGAACTGTAACCCACTTGCCTTGCTGCGAAGGCTTTGACGGGATTGGGCTAGGGGAAAGGCTAAATGCCACATCCAGTACTGAGAAAGACTCGATAAACTCCTCACTAGCTTTAATTTCGTATAAGGTGTGGATGCGTCTTCTAACTCTTCTCTGTCAACCTAGTATTTAGCTCACATTTAGCACAAGTAAAGTTGGCAGTACTGGCGGAGAAAGAGTAAACATGTTGCACACTGAGCAGGGGAGACAGTGAGAGGGAGGAGAACTAAGGATAGGAGTAACGGAAGAGATACGAGAAGCCATTGTAGATAGTTAGTTAGCTACTTACGTTTATAGTCTTTATAAGGTGTTGGAAACCTCAGACACTCCGAGTTTGGGTCCTGGCTGAGTCCTAGCTGATTGGCCTCTGTGTCTGGCGTTCGGGAAGCGAGCAACAGGGAGCAGGTAGCGAGCAGGTAGTCCTTCTGTTTTCCCTGTAGTCAGTGTTAAGCAATTCCTAACTTACCAAAAAGATATAGAAGGCTACGTCATTATACAGATTTTTACGTCATCATTCATTACGTATACGTCATTTACGTATACGTCATTATACAGATTTTTTTTTTCTTTTTGAGTATGAGTATGGAGCTCTACAAATGGCAACGTAAAATATAAAAAGCAGTATCTCTTCTGCTCTGTTCACAGAGGTCTACTGTCTGTCAAAAGTAGAAAATCAGTTAGTACACATTAGGGGTTGCACAGCCTAGTCGACTAGTCCGCTAGTCGACTTTACTGCTCTGCGATGACGCTTTAAGCTTGATGTCGACTAGTCCTTGATCACGTGATTATGACACTAAAGCTGCTTACGTATGACTAGCTTCAAAATCTCCAAACGCTCGCTTTGCCATTGTTTTCCTGTTAAGAGAGCGTCATGCCTCCGTTTCAACCTCAGCGTAGCGTAGTGTTCAAACCAGGCGTTGTAACGCTCCGCCCAAAGTTCAGATTGGTTGAACTTCAACCCCGTTTGCCACTGACCTTTCTGAGTGTGACGTACTGGAACATGGGCAGTGTGACACCGGCGCAAACTATAAACATTGAATTTAAATATCCAAGCAAAGTCAAAATGGAGGACAAACTGGAGAAGCTTATACTGTGTGTGTCAGGCTTTTCAGAGTTGTATGACACCATTTTGAAGTGGTACCATGACCTAGCTAAGTTTGCATCGAGATGGGGCTACCAGGTTTGTAGATTTGGCTGTAATAATTTATAGTTATTAACTACATACCCGGTATACTCAAGCTTGCTATGTCCCTGGTTATTAGCTAGCTAGCTAGCTGCTAGCTAGCTTAGTTGTTTTGTCAAAGTGCCAAATCCAAACGTGAGTTTATAGTATTAACATTACAGAACTACAAAAACCTCGATAGCTAGCTAGTGTATTAGGATCCCTGTAAGCACACATACATCTCTGAGACGTCTGTGTGATGTATGCCGATAGATCTGGGAAGACGTCTCTGAGTCGTCAAATTTGAATGTCTACGGTTTAACAACAAATTACGGGTAAAAGTAAAACATCCGAAACACTTTAGGGAGTCAATAACACCTTGATATTTCAGTATTATTTTTATGCCAGTGTCATTATCAGCGGCCATACATTACAACAGAACATGGGCTAGTTTCATGCTTTTCATGCTTAAAGTCTGTGTTGTTATCATAAGTCTGTGTTGATATGATACAGTGAGTCATTTCGCAGTACATTTCAAGTACACATTTTAAACTTAAACTACGTAAGCAACATTGATGTAACCAGTATTGTTAACCAATTATTATTATTTTTTTTTTTACCAGCACATCATACATGGCCAAGAGCTCACATAGACTTTGCTTAGCTGGAGAAAATAATGATAAATGGCATTAAATATGTACGGTGGCACATACAGCTATACCGGTCGACACGTTTGTTTCGACACGTTTGTTTGTCCTGCGTCAGAACATCCTCTTCTTCGACAGCGTTGTTGGCAGGGCAGTCAGAGAGAATTCTGACGCTCTCACCGTTCCCGGTCAGTGATTACTAATCAGTGATTAGTCGACGTCGACTTGAATTTCATCACATCAACTGTCGACTTCAAAAAATCTGAAGTCGTGCAACCCCTAGTACACATCAGTGTACAGTCATATATCATTCCATCACTCCGTCAGCCATATTACTTGACTTATATCTATGCTGCTTGAACTTTTTCTTGTTTTGTTTTTTGGTGATATGCTTTTTTTCCCCTCTACAATTTGAATATGTTAATGGCTGACAATTTCATCTGGAAGATTCCACTGTCAGGCAGAACCATGAAATTACAGAACTGAAAATGGAGAAGAAAAAGTTGGAAAAAAATCTTCATAAAGCCCAGGTAAGGCTCTGTCTACCAAAATGAGTATACTTTTGTGAACACGTGAAAAGTCTTGGTTCATGAAATTGCTTATTATTATAGTTATAACTATTTTCAAGTATTTGGCCATTGTTACCAGAGATGGGCTAGTTGTGTTTGCTCCAAATTGACTTTTGTTATACTTTGCAGAAACATCTTGAAAAACTGGAAAAGGAAGTACAGAAAAGTAAGTCAGTATGCAGTAACACTTTGAGGTAATGATAGTAATCTGAATTAGATAAGTCTTTACACCATTATTTTGTTTAAACAGACCCAAAGACCATTTCTACTCAAACAAGTTTTCCTGAGGAACGAAGAATTGATAAAGGTAGGTCATCTGTACTGCTGCTGCATGATGTTATGTATTATACTGACCGTGTGTGTGTGTGTGTGTGTGTGTGTGTGTGTGTACAGTTCCTTGCATATATATTTGTACTTCTGATTAAATAAGAACTTTTGCAGAAAATACTGATTTTATTTATTTTTAATTGATGTACACGAGAGAAATTTGATTGTCGTTATAGAGAATAGACAATAAAATGACATCACAATAGATAACACAGGCAGTATACTAACAGCAATGCACAGATTTACACAGACCACAGTAACACAGTCCATAATAAATAGAAATTAATCATTGTCATTGTATTGTTTTCACACCTCCAATTCTAGATCCTTGATCCATCTCCTGAAAGGTTTGCCACATTCATTTGTGGTGTTATACCCGCCTGTCACATTTGTGACTGGGCACTCCATTACTAGGTGGTCAGTGTCATGCACGTCTGCTCTGCAAGCTGGGCAGGTGGTGACTAATGCAGCCCCCATCAGCACAAATTTAGGCCTGTTCTTGCCTGTTTGCACTTGAGTCTGTTTGCTATTACCCATTGTCTGCAAGTTGCATTATTGAAGCCCTGTAGTGGCTGAGTTGGGTCTGACATTGTCGGCACGTGTCCTATGTATACATTAAAATGTGTTGGTGCCATGACAGATCCCTGAGGTAGTCCTTTTTTATCTTCATTATTTTGCTTTTTTCCTCCTCTGTGGTTGCTTAGAAATATCTTGGCCCTGTCATCCTTGATAGAAGGCGCAGTAATTTTTTACAGTGAATTATTTGAGACAATGTGAACATCAATACTCGCCATACTGTGTCATAGGCAGCCGAGAGATCCACAAATATAGCCCCTGTTTTCAAACCCGGTGCCTGAATGGAGCAAATGCTCCCTCCCAGGCACACCCCTCCAACACATAGAAATTAATAAATAACATTAAGTGAAACCATCTCATCAATGTTGCTACTTCCTTAATGTTTTCAGGTATTTTCCAAATACGTGTTAGATCTTTTTTTTTTTTTCTAGAAAATGCTTTTGTACTTACTATTTTATCATTAAATTTTAATAGTATTTCACAGAGTGAAGTCATATTCTCAACAATTAATTTTATTCAAGAAAATACAAGTACTCAATAAAACATTACAAAGGACTCAACAAGGTTAACTACAATACATTTTTTAGGGTGAGTTCAGTCTGTAGAACAAGGGGACATAAATGGAGACTAGTTAAGAGTAAGTTCCGCACTGATATATTCTATTCAGTTCAATTCAATTTTATTTGTATAGCGCTTTTTACAACACAAGTTGTCACAAAGCAGCTTTACGTTGTTCCCAGGCCTGAGACCCCCTGAGAGCAAGCCTAAGGCAACAGTGGTAAGGAAAAACTCCCTAATTAACAGGAAGAAACCTTGAGCAGAACCCGGCTCAGAGGAGGAGCCCATCTGCTTCTGGCTGGCACTGGGCAGATAGAATTTGAGAGAAAAAAAAGTTGAAAACAAAGTTGTACAATGTACTTTTAAGACATTTGAGTCTGATAGACAGTAGTAATTAACAACAAAGTGATTATGAAATGTCCGGTTCTTGGCAAGCAGTTGGCTTGATAGGCAGGGCAGTGGAGGTAGCAGGACTGGAAATCAGGAAGTGACGCTTGGGCTACAGCTCTAGGCAGGAGCCCGGAGCAGGGATAGGAAAGGAATAGAAAACGGTGATTAGTGGTTGTTAATTGCAGGAATGGAAACATAAAGGCATGAAGGCAAAACGGGGGAACAGAGAGGAGAAGGAGGATGCATGTGTGTAATAAGGAAAAAATCCCAGCAGATAAGCACTATGGCAGCATACCTAGGGGACGAGAGGCAAGGGGCCAGCACGATCATGAGGGTAACTCTAAGGCAGTCAACACCAGACCACAGCTGGATCAGCTGAACACAGAGTACCCAGGCCATGATGTAGTGACAGCAATGACCACTTAGTCCACCAGAGACTCTACGATCAATGTCAGCACCATGCCATGTCCCTCAACTAAAGGATTTGAAATAAAGATAAGTTTTTAGCCTAGACTTAAAGGCAGAGAGAGTCTGCTCCCCAAACCTTGGTGGGTAGATTGTTCCACAAAATAGGGGCTTGGTATGAAAAGGCTCTACCACCTATAGTACTTTTACCCACTCTTGGAACAATGAGTCCCGCGCTTTGGGAACGTAGAGTTCGTTTTGGAGAATATGGGTGAAGAAGGTCCTTAAAGTAGGGAGGGGCAAGCCCATTTAAAGCTTTAAATGTAAGGAGAAGTATTTTGAAAAAAACAATTTGAGGTTTGATAGGTAGCCAGTGGAGAGAGGCTAATACTGGGGTGATGTGCTCAAAGCGCTTTGTTCTCGTTAGCATAGAGTCCATTGAGTCAATGTGACATAGTCACCTTTTCAGGGCATTTTCAATGGCAGATGATGGTGGGATGATACAGAACTAGGGGGTCTAGCCAACAGTATAGAATCAACTAAGGTAATATAGGAAGACCTAGACGGCATCCAAAAGTGGGCAGATACCTGACAGATGACATTCAATTTAACTAAATGTAAAGTCTTGCATGTGGGAGTTAAGAACCTTAGACAAGACTACTTCAGGGGGGGAAAAAAACTAGAATGTGCTCAATTCGAAAAAGTAATAGTTGACCCAAGCTTAACAGGATCTAGGCAGTGTGCTGTAGCAGAAAAAAGGCCAACAGGATGCTGGGATATATAGCCAAAAGTATTGATTATAAGTCTAAGGAGGTTATATTGAAATTATACAATGCTTTAGTCAGACCTCACTTGGAATGTTGTGTGCACTTCTGGGCACCACACTATAAGAAAGATATTGAGGTTCTTGAAAAGGTTCAAAGAAGTTCATTGCAGGTATATCTGAGGATTGCATTGGTGCTCCTGTGCAGATGTTGGTGTAAAACCTACAATGTGTGCAAATGCATGTATGTCTCAAATACAAACTCTAGCTTTTTGTTCTGTTCTGAAAGAATGTTTTTAAAATGTTTTACATACCTAAACAAGTTGCCATATCATTTGCATCATGCAAACACTTGTATTGTTAATAGATTAGGTTTATTTGTATCTTTTATTTTTCAGCTAAGGTCAAGTTGCTTTTTGAAGAACTTTGGAAGTGTATAGAACCTCTGTCGTCACACACTACAGACCCACTTTTCTCTTCTGGTAATTAAACCATATCTATCATATTACAATCGGCAGTGTAGTATAGTGGTTAAGGAGCAGGACTTGTAACCGAAAGGCTGCTGGGGCACTGCTGCTGTACCCTTGGGCTTAACCCACAGTTGGCTCAGTAAATATCCAGCTGTATAAATGGATAACATCGTTAAAAAAACAAACAAACAAAAAAACTAACTGATGTAAGTTGCTCTGGATAAGAGTGTCTGCTAAAATGCCTGTTATGTAATTTTTGATGGATTGCTTTTTTGCCAGTTAAAGCATAGTGATGATGCCTTTTGTGTTAATTATTTATGTCATTCAAAACAAGCTCAGAATTACAAGCTTCCATAGTAAAATGACATGACCAGACAATCATGATGGTGAAACTATTTCTGCATGTCTCTGCAGGGTACAGCAATGGGCTGACAGACGTCCCTCCTTGTTCACAGTCATTGTTATTGACAACTGCGTTGACACAGCTGAACTCGCAGCCAGTAACACGTGCACAACTGTCTACAGATCTTCCCTGCGAGTCATCAGTCTATCTCAACGAGTCTGTGAAGCCATTTGCTAGCACTGTACATAATCAAGGAGTACCTGAACCTACAAACACTGGAACAAGTGGGAAGGAAAGCAGAGTTTTGGGAGGCCATGTGAAAGACAGCAATTTGCAGGTTATAGCATATGAAAATGTCAGTGAACACTCTGCAACATCACCTTGTGGAAACCATGGACAGAAGGTGATGAAGATATTAGACTGGTTCAGGCCTTTACCCCAGCTTCTCTCTCCAGTGTCACCACAGGTAAGGCACCCCTGTCTGTCACTGCTTTGCTTAGTCAGTAGAGATTACGCTTTAATCACATTTCCTCAAATGACCAAAACTAGTTACTTATGGTTGTTCAGACTTGAGATACGCATATGTGAACAAGGTTTGAGTGCCTCTGCGAAGAGTTGCATGTCTCTCTTACTGATAACTATATTCAAAAACAGGCTGCTTAAGCTCCTAGGTGGGAGATGCGCATTTCGGGGCAGAGTTTATGTAAAAAAAAAAATTAATGTGTTTTATTTTCACGCATTTAATGTCCATGGGTTTCAACCAGTTCCCATGCTACAGCACACAGGTCCTTCATAAAATTAATCCATACTTAATTTTAAACCCACTTTCATTTAAAGAATTCAGCAATATGTTTTGGATGGTTTGTTTATGCTGTTCTATTGGTATAGCAATGTCTGACAAAGTGAGGGGGGGAAAAAAACTACTTTGAATTGAGCACATTGTTTTTCCTTTTTATAATCAAAATATTTGATAATGACATGTTTAAGTTGTATACTTTTATGCTGAAGTATTGAAAAGGCTCATCTCAGCCCCAGAACTGGGTTAGGGTTAGGGGTACGGTTAGGGTTAGGGTTCTCAGAGGATTTTCTCTGCTCTGCTTTCATGGTTTAGGTGAGTGTCTTACAACTGCATTCTGCATGAGGTCTAATATCTTTGTGAAACAAATCTGTTGGCCACCAGGTTTTTGTGGTTTTCCCTGACAATTGACATTTATTCCCTGCATGCAACTTTGTGCCATGCATTTTTAGAGAGATGTGGGTGTGTAAGTTAAGTCTGAATCCCAGAAATTGAAAAAAATATGTAAGCAAGAAACGCAAAAATGAATCAGCCCCTTAAATTGTAAGAAAAATTATTACTATGATTGTCAACATTTCAGAAAGACATGTGAAGCTGGCCCTGATGGTTCTGGTGTTCACCTATTTATACACACAAGGCCATATTACATACTCAGTACATTTACATACACACACTAATGCCACAAAGGCAATAGTTTTTTAATTTTTTTTTATTTTAAAAGTCATTTCCCATGTAAATAATGTATACATTGATCAAACAGTGGAAATTCGAGGGGCCCGAGGCTGTTCCCTGTCTTGTCCTGTCCTGCCAAGAAGCGTGTTTACATGTCCCTGTAGTCCTACAATAATGCAATTAAGATTGGAGTGCTCCACACTAGAGATGCACCGATACTACTCGTTGGGACTCGTATTGGGCCGATACAGCATGGTAAACACTTGTACTTGGTATCGGCATCATAATTTAATGCTTCCAATTACGAGTACACTGACGTATAATGACGTAGCCTGTAAACTTGCCACGAAACTAACAGCGGAGCCCTAGTATTGCAATCAAACTTGGAATCATGTCAGCTATTTGGAATTCCTTTAAACTTGAAAACAAAGAAAGTAAAACTGCTAATTGTAATATTTGTAACACAACCATTTCAAGGGGAGGCACAAATACAAAGGACTACAACACAAGCAATTTGAGAAAACATTTAAAGAATCGTCATCCTCACTAGCACAAGATGTTTGTTGACACCAGCAATGCTAAAGCTAAGCAGGGAAAGGGGGAGATTCTAAAATGCTTAACGTGAAAAGGCTCAACGTGGCTTAATGTTCCAAAACAGTGATCAATGATCAATGGATACTGTGATGAAGAGCTTAATTTCATTAAAATGAGTGAGGCAAGGACTTTACATGACTTGTATTAAGCACATTAAATTACATTATCAATGCGCATGTAAATATGGCTATAGTCAGCCATGCTCATGCACACTGGACCCAAAGCACCGCAATTTCAGTGGTATGCCAATGCAGGAATAGGTAAATATGGGACATTGTGATGAAATAAACATTTTAAATGGTTTCTTTATACAGCCACCGGTGTGCAACATGTAGTGTACATGAAGAGTAAGTCTCTCATAGCCATCAGTGAAACGGGCAGCTAGCTTGCTTCCTGACCTGACAATATTTCAACAGGACAATGTGCATCCTCATTTTGCTCATTTAACAATGCCTTAGATTGATTAGATTGTCATTCTCATCTTGCACTACAGCCAGCAAGTTTTGTTACAAGCTTGTGCAAGTGTATTTACAATCAAATGTTAACTCTTAGAAACCCCCCAAAACGTGAGAACATATTAGAAGTGTTGGTGACTTCTATTTTGTAGTGTTGTGTAGTTGAATGTCATACTTGTCCAATTTTGTATTTACTTGTGTTTATATCCAATTGGCAGGAAGTGTTATTCCAAGACCTGTCTGATTCAAGGGATCATGAGGAGAATGCCAGATGCTGTGATGGAAATGACCTGAAGATGACCATCTGCTCAGAAATGGCAAATAACAGTCTTATGAGAGGAACATCATACCAATGCTCTGAGTCTGCAGGTCTTCAGCACTATAAATTGGCAGCTAAGCAGGCTACAAACGCCATGGTGATGACAGCCCCAGCTCACCGAAACGCCCTCCAAACTACAGTGTTTACTGCTAAAGCAAAGAAAACATATCAAAATTCAGGCAGTAAAAGAAATGTGCCTCCTCCAGAAATTGAAATCTGTGAGCACAGGATCAAGAAATTGGCAAACACAGCTGAAACCACTCTGTCCATGTCAGATGAAAGCATGGTGGATGTGTCGGCTGAGTCATCCACTCGTTCTTGTGTTACAGTGTCTGTATTCAGTGGTGTATCAGCAGAACTGTCTGTGTCTGGAAATACTGCCTCCTCCAAAAATTCATTCTTAAATGCTGATGACCGAGCTGAGAGAACCTCAGTAAATGAAAAGGAAATCAACATCAAAGATGTTCTTTGTGAGAATGCATTGCCAGTGTTCCAGAATGTAAGCAAAGCAGAAGAACAGAAAGGCAATTGTGACACTCCACCCAGCACATCCATACTAAAACCAAAACTATCAACACCCATAGAGAACATGACTTGTCAGAGCAGTGAGGACTTCGAAGTTAATGAAGACACCAGTGCACCTTTTCAAACTCCCCTGGGTTTTGGCAATTTGGAAGACTCTTTTTCAAACTGTTTCCCCCAAAAACAGGTGTCAGATGGAACTGAGAGACAAACTCCCAAAAGCACATTAAATTACATAATCAAAGATAATACAAAAACGGAACAGGCTGTGTCAAAAGTCATATCTGATGAGACTTCACAGACAAAAGAAAACTTCACAAACAGTTTTCAAGTTAGTGCTGGTGAAGTAGACTTTGGAAAAATCCATTTGCCTTTAAAATCTGGTAATAATGAAACTGAAGTCCAAGATAGTTCACACATGGAAATTCCTACCTCAACAGACACCACTTTTACTTCAGAGTTTGGGTTAGGATTGGGATTAACTGCCAGTGAACCACCAACAAGAGCACTAAGTCCTAAAGAAGAACTGCACACTGTGGAAATTGTTTACACTGGATGTCCATCACAATTGTCCAAACATGAAAAATCTTGCAAAAAGGCATCAGGAAAAACAAATGAGCTAGAGATGACTACTTTCACATCGCATGAAGTTGGTTGTTTAAAACAAATAGACTATGGACCTGCTGAGAGGATACAGATAACAAACCCAAGCAAAACCCTTACAGTGTGCACTGATGAGGATGATGTCATGCGAATGCATGCTTCTTGCAGTGATGTGAATCCTTTTGTCATAAAAACAAGATTGTCCCCTTTAGAATTTCCAACAGGTGAAGACAAACTGGAGAGAAGTAGCTCAGAGGATCCTGCAACACACAGAGAGTCATCAGATGAACATGAGAGTTTTGTACTGCAACGAAAAGTGAAAACAACTCACCAGCGTGCTGGAAACCAAGCCTCTATTAAGAGTGATAATGGTGTAATTAGGACTGGACAAAATTCAACCATAAATCATACAGCACCAGAGAGAAGTCACTGTAGCTGCTGCTCTGTCACAGCTTTGGATCATTTACCATCTCATGACTCATCTCATGTGAAAATGGATTTATATTTGAATAGCGTACAATCAGAAGATAATGGAGACAATGATGTCCCAATACAAGAAACCTTTACAGGCTTGTCACATTGTGAGAATAAAACTGTAAATGATCATGAGAATCCATTTAAGGAGAAGCTCAAAGAATATACAACCGAAGTAAATCAGTCCCAGAAAATAACTGGAAAGTGTATTGTCGCTTCCAGGGTGTCCTCAGTGTCAGTTGCAAAAACTGGGCCACATTTGCAGAGAACTGATGGGAGTACAGTCAGCCACATTACTCACAGCCACATTACTCAAGAGTTCACAGATGAAAAACTTGAGGACATGAAGAAAACTTTCAACAGTGACAATATTGGGCTGTTTCCCATGAATAGTGACCAGACATTTAAAAATCCAGCTATTCCCAGCCACAACAGGCAACATTCTGGTAATGTGCAGGAGAGACAAATGGTAAAATTGAAAGATGAGCAGCTCATTTTGACTAATGCACCAGGGTTGGATACTGCAGATACTTCAACCCCCATAAAGTCTCCAGATTCTATAAGGACAGTTCGAGTGGAAATGGGACCACCACTTCCTCCATTACTTCACCCACTGACTGCTACTCCCCCAAGATCTGACAGGCTTGAATCCAGGATAATTCCTGGCAAGTTGTCATTTCCTTCCCCATTGAATGAATTGGTATCTCCCCTTCAGGAGACTCCAGTAACTCCACTCATGTCACCACTCTCAGATGGGTCAAAGGAGAAGTATTTTGCCACCCCATCCCCTTTGGATGCGAAACAAAGGGTTTTTCCTTCTCCATTGCAGTTTTGTGCAAGAACTCCAAAACATGCTCTTCCAGTTCCTGGGAGACTCCCACCCTCTGCATCTGGTGTATCCAGTTCAGTCCCTAGCACTTCCCAAGAGAACTCTGTGACAATTCTGGACTCAATGTACCCAGAACTCTCTGCACGTGCGCGGACTCTAAACATTCTGCGCGGGGCTGTTAATCTCAGTAGGCATGCTTCCGATAGCGGAAGATCAGTACCTGATTCTGATGAACAGATATCCAGATTCAAGGCTATTGGTCTTTCCACAGCTTTCACTAAAACTGGAAAAGCCACTGAATGTGAAAATAGTAGGTTTGATCAATCAGTAGAAAATACTAATCTGTCCAGAGAGAGAGTAAGAGATGCTATAGGTCAAACGGGGAAGAGAACTGGAGTGAATGTACTTTTACCGAGAAGTGCAAAAAAGCCTCGGGTGGACCGTGCCTCACCTGTCCTTGCAAGAATCTCTTTCCCTGACAACTCTGAAGAGCTTATTCAACCTGATCTTTCAGAGATCAAGGAGGATGATCAACCTAATGAAATTTATGGTAGAAAGCAAATGGGCAGTACTGCAAGCAGTTCACTGAATGCAATATCAGAAGCACTGACTAAAATTGAAACATCTTGCTTTGATGTGTTACCTGTAATTCACAGTCATGTGAACATTGGGAGAGTTTCAAATGTGGCAGTGCTGAGAGATGAAGAAAAAGAGGTCATCCATGAATTCTGTGTGGTGAATAAGGTTTGTGATCATTTTGCTGTTTAGTTTTCATTTTATTTCCTGGAGTAGAATATGCAGCTGTGAGCATCTCTATTCTGTGACACACTAGTTTTGCTGAGAAATTTAGTATAAACTTTATAAAAAGCGAAAAGCATGTATTTACATGAAATTTACACCAATATTCATACCTGATGTATTTTGGTTTCCTTTTTTTTAAGCTCTTAACAGATGATTTATTGTCTGCCATCCAAATAAAGATGAAGACCGAGAAAACAACCCTATCTGGGAATCACATGCAGGCTCTCTGCAGAGTATACACTGGAATTTGTCGGCAGAGAGGAGACTGGGAAAGAGCCCATCTCTTTGCTTACAGTATCTTGAAAGAGGGTAAGCCTATTACTTCAATTTATGGCATCTTACAAAGTACACAAAGTAGTCTACATCTTTGTTGGTAGTATTAGAAATTAGTCATTTTTTGTGGGTTTAATGTCATTCGCCCCACATGTCAAACTTACAAATTGTTTTTATTGATTTATTTATTTGCTTTCCTGCAGATTTTCCAGACTCAGCAAAGCTGATTCTGTTCATGGTGACCACCTGGAATGACATCCTCTTGCATACAAGTGTTGTAAATAGAGCCATTAATGCAGTGGTTAGGCTGAGGGCCAGTGGAGAGGTGCTGTGCTGTTTAGCTGAATATCTTGGCTGGAAAACGGTATGAACCACCTTCTCTTTGCTCTGGCGAAAGGGGCATTTTATTTTCTTATACAAAGCAAATACCTGCATGTAGGATTGATCATTCCATAGTTCTTGACTGTAAGTCTGAGCTTCCTTCAGCTGAAGATACATGCTAACATTACTCAAAGCAGGCCAATCAGTCAAACAACTTTTATTTGTTACAGTGCCATTTACAGATTGTCACTAGGTTTCCAGAAGGAATCAAAAAGTAGAAAAAACTCAAGTGAAAATGAATAGAGGAAAAACTGAAATTATTCCTGCACCCCTTGCAAAAGCTGATTGAATAAAACTCCAGGAAGGAGCCAAAATAAAGGAAACACAAACATAAAGTGTCTTAATAGAGCAATGGGCCACCATGAGCCTTCAGAGCAACTTTAGTGCACCGTGACGTAGATTCTACAAGTGTTCGCAACTCTATTGGAGGGATACATCACCATTCTTCCATGAGAACATTTGTTTGGTGTTTTGTTGATGGTGGTGGAAAACGCTGTCTCAGGCACTGCTCCACAGTCTTCCCTAAGTGTTCAGTTGGGTTAAGATCTGATGACTGAGATGGCCTTGGCATAGAGTTTAAATCCATTTAATGTTCATCAAACCATTCAGTGAGCACTCAAGCTCTGTTAATGGCTAAATTGTCGTCCTCGAAAAGCCCATTGCCATCATAACAGAAATGCTTCACCATAGGATGAAGGCGATCACTCAGAATGGCTTTGTATTTATTGGTGGTTGAGTGGACCTAAACCATACCATGAAAATGCACCTCTCACCATAACAGAGCCACCAGAACCCTTCACTTTGAGAAACAAGCATTTCACTCTGCAGGTTTCTTTAGTGTGTGCAACACATTCACCTGTCCACTTGTGGATAACAGAGTGAAAGATGACTCAGCAGACCATATGACATTTTCACTGCACAGTAGACTACTGCCTGTGTTGTTTGCCTTGTTCTTTCTTTGGTTTGGAGTTGTGTGTCTGTTTTGCCTTGCATCTCAACCCAAAGCACAGACATCAGTGTTTAGGCAGCCTGACCCTAGTTTTTTCCTCAGACTTACATGCCAGTGTTCCTCATGAAACATCAGTAATTTGAACATCAGTCTTCATTGCTGAAGCGTCTGCCCAATGTGCCCCAATAATCACCCCTCTCTCAATGTTATTTAGCCATGGTTGCCAAAATAATGGGCAACTGGGTCTGTAAAGCACAAACTGTTTATACACAAACCTAAGCATGACTGGATGTTAATCGCTCAACCACATCAGTGTAGAAGTACCTACTTTCGATATACTCATTTACTCAAGTGTTTCCTTTATTTTTGCAGTTACCTGTATGTGCAAAATGTGTGAGTTGCTAAGTTGCAGTCAGTCCACCAAATAGTAATGAGGTAGAATGTGGGGACTCTATTTATGTCTTCAGGGCTGTGAGTGAATGGTGTAAGGCCACAGGAGTGGATAGCAGGTCAGAGTTAGAGGTATTCCCAATGTCAAGTGTGTAAGTACAATTTATGCCGACTCAAGTAGATCAAGTCCCATAAAACAGACTTGAGTCGTATTTAAGGAGGGCATAATCAATAAAGTCCCATCAAGCAGGCTCACCCATTTATTTGTCATTTTAAAAAGATAACGTCAACCTTGTCCTACTTTGCACACTCATTTTTGAAGACAACATGCTGAGAACACAGACGGACATTTATTGTTCATATTAAGAACATTGTGTGCCTGTTAAAACTGGAAATGGTGCCTGTATTTCACATTCTGTGGATTTAGCTATAGACCAGGTGACTTAACCGGCATCTTTGACTTGGATTTACACAAAATGTTAGTTGATTCCAAGCATAACTGGGCAGGTTTTTCCATAAGTTTGAGGCTTGGATAGAGAGGGATCGCACACAAGTTTTACAGTTGTTTATGTTTGATTAGTTATGTTTATGAGGTAGCCAGCTCTTTGTGACTGAAGCTGACGTGGAGGGTTATAAGGAGATATTAGCTGTAACTCGGTGGAAGCTAGCCCATTCACTGCTTAATATGTTGAGATGAAGTCATTGTTTCCCATACAAATTAATAGTAATCATTTACCTTGTAGAGCTTACCAACAGAGGAACAAGAGTAGAATATCAATGAATTATTGTTAACTTCACACTTGTTTGACAATGACATATTTTGTGTCCAAGAATCCCCCCTGTGAGATCCAGAAGTTGATAGCACTCACACTGGCTGCACTGAAAACAGGAGTGCAGATGAAATTCATGCAACATGATCGCCATGGGGATGACCTGGATCCTGCTGCTTGGGAGTACATATTCACTCTGGATCTCCTTTGTTCCGAACAGGGATGGAAATGGACACATGACAATGTGATATGGTGAATATAACTTCCTCATTGTGTGTGTGTGAGTGAGTGTGTGTGCATGTATATACAGTGAATGCATGTGTGTGTCACTGTATGTCCACAGATATTTCATTACTTTATATTACCAAAGAAGTTAAGACATTTCTGTTTTTCCCATAGCAAGGAGCTTTGGCCCATAATGAACCAATGGGTTTTGCAACCACGATCTCAGCAGAGGCCTGTTCCAGATGTTTCAGTAGCATCTGTTCTGAGATTAATTGGTAAGTCCAGGGTGGAATTTTCACTACATTGGTTGAAACCTGTCTGTGTTCAAATTGTTGCACTTTCAGATGAGTGTACTCTTTTGTGAACAGAAAGCAGCTTTGGATTGAAATTAGCAATTATATGTAATAATTATATTTTCACATATGCTGACAGTGCAACAATGCATTTGTCATTGTGACCTATAAAGCAATAAACAAAAAATAAGTTGTTTTCTATCCTCAGGACGCCTTGGTCAGTTGGGGATTAAACAGAAATCTATTGGATCTGTACGAAATATCGCTAAAGTTGTGAACATGTTCGGCAGACATGGAAGAGCAGAAGGTATTCATATTTTTCTGATGTGTTACATCTAAGCAATGGAAATGCTATTCTGTTCCTTGTATATACACTATAGATGAAAAAATGAAATTCTTCATGCCAAAAAGCTAAATATGAAAACTATGAATCTTTGAATGTTGTTTCTGAAAATTGATGGAAAAAAATGCTAAGGTTTTATTAAAATGAAGTGGTAAACATGCTACTGGTGCATATTGTAGCTTTTTATATGTTGCAGTTAGGACACGGGTGCAATATGTTGTGTTTACAGGTGTGCCTTGGCCAGTGCAGTTAGCTGCTGTCTACACCATTTATGACCTGTCACCTAGCAACCCCAAAGAGGCCCTGGAAGCTCTGGCAGCGTGGCGTGGGGAAGCCACTCAGGCTGTGCCCCCTGCTGTCACTAGCTGCATTACGCAGATTGGATCCATGTGTCGCTATGTCAAATCATAAAGGATTCCCCCAAAAAGAAGCATTTTCAGGGCTGAAAGTGTTTCATTGCTGACTAGAGACTCTTTCAACTATGTGCTGAAAACTTCACAGAAACAAGATAGACCATAGTTTTTAGGACTCCAACTAATGTTTTGTTAGTTAAGGGATAATTGAGCTAAGAATGTGTGTGTATATATACTGTGCCAGTCTCTCATCTGGGAGTAATGTTTTTTTGTGTATTGCGCATAAAATTGATAAGCCTGGTTTGAGTAGACATATTGTAAATGTTTTATATGTTTGATGTCAGAGTATTTGTTCAGTTTCATTCTGAATATTAAAATCAAATTTCACAGGTTGTGTCACATCTGTTTTTGAAGTTCAGCTTCAGTTACTTTCCAAGAGAAGATATGTTGATGTTGAACATGTTCATTAGTTTACATATGAAACATGACTAAAAATGTGTCAGTCATTATACTAACTTTTAAAATATATATTTAAAATGTGTACTTTATAATTTCCTGCACAAAATGACAAATGTATTCCTTCTCATTTATTTTAATTGATTAAAAAGGATTACTACATACTGCTATACTGTATCACCTGCCTATTTGTACACTTGTGCTTTTTACTACCACCAGCTGGGTTAAGTAAGTACTGCACATACAATGGAATAAAATATAATCATGGCACAAAATTGTGATAGGCTCCTACAGGTGCAATTCATAAAAGCAGAAAAGTCCCAACAGAGCCCTGTATCTTAAATTTTTTGTGCAATTTCCAAACATTCAATGACTCTTGATTTTACCTAATTTGACATAAATTGACCTACAATTGTCTTGCACACCATTAGTTTATTGCAGACTCAAGTGTTTTCTCAACTATTCTTGACCTGCTATGGAGTGACAGCCATGTTGTGGGGAAAAAAAACCCTTGAGACTTGTTTGTTAGGAAAGAAAGTGGACAACCATGCATCAGGTGACTACATCCTATTTTTATCTGTTCTGAGCAAATTATTTCAAAGCCTTAGTTTTTGCTTCACTAGTTGTCTGCTGTTGCTAAAGAAGCTACCATTCACTGGGTTTCTGGGTGACACAACATCTAGGGAGATGGTTCAGGCAGACTTTCTAGGTTTAGGGAAAATGAACAGGCTAAGTCAAGGGGCCTCAACCTATTGCTCCATATCAGCTGTTTGGCTGCCCTACTCTGGCTCCAAAGTGAGCAATTAGCAGTCCTAGAAAATTGCCTATTTTCAGACTTGTAAATAGCAGATGCTCTTATCGAGAGTGACTTCTATCAATTACTTTTTTTTAACAATGTTAACCATTTATACAGGTGGGTATTTGCTGAGGCAATTGTGGGTGAAGTACCTTGCCCAAGGGTACAGCAGCAGTGCCCCAGTGGGGAACTGAACCAGCAACCTTTCTATTATGAGTCTTGCTCCTTAACTACTATGCTATACTGCCAGTCTATGCTTGACTCACACTTGAAAAATGAAATTAATACAAAAGTAATAATAGAATAGATGCACAGACATACACTATGTGGACAAAAGTATTTGGCCACACCTGTTAATTATTGAATTCAGGTGTTTCAATCAGACCTGTTGCCTGTGATATGATGCCACCTTTGCAATAAGACGGTTTGTGAAATTTCATCCCTGCTGGATATTCCACAGTCAACTGTAAGTGATATTATTAGAAAGTGGAAGCGTTTAGGAGCGTGTCTTCTTTTAAAAAGAAAAAAAAATGTCCCACTGTTGTTCAAAAAAAAAAATATCCCACCTTAATTGTACATTATTCCCAGGGTTCACACACCTTAAAAATAAAAATAACTAATTACCTGCTTTAGCTTAACTGACATATACTGGCAATGCTTCTGAACTACACATGGTTTTACTGCATGTGGATATACAAATTGTCACGTTTCTTCCACCTCAATAGTACTGAACAAACAAACCCCTCCCTCACAGAGTCCGATTCTTCTTTATCCTACGCTCACGGTCCATTTCCTGGGCAATGTCCGGCCAGCGTCTAATTCCCACACTAACGGGCCTTACTTTGTAGCTTACGGCATATGGTTCTCTCACAGCTGCATAACCCCCCTCCGCTGTCTCTTTAGTTTCTGCTCACATGCATACAAAGTATAATAGAATACATAGTTTTAAGACTAACATATTAGATTGTCTGGTTTCCTTATACACTTCCAGACCTCCACATGTATAGTAAAGATAAAGTATGTGGTTGATATCCAATAACTTCAGTTAATATGTCAATACTGTGGTTAAAGTGGTTAAAATCAAAAACTGACATCAACACTCAGCAATGCTTGTAACCTTCAAGCGATAATAGTAATACACTGACATCTGCTAGAAATGCTCATGACATTTGCTGGCAATAATTTATCTCCACCATGTAACAAGCTTAATCGTACCACGTCAAGCTCCGCTTTTCTCTGGTGGGGTGAAAGTGGCAATACTCATAATTTACATATGGGGTATACACTTAGTCAAAAATTTTCCGCCACAATTTCTTGAAGAAACAGATGCTGACCACCATGACTTACTTTACCACTCCAATGTCCGTTGGCTAAGTTTGGGGAAAGTATGTCAGTGAGTGTGGTGAGCTGAGCGACACAGACTGGCTTTGCGATTCTGCATTCGCTGTGGACATTTTAGCACACATGAACGAGCTGAACGTGAAGCTACAAGGGAAGGATGTATTTGTGCATGAACTGTATTTGAACGTGAAAGCTTTCAAAGCCAAGTTAACTTTGTTCTCAAGGCGAGTGATGAACAAATCATTTGCTCGTTTCCTGACACTAGCGACACTGGAAGAGGCGCCTCAGAATGCGAAGAAATACAGCAAATCACTGAACGACCTGCACGGAGAATTCTGTCGTCGATTGTCTGATTTTGGAAAGATTGAGAAGTCACGGCAGCTGGTGTCAGGTCCCCTGTCACTTGACTATGAGACAGCACCAAATGAACTGCAGTTGGAGCTGATTGATCTCCAGTGCGACTCTGTCTTGAAGGAGAAGTTCAACTTCATCAAACTGGGTGAGTTTTATGCCTCACTGAACGAGACCAAGTTTCCAAACATCCGACAGATGGCACAGAAGATGCTGGTGTTATTTGGCTCTACCTATGTGTGTGAGCAAATGTTCAGTGTGATGAACATCAACAAAGCACGTCACAGAGCCCAGCTTACTGATGAACACTTGAGCTCTGTCGTGCGAATTGCCACAACAAAAATGACACCAGACTTTGATGCACTCGTACAAAAGGGTGAGAAGCAACACTGTTTCCATTAAATCAAGCACTCAGGGGTGTTTATTTTTTTTATTACTTTTTGGGAAACAGATTTCACATTCATGTAATTTATGCTAGTTAATTTTTACCCCTCATCAACTAGTATTAGTGGCCCATCTTTCAATTTCTAAAACCCAGTGTGGCCCTT
The DNA here is from genome assembly GCA_019176425.1 of Megalops atlanticus. Lineage (NCBI taxonomy): Eukaryota > Metazoa > Chordata > Actinopteri > Elopiformes > Megalopidae > Megalops > Megalops atlanticus. Next base: position 43,909 of record CM032890.1, on the reverse strand, counting down.
GAGCCAAAAAGTTTGCCCATCCCTATCTTAAGGTCTGATTAATTAAAAACATGAAGCTCTAACTTCATTTGAATAAATGTCCAATAAATGTCCAAAGGTAAACCATTTTCATTTTCTTCTTCTTCTTTTTCTTCTCTTCTGTCTTATTGTTTGACATCTTCGCTCTGCTACATCCGGACGCCTCGCTCCTCCCACCAACAGAACAAAAGGCCCGTGCTCCTCGCAATGTCGCTTTCCGTCATCACCCCCCAGTGGTGGAATGAACTCCCAACCCCCCTGAGAACAACTCCTTCGCTCCAACCCTTCAGACATGGGCTGAAGACACACCTCTTCAGACTCTACCTGGACTGACACCCTTGCCATTTGACCTTGCATCTAAGATTCTTAGCTCATACTCGTAGCACTATTTCTTACCTTGTATTTGTGGCACATTTTTGCCTAGGTAGTATAGCAGCACTTTATTGTCCCAATGACTGTATTTGATATATTTGATATATGTAATGATACATGTAACCTTAGATCAGATTAGTTCTGTCTTGCTACACTGACCTTGTGCTCAGCTTCAGCACTATCTACTTTGTATGACCTGTACACATCTTGTACTTTTGTATGTCGCTTTGGATAAAAGCATCTGCTAAATGAATAAATGTGTGTATACAGTAGACACGCATATATTCACAGAACTCATGTAATGGCTGAGAAAAACAATGTAACAAGACTATGCTACCCTCTGTTAGGGGATGGACCCTTGAGTTCCAGGTTCATTTTTCTGTGTGGGAATATTAAGTATCCTGAAAGTTGCACGATTCACTCCACCAGGGGAGCTGCCTGGCAGAAAAATCAGTTTATAAGGTTTACCAGCAATACTACAGCACAGCACAATGAACAGGCCTCATGAGCACACAGATGAACATACAAACAAAAAGAAATCCAAATCCCAGTGCTGTGGTACAGCACTTTCCTAGTTACCCACAACACTGCAAACATTAGTAACAGACAAAGTAAAGAAAACCACCACAACACAAAACATACGTGTGCTAAAGCAATCCAGCTCATCAACGACCATGCCGATGCATAGAAAAGCTGGTATCGTTTGTACTGTGGTTGACAGACCTGCAATTTACTGCTGTAATCCCTAAAAACTCAAAGCATTAAAATACATCAATGTTTCTTCCTGTTAATTAGGGAGTTTTTCCTTGCCACTGTTGCCTTAGGCTTGCTCTCAGGGGGTTTCAGGCCTGGTAACAATGTAAACCTGCTTTGTGACAACTTGTGTTGTAAAAAGTGCTATACAAATAAAATTGAATTGAATTGAATTAGTTTTTCAGTGTTAAAAAGAATTAAAAATGAAAAAGTTTTAATATGTTTGTTTCAGAAGTCTCCACATGCTTAAATTAATAAATACTTGGAGGAAGCACCTTTTGCTTTGATAACTGCAGTGAGTCTGTTTGGATACGGCTCTACCATCTTCTCACATCAATGTTTAACAATTTTCTCCCAATCTCCTTTGCAGTAGAGTTCGAGTCCAGTTAAATTGTGACAGGATGACTTATGCACAGCTCTCTTCAGGTCAGTCCAAACATTTTCAATGGGGTTGAGGTCAGGTCTCTGACTGGGCCATTCTAGGATATTGATCTTCAGCTATTCCACTCCATTTGTCTGCATACTTTGGGTCATTGTCATGCTGAAAGGTGAAATTCTTCCCCATGTTCAGCTTTTTGATAGTTCTGGACAGTAGATGGGTCCAGAGACCTTTTCTTCAGCAGGGCTGTGACTCACACCTTCTTTAAAACAGCAGGCACACAGCCTGTGGAGCGTGACAAATTTATCAGAGTAGAGATGAATGATAAAAGGCTGGGAACAACTGTCTGCAGAAGAGGTGAAGGAATGGGGTCCAGGGCACAGGTGGTAGGCCAGTGTGATTTAAGGAGCTGAGCGACATGAACATCTGAAAGTGGAGAGAATTTAGAAAGAGGAGGGGAGGACAGTGGGAGGGAGGAAAAAGAGGAAAAGGAAAGAGATGAAGGCTATGATTGACTGGAGGGAGGTTTGAATGTCTGTAAGCTTCTGGTTGAAGTGATCTGTGAAATCACCTGCAGGGAGATCAGAGGGGGGTGGGGGAGAGGGAGGATTTAGGAGGGAAGAGAAGGTAGCAAACAGTCTATGTGTATTTGTGATTTTTGAATCTTGGAATCATAAAAGGAATTGTTAGCAGAAGTCACACTTGAGGAGAAGGCAGAGAGGAGTGCTTGATAGTTTTTTGGTGGTGTGGGTTGTGCAGGCTTGGAAGTAAGAGGACAGAGAAAATCAAGGGAAGATGACAAAAATGAGAGAAAGGTAGATGCAGAACAGGCTTCCTGCAACAGGCAGATTGCTGGAGTGGGTCAGTGAAGGATATATAAGGTTAGAGATGTAGTGAGTCTGAGAAGGACAGCAACAGCAAGCAGGAGATGGTGACAAGAGTTGGCAGACACATAGTGTTATGATGTTCTCCCTGATCTTCTCCATTGATGGAATCCTGCAGACAGACTCCGTTGTCTTTGTCCTACCGAGTCTTTGCCTAACTGTTGCTGTACCACCAGTCCTGCGAGTTAAACGCTATAGATAAATAATAATGTAGCTGTGGAGACACTCTAATTAGCTGCTCGAATAGCACTGTGACTGAAACTTCCACGTCCAGCTAATTACCTAAATAATAACACTAAATTGGCAGAAAACAATAAACACACAACAAATAAACTAACTGAGGGTGGGTGGTATTGGCCACTGTTACGACCCCTGGTCTAGGGTCAGAGATTGTAACTAAAAATGGTGAGCATCCCTTCTCCCGTCCCAGCACCAACCATACTAGTCACGATAAAGAATATTTATTTTTTCTTAGGAAGCCAAAAACAAAGGCAAAACTTCAGGAGGTGGTAATGCCAAAATAAAAAACAAAACAAACAAAAAAAAAAACAAACAAAAACACATCTACGTATTTGTCTAATTACCTAACAACAAAAAGTAAAATAAACAACAGAAAACTTGCTTCCCTGATTCACATAAACAGGAGAAAATGATCACACAAAAAGAAAAAAAAAAAACGGCTCCCACTCCCTATGGAGCTTCCAGTAAACTTAAAGAGTTAATTGCAATACTTACAAAATATGTACAAGAAAATACGAAAGCTATAACAACTTTTTGTGATCAACAGGTAACGATCTCGCATGTCTCAATCGGGAGAGGGGAAAAGCCCAACCTTTGACCCAAATTGTGGGTCAGTGCCACACTCATGTCTATGTATCTTTCCCTTTTGGGGATTGTTGTCCTGTGCATCTATGCCAACGTAAGTGTCTTGCCTTCTGTGAAACGAGTTATTTTGCAATGTCTGTAGAGAGAGGAGGTTGATATGAATTGTTGTTAAATGTATATTGTGTGTGTGCTGTAATTAAGATTGTGTTTGTTTGTTATTTGTACTGAAACTGAAGTGTTTATTTGCGGAAGACAATGCGTTAGCATTGCGCATTGTTTTTAAAGTAGATTACACCATTGCAGAACAAATAGCAAACGAAATAATTATTGTACTGTCAGACCCACTAGCTAGCGTGTTGCAGTTGCATGCATTTGATGCAATATACCAAGAGCACTACACACTAGTGATGGGACGTTCAACACCAAGGCACCCAAGCTCGCTTCACTTTCACAAAGCATACTGGTTCGAAACAGTGTGATGAAGCTTGTATCAAATTGCCATTTCCACGTGACTGATGACGTTCAAAGCTTCGTACGTCACTGAACGATTCGAAGTTTTGGCGCTCTCCCATACCCCATTAGCTATAAAAACAATGGAGAGAGAAGGTTTTCGGTGTTTCATTGTGAGCCGAGATAAACTGATACGTAAAATATGGAGATGACGAGTGGAAAGCGTCGATCACGAGTGTGGGAACATTTCGACCTGTTATCCCCCAATAAGGTAATACAAAACTATTCTTTTGCAGTACAACTTTTCACTTGTCATTAATACTGTAGCCTATCATTTTCATTCTCGAACCGCTTAATCCTGCTCGGGGTCGTATTTCAATACTGTCACTGTGTTTTCCTTATTTTAAGGTTCATTGTCAGCTCTGTCCTCAGGAGTTGGCCTATAACAACAATACCTCGTCAATGTTGAGGCACCTTCGTGCCAAGCATGAACATGCAACACTCGCAACGAACCACAGTGATGAAGACAATGCTGGAGGTCCTTCCTTTGGTATCGTTTTATGTTATTATTGTTATTGTTATTATTCAACAGCCCCACAATCACGTTCCCCAAACCCTATTACTCACTGTTCCTTTCTGTTTGAAGTGTCGCACAAGCACATTCCCCAAACCCTCTTACACCATTTGTCTGAACTGTTGCTAATCACAATCCCATCACCTACCACTGTTAACAATATATTTGATTGTTATTCCTCATACAGACTAGCGTACTTAGTGAGTTTGAGTGAAGTATTGTTAAGACATTAGTTACCTAGCCCACCCACACGTAGACTACTTCGATCGTTAACATGAATTGCGGTTAACTAATGACTGTTTTATCATACTATGACTTTATTCCAACTTATACATGAACTGCGTAGTTACAAACTTGTGGGTCGCGATGGCTGTTTGAGGGGGCGAGATGTAGCCTAAGCCTATGCATGAAAACTCTCGCCTTTTCATTAATTGTAATGTTCAGACATTGTAGCCACAATTATATGTTTAAAATATTTTTAATATTTAATTTGTTTCTTTAGCCTAGGTAAAATCACTTAGGTGGGCACATGCCCAACCTGAGTCGATAGGCATGAAGCCTCGGTCATCACAAGTATCGATGGTAGCTATACTGTATGCTGTCATGGCAGCTATAATTTAAGGACAACACATTTAAACATCATTTTATTGTAGCAAATAGAGACAGGTAGCAGCATACATTTCTTGCAGGACTTTAATGAGTGATTGAAGATCAAACTGAAGACACATCGCGTTCTTAGGCTTTCCCAGTACATAACGTTCTGAAACTGAAATCAACCAGGTGTTGTGTGCAGTCTTCCTCCGGAGTGTCGAGCTCATGGCTGCTGTAATTTCTGCAAACCACCAGATGTCACTGTATCTGTCTTTGATGCTTCGTTCGAAGCTTCGGATCTTTTTCCGGCGCAATCAGGAAGAAGCTTCAAAAGCCTCACAAGGCTTTGTCCGCCCATCACTACTACACACCTAGGACCTCACATAGTCGCAGATGGAACCGCGTCACATTGTTACCCTCTTGTGCATGTGCAGTAGCGTGAGGTGGCAGCGCTCTTAAACCACCTCAGTATCAGGTTTAAGCAAATACGCACAAAAAATGACCTCTAGTGGCTATTATGAGATTTCTTGACGATACAGCAACTGAGATCAAGCTAAACCTCAGCAGTATGTTAAACTGGGGTTTAAGAAGCCACGTGACTTTTTCCGCAACATGCGCGTTTAAAACCGTGTTAAACTCTAAAGCGCAGCTAAGCTAACGAAAGAGCAATTGCCCCACTATGATTAATGATGTAAACCATTTAACAATTCCCCAAATTTTGTTACAAATCCTTTTCCTTCAATATTAATCTCACAGTGAGTATCATGTTAACCTATAGAATGCATATTTTTCAAAATTATAAGTGAAGACAAAAACATCCTTGTTTTCCTCATGAAGGCAATGCTGCTATGTTGCATAAATACATTAATCTGTTCTGTCACTAAGAATGAATCAGTACGGTTCCTGGAAACAGATTTTACACAATTTCTTAACTTCCAATCAGAGACAGCAGCTTTGCCAAACCTGATGGACACCAAAGCCCAGAACTCCCTCATACACTGTTTCAAACCATCCTGAAGCCTGTACTTTTGTAAGCCTGTATTTTTACAAGTTTACGACAATATGCCCTGAATTAACACTGCTTCAGGCCAGTAACAGCAAGAATGAGCTGATAGAGGGCAAGGTTGACATGTGGCTTTTGGAAAATAGGAAACAACACTAAATTTAACAAAATAACTGTTGAGATGGCTAGCTTAGGAAAATGCAAACCTTCACCACCATAGACAGGAGCTCTGCAATAATAATTTCCACAAAGTCAGAGGAGGGGAAATTAAAAGTGTAACAGAGGTAATAGTGTAATGAAACCTATCCTTATTTAGTTCAAATCAAATTAAATTTGTAATATTATGGTTCATTTTTGCAATGGAAATGGTCACAAAGCACTGGAAATAGAGTATAGTGCATTTTTCCAGAGGGAATTAAAAAAAAACAGCACAAATATACTTACATGTGCAGCCTACTGGATATTCCCAGAATCCTCTCTACAGTGATAGCAAGCTAACTAATCTGTTGCTAGTCCTTCCAATGGCTTGCTATGAGAATTAGCAGTATTGCCAGACCCATGTTGGGGTTTAATTTCCCTCATCAAACTTTCCCTCTCTCCATGCAGCATCTCCTTGAATAACTCCATAAATCCATTAAAAGTTATTCTGGACACTAGTGGTACCAGTGGCATGGGTGAACTGGAGGCAAATGAGACACAAGCTTAACTGTTTCTGTTTACTTTCCTCAATTAACAATCAAACAATTAATTTGCTGAATAATCAATAATAATAGGTATAGTTACCAAATTTTATTTTGTGACAGCATTATTTTCATTATATCATATAGTTGTAGAATTGTTTATATCCAGTATGAATTGATAAGATTTAACAATGGGAGGTCCCTAAATTCAATGGGTGTGAAAAAGGCTAGGCATGTGGCTGGCCTAGTAGACATAATCTACGTTATCTGAGACTGGACAGGCCAGGCTGGAGGCAGAAGTAGAAGAAAGTTTTTGAATTGTGTCTCGTATCTTTATAATTTTGCTGTAAAAGAAGTTCATGAAGTCATCACTATTATGAATTGCTGGAATGCAGGGGTTGGCTGATGCAGGGCTCTCAGTTAGTCTGGCGACAAAGCTGAACCTTACTGTCCTTGTCCTTATTTTTCTCTATTAGGGTGGAGAAATGCACAGATCTGGCAGCTGTGAGGGAATGCTTGTAACTTAGAAGACTTTCTTTCCAAGCCAGGAGAAAGACCTGTAAATTCGTGGAACACCATTTTCATTGAAGTTTCCGTGCAGCTTGTCTGATAGCACAGGTCAGGTCATTGTACCAAGGTGCAAACTTTTTGTCTGGGATTTTCTTCTTTTTGAGGGATGCAACCTCATCTAGGGTATTACAGAGTATGGACTCAATGTTTTCCGTGAGCTGATTTATTTTTCTCAAACTAGGGTTCAAGCATAAGTTTAAATTCATTGTGCAGACTGTACGATGCAGGGAGCTCATCAATAAAGGCGTTAGTGATAGCAGAAGAAATAGTGCACCTAAGAGAAAATATGGACTCTGAGTTCATATAACAAGCTAATGGAAGGTTGAAAGTCACAGGATAATGGTCCGACAGTACGGGATTGTGTGGCATAGTTACCACATGGTTAATTTCAGTGCCATAAGTGAGGGCCAGATCTACATTTACATTTATTCATTTGGCAGACACTTTTATCCAAAGCAACTTACATAGCTTACATAGTTCTTTACAATGTTATCCATTTGTACAGCTGGATATTTACTGAGGCAATTGTGGGTTAAGTACCTTGCCCAAGGGTACAGCAACAGTGCCCCGGCGGGGATTGAATCGGCAACCTTTCAGTTACGAGTCCTGCTCCTTAACCACTATGCTACACTGCCGCCCCAGAGCTAGTGTTTGGTTGCAGCAATGTGTGGGTTTATCCACAAATTGAGAGAATCCAATGGAGTCGATAATGGACAAAAATGCTGTTTGGAATGGATCATGTCCATTGTACATATGAATGTTGAAATTGCCTCATCACAACCTTTTCTGTGTTGATGACCAGGTTGGATAGAAAGCCTGCAAATTCAGATAAGAAAACAGAATATGGGCCAGGTGGCCTGTAAACTATTTTACAAGGGTAAACAGCTGAAATGCAGTCTTGTCAGGATGTGGTAAGCTAAGTACTAGCAATTCTAATGAATTAAAGTTATAGCCAGGTTTAAAAGTGGCACAGAGTTTAGAGCTATGTACAGCAGCAACACCACCGCCTCTACCAGTTGACCGAGGGACCTGGTAGTTACTGCAACTGGGAGGGGTTGATTCCTTTAAAGCAATAAATTAATTAGGTTTAAGCCAAGTTTCACTCAAACATAGGATGTCAATTTTATGATCAGTAATCAACTCATTTACTAGCATAGCTATAGGTGTTAATGACCTTATATTTATTAAACCAATCCTAAGGAGCATGTGTTTGCAGGTATTAATTTCAGGTTTACCAGATTTAATTTTTTTTTATCAAATTGTCAGTGCAAATGCCCCCAATAGATTCCTTTAAAAAGTTTTGGACCGAAGATCGGGGGACAAACACTTTCTCTATTGAACTAAATTTAAGTGGTGGTTCAAGGGAAGAAACAGAGATCTGTTTAAGACAGAAAATCTGCTGCCTGGCCTTGGCCCTGATGAGTCAAGGTTTAGAGATGTTTAGGCTATAGGCCAAATATCTAGAGATGAGAGCTGTGCCCTTCCTTGAGGGGTGGATGCAATCTCTTTTTAAAAGACCAGGCCTCCCTCAAAAAGTGCACCAATTGCCTATGAAGCCCACATTGTTGGAGGGGCACCATTCAACGCTCAACGCACGCAAGGCTGCTGGCCCTGACGGCATCCCTGGACGCGTGCTCAGGACATGTGCTGGACAGCTGGCCGGGGTTTTTACGGACATTTTCAACCTGTCCCTCAACCAGGCAGCTGTGCCGACATGCTTCAAGACCACCTCCATTGTGCCAGTGCCTAAACAGTCCACCCCAATGTGCCTGAATGACTACCGCCCTGTAGCGCTCACGCCCATAGTCATGAAGTGCTTCGAGCGACTGGTCCTGGCACACCTAAAGACCTGTCTCCCATCCACACTGGACCCCCACCAATTTGCCTACCGCAGGAATCGGAGCACGGAGGATGCCGTCTCCACAGCATTGCACTCTGTGCTCACGCATCTGGAGAATAACAACTCATATGCAAGAATGCTGTTCGTGGACTTTAGCTCAGCATTCAACACCATCATCCCGTCCAAGTTAACCACCAAACTTCAAGCTCTAGGCATCATCACATCTCTCTGCAGCTGGATCTTGAACTTCCTGACCAATAGACCTCAGCATGTTAAGTCAGACAACACTTGCTCCTCCACCATCACACTGAACACTGGCGTACCACAGGCCTGTGTGCTGAGCCCGTTCCTCTACTCCCTCTTCACCCATGACTGCAGGCCTGTACATGGTTCCAACACCATCATCAAGTTCGCAGATGACATCACGGCGATCGGCCTCATCAGGGACAACGATGAGACAGCCTACAGGGAGGAGGTAAAGCACCTGGCAGCATGGTGGGCTGACAATAACCTGCTCCTTAATACAAAAAAGACAAAGGAGCTCATTGTGGACTTCAGGAGGAAGAAAGGAGGCACGCTTGACCCCATCCACATTAACGGGATGGCTGTTGAATGTGTCTCTAGCTTCAAGTTCCTGGGGATCCACATTTCGGAGGACCTGTCCTGGACCACCAACACCTCCAGCCTGGTCAAGAAGGCTCACCAGCGCCTCTTCTTCCTGAGGACACTGAAGAAAAACCATCTCTCTTCAGCAATCCTGATGAACTTTTATCGCTGTGCCATCGAGAGCATCTTGACCAGCTGTATCACAGTCTGGTATGGGAACTGCTCGGTTTCAGACCGCAAGGCTTTGCAGCGGGTGGTGAAGACTGCCCAACGCATCACAGGGTCTTCGCTTCCGGCCATTGAGGACATAGAGAGGATACGCTGTCTAAGTCGAGCCCGAGGCATCATCAAGGACTCTGCTCACCCAGCTCACAAACTGTTTGTCCTCCTGCCTTCTGGGAGGCGCTTCAGGAGCCTCCAGTCCAAGACCAGCAGATTCAGGAACAGCTTTTTCCCCACAGCTGTCTCCTTATTGAATTCTGTCCTCCGCTGACTCCCCCTACACCACTACACACATCTCATTGCCCCTTTAATCCAGATCCACTTTATATATTATACAACTGTAAATATCATAGTATATATTAATTCACTGTATATATCAACTGTATGTATCTATCTGTAAATTTGTCCATAATTACTGACCTCATAATGTACATATCACATTGTATATACCCATCTGTACAAAATGTTCATAGCAGTGATCTTATACTGTTCATACATATAACTGTAAATATTATATCCTCTGCACTTGCTGCTTATTGCACTTCTGGTTAGGTGCTAACTGCATTTCGTTGCCTTGTACTTGTTACATGTGTAATGACAATAAAGTTGAATCTAATCTAATCTAATCTAATCTATTGTAGATCTCATCACCGCGCCATCTTATTATGGCCTGGCATGGCTGAAGTCCCTGTCACTTAATCTCAATATCAAGAAATAAAAAACTGGTGCTGTGCCTTGACTTTTATTTCAGGAACTATTTTACCATATTTCAGTAATTTTTCATTAAGGAAGATGAGCAGAGGATTCATTGAGGGAATTATGGTATACCATTGAATTAGCCTTCAATGGTATACCAATTAGCCTTGCTTATTTGTCACTGAGAAGTCAGCACTTAGAGTTGAATCCTGACACTTTGAATTCCACCCCCTGCTGACATGATAATGTACTAAAACAGGATACATGTACAGGCATGAGCCTAGGAAGCTATCACAGCATCTCGTATTAAGAACCCAATATGGCACATTATTAGCTGTTACAAGGGCAATCTTTTTCAGAAGAGACATGAAACTGGAGTCCTGTCAGGTTTGGGAACATCAGTGATCCCAGATAGCTTGTACACTCAGCAGGTGTCCTGACCCACCAAGACCCATCCAATTAGCCCCTAGACAGCCTTATGTCCCTTCCTATCACCCAACAAGACAGCAGCTCTCCCAAACAAGCAATGAAGACACAGCATTAATAAATGAACACGCTGCTAACCTGATTAATAAATAAATAGCAGACATGAAGGGATACCTTATTAGCACAGAGAAGAGAACATGTCACTGCCAAAAGACTTTGAATTTATTGAGATGGAATACTGCACTTCTTTGCAGTATGTTCTGATGATACCTGACTTTATGCACGTTTCTCTGCTGTGGTACACAGTTACTTTACCTCTTCACCAAATCTTCCAGTCAATTTTGCACATCCTGAGTGATTCTTGCCTGAAAATCTTTTGCATGTGAGCATTTGGGAGCATTTCATATTAATGAACAAACATGGAAATATAATTTCCCTGTTATTATTTTGTGGTCTCCAACTTATATTTACCTCAGCACATGCATTAAACAGATTTCCATTTCACCATTTTATTCCCCCTCAAATAGTAAACTGTGAGCGGTGTAAGCTCAGGGCCTTCATTTAAACCATCTTTTACATTCATATTTAACTTCTCCTTTCATACCAGAGCTTTATTAGTCACCCCTCTGGTGGTTAAGCAACAGACTTAATGTAAATGTGGAATGATGTAGCAGGGCCAGATTTGCGCGGTCAAATGTCATAAAAATGAGGCCTTCCCCAGAGCCTTGTCAGGAAAAAAAACAGGTAAGTGGCCCTTTCCGCTGCTGACATGCCATTATCAGTTAGCTCAAGCTGTCATCATTGACTAGAAATGGTGGTCATTATCTCCAAAAGTGTGCTCAGGAGATGACACCCCCATCTGCCTGACAGTGTTTCACAACACAGCACTGTTTTTGTTGTGTTTCCGATGGGGAGATGATGGTATGATATCAGTAATGATATTTAGCATTAGCCATCCTGTGGGTGCTTTACTTGACATATGTAATATTTTATTTAAATCCAGCTGTGGCATTAAATTGCAGGGAGGACAGGAATTATGAAGGTCAGAACAAACAATTAAATATGCACCTAGTGGAGCAACTCGCAAACAATTATATAATGAGCTTAAAGACCATAAGATCTCCAACAGGAGGAAGGTTTTGTCAACACAGTTCAATATTATGGACATGCATATATTGCATTCTTTTGAAATACATGAGGGTGTGAATGAATTAAAAACACAACACAAACCTTTTTGAAAACAATTTTAATTTATACTATTTTAAAATAAACACTGCCAAGCAACTGAGATGATATGTAGTGTCCATATAAATGAACACAATGTAAGGAAGCTGGCCAACATTTCTCAGAAAAACAACAGAAGGAACAAACTTGCAAAAAGCTGGTCACAAGTATAGGTCTAGCAGTGCCCATGAACCTGTATTTAAGCCCTGTCCTGCTGATGGCAGCCTGGATACTTCAGATAACAAGTAGAGTACTGGAGTCCTTTCCCATTTCCCTGCTCTTTAGAAAGGCTCTAATCTCTTCACTTGAGAAGCCTGATAAGGTCCTTCAGAAATGCAGGGGAGCCAGAGTTCAGGGAACATTTAATGTTTTGATGCTTAACTTTCTAAACCTCCCCTCTGTTCATCAGGTAGTTTTATCAACACATTCCTACCTTACACTCTGCCATACCCACCAAGATAGAGAAGCCATTGAGCAGTGGTTTGGTGATGATAATGAATACTCTTTTGTCAGGGCAGAGCTGACCATCTCCTTTTGCCTTCTGAAGTTTCTATTAAAGTGTAGCCCATGAGTTAAGATGCTCTGTGACTTAAAGCTGCATGAAACCGACTGTGGTTGCTTGCCCTGATGTTCTCATATAGTCACACCAAATGCCTATTTTTGTAATTGATACTCAAAAAAAATTATTAAAATTAAAATTTTAAAATAACATACTGTAATTTCACACATTTTGTACCACTGGGTCAAAAATTTCCACATGATGCAGGCAAACATGTAGCTCTCAAAGATGTTCCACTTCATCATTTTCATCATAGCTAAGAGCTGTCATCACTGCAAATCATTTCAAATACATCTTTCCTTGGTTTAAGATGACCTGCAGTACCAAGAACACACCTATTGTTACTGTAAAAATACAAAATATATTCCTAGCACTGAACAGACTGACATGGACAGAACTATTCTTCGATTGCTTACCATGGAAAATGTTTGCCGTCTCAAAAACCCCATCCTGGTCCCTTCACACGGCCTCACAAAGCAGGCTGCTGGATGGCGAACAATTTAGCCATTGATTTGTTCACGACTCACTAATCTTCAGGTAATGCAGCAAATGGTCTGAGGTGCTAAAATCCCATCATCTGGATCATGCCAATTTTGGGAAATATTACAATTTCACACCTCGATATAATCGTTAAGTTGCCAGCACTTAAAAATCTATCAGAAGAATTTCTTTGTTGTACATTTAATTTTACTTTGACATGTTTATACTGTATACAAATTACCACGTACGTGTCAGCAGTTTGTTTTTTTTCTTATTTTCATTCACTGTAGAAAAGTGAAAATTTCCTAAGGTAAAATATTTCTTTATTAAGCTGAGGACAACCTGGACATTTGTGCAATTTCTTCCTGCACATGTATGTTTGTCTTGTACATAATAGAACACACTTGAATGAATTGAAAGAGTCTTTTCAACCACTTCTTTTTTAATTCTCAATGTTTTACCTCTATGTCACCACTTGATACTAACAATTTTGGTACAGATATCTGCAACAAGAAAATAAACAGCAAAACTTAACTTTTACCGAAAACATTTTAGTAAAACCTCTATGAGAACTGCAAGAGGGTTTTCTGTTTTGCAATGCAAAAGCATTATGGCCTCAATAATCCTTCAGTCTAAGGACATCTAGGATATAGCAAAATGGAGAAACTGCCCAGTAAGACATTACATTCTTTTAGCAGGCACCCTTATCGAGAGTGGCTTCCAGCACAAGAGAACAGAAGTGTATCCATTCAAGTTAAATGACCAGCAGGTTTCAGTGCAACAGAACTGGTAATCACCTCAACACTAGGCAGTTAGAAAACCTTTAGGCTAGGTTTTGACAACAGGGCCAGCGCAGTTGGTATTAATCATTTCTATATCAAATTTGTTTACAATTAAATCTGTATATGATACATGGAAAACGTGTGGGAGTGTAATTGTGGTTTATTAAGGTTTATTAAGGTTATGCAAAAAGGTTATTTATGTCTGCAACCTAATAATGCAATTTGAAAAACAGCAAACAGTATAACAAACTTATATTTGCAATATTATTAGTCCTTCTTTTAGAAGACAATCCATTATATTACATGAGGCAAACATTGAGATAAGCTTAGTCTTAGCATGTGAAAGCTGACCCATAGTCCCCATGCATTTCCTGGGGCTGGATCCTCCAACATTCCTCCCTCTGCTCTTTATGGAGTGGGCTGACTTAGACAGTCTTTCCTCCCCCATTTGCAAGATGTTGAGATTGCCATCTCCCCAAATCGTTGCTCAGCTCAATCTTCAGAAGTTCTCTTAATCAGAGTGCAGTACTCCAGTTAATCAAAGACTCTAAATAACTCAAGCTCCATAGGCCACCAGAGGATTAAAAATCCACTTGCAAGAGATAGGTTTTTCGATCCAGCCTTCAGTGCCAAATGAGAACTCCCTAAAGTCTGGGATCACTGTGAAGTCCTGCTCTGCTTTTGAGTGGAGTGAAAGGCCTCTTTAATTCCTGTGGAGATCCTATCTGGATGTAAGAAAATAAATATTGGCCTCTGTGTGTTGGATGATTAAAAGAATGGCAAAGGATTAGGCAAAACATTGCTGGAAACTTCCAAGTTTCTCATTTACATGGTATTAGCACTGATAGATAACCTATTGATTGCCATGATTAAATCCATTATTTGTACCACTTTTTGCCCCTTTAAATTCAAGCCTTTTTTCGTGATGGTTCACCTTTGACTGGCCTCAGCCTGGTCTTGAAGAAGAATTGGAATGTAGTGTGAATGACAGATTGCATATGAAAAATAATTTAAGGCATTATAAATAACTAACTATGCTTTATATAGTGTTTATCGCTCAAACTCTTACTAATTCATCTAAAATGCTAATAGTTAAACATCCCTCTGCATTAAAAAACTGCATGTCAGGGAGGTTCAGGTACTGTGCTTTTTTCTTTTCATTTTTCTCCCCAATTTGTCATCGATCAATGTTCGGTCCCATTGCACAACACCCACTGTCAATCCGGGAGAGCGTGGACAAGCATGTGGCCTCCTCCGAGGCACGTGATGTCAGCCGCTGCTTCTTTTCACACTACGGTCCACAAGCTAAGCTAGCAAAGAGATGAGTTGGAGGAAGATATTTCATATGCAGCTTTGGCACGTGGACCACAGGCATCCGATCGACCAGCAGGGGTCACTGTTGCTAATGGGACCAAAGCCCCTGCCGACATACCCACCCCTATCCCCGGCAGAACAAACCCGATGTGTTCCGCCTGTGAACTCCCGGTCACTGTCGGCTAGTGACACGGTCGGGTTTGAACCCGGGCCGTAGCATTCAGTCTACACTCAGAAGTGCTTTTACCACTGAGCCTCTCTAAGTGCTTTTGCCTTTCTCATATAGATTAAATACAGAAATAACTGTGAATATTGGAAAATGTAAAATATACCTATATATAATGTAAAGATATATACATATATCTTTTCTCTAACAAAACTCTTGTCAAGAGGAAATATATCTAAATGATTTTAATATTAATTCCAACAAAATTAGTCATGTGACAACTACTCAGTCAGTTATTTACCTCAGTAGATGTGGGATAAGAAAAAGTAGTCTAGATTCTAATGGAGATATGACAGACTAGGTTTCTGTCATGTTGTAGCCATCTAACTTTAACATTTTCATGTCTGCTTTGGCAGGTTATTAAAATAAATGAGGCCTCCTTCTGGACCAGCATGGCACTTCTCCTTAATGGGAGGACCAGTCAGTGCCCATAAAGTGATCTATGGTGACGAATGAAAGTAGCTGGCTCAGGTCCACAATTAGGATGAATCTTCTTGCACAACCAAATGAAATATTCCTTGTTATTTTAATAATGCAGGAACCAGGTAATTTCCATAGCCTGATTTTGTCATGATAATGCTTGTCCTGCATGTCCTTGTGTCACTCTGGTGTTCACGTGACAACCTGGATTATAAAAGGGATCATTCCCAGAGAATATGAGGAACAGGATACAATGTTTCTCATATGGTTTGTGCAGATATTTACAGATTTTCACAACATGAAGCATTTAGTCATATTATGTTTTCTCTAGACACTCAAATTACAGTATTTTAAAATAATATTATCACATTTTTTATGTAAGTCTGACTTCATGTTATCAAATTGAATTGGATCCTTCCTTCTGAGGGACTGTTGTAGTGTTCTTCCATTAGTTTGATACTCTTCGGAGCCCTCTTATGGTTGTTATTTTCAATTGCTTTAGCTTGGCTGCATTGGCTCAATTCTGCTCCTTGTCCCCTTATTAACCCCCTAATAAGGAAGTCCTTCAAGGTATTGTCAGTAATGAAAGAAGATTTTACAGTGCGGTCAGCTGTGTCGGTATAATCTGCTGCTTTCCTTATTGTTTATGCCTAGGAAAGAATCGTCTGTGGGTACCCAATATAGAACACATCCTTCTGTATCTTCAGTGTTATTTGACTATTGCATATATAAGAATGCATACACAGCTTACCATAGCGTTGTTAGCCGAGGTAGTTATTGTTACAAGCTTCATGTTATCGTCGCACAGTTTCCACAAGAGCAAAACCACTGTGTTTAAACTTTGTGGAAACTAAGAAATGATTTACCATCATACAACTAGTAGCTGTACATTTTGGATACATTCATTCTGTGTAGTGTGTTTACTATTAATTTCTTAAGAAGAACATTGCTAAATTGTGCTTGTATGTTTACTTTCTGCGCTGTATCCTTTCTTTGAGTTTCACTGTCTTACCATTCAGTGAACAAGATGCTTAGACTGTTGCTGTACTTTTACTAGAGGGTCCCCACTCAGCCTGCCCAAGACCACCATGGCATCTCATGTGCCCCACACTGACCGTAAACCAGAACTCATGCAATGAACTGATGCCTTCTCAAGGTATCCCACTCTTAACATTTCCACTGTTATCAGGAGTCTCTCAACTGCTTTTATCTGAGGACAGTAGATCATTTTCTAGTTCCTGCCTAATTGGCCCAGGGTGTTCTGTAAATCAGGCTTAATTGCAAAAAGGCTTGGAATTTGTATGAAACATTTTAGTTTTCTATGGACAGGTACCGCTTGATAACTATATACATATCACAGTGAGTCAGAATAATTACCATTGCTCCACTCTCAATAAGAGTGTGTGGCCAAGGAATAAATGTAAATACAAAGTTGTCTGTCACAGTTTCTGTTCAGTTTGAATGAAAACACACTGGAATCATTCAGTCCAATATTACAATTGACTATGTCAGAAATATTTATTCACATATTTAAATTCAATACTATCTGTGGTGACTTTATAATGTTTTTCGTGCTTCTGCAATTGATTGGAAGTGTCAAAATTCTCAATAAGGAGTCTATGCAAATGTACACTCTTGAACCCCAAACACCGAACATGAAGGATACAGTCAAAAAGACCAACTGAGGGAAAGTGAAAGTTCATTCTGACAATTGAGACACCATTGATCACATGACTCAATGTCATTTCAAGGGCTTAGGAAAACCTAGTGAAAATATAGATTGGGATGCAGCTTTGGCTATTGGGATTTCTCATGATCTGACCTAGCTCCCCTCTTCCCCTTCACCTCTTTTCAGAAGGAAAGGAAGGGAGCAGTCCTCTCTTCAGAAAGCTATCTTCTTTTGCTTGTAGATGAGCAAATATGGCAAAAACAAGCTTGACTAAACAGTTCATTGTTCTATGAATGTGTAAATCAATTGGTGAAAAATGTAAGAGATGTGTCAAAGTGCATTTTTTGTGTTATGTAGCAATGGTGACAACTGACAACCATCACATCAAGTTAATTGCAGAGCTAAATGTCACTGGGAAACTAATGTAAATTAGCCAGCATGTAGAATGTAGGCCTTTTGATCCATTTATAGTTGATAATAAGTATATATAACAATATATATATATAACAATAAGTATCTGATCACTGGGCACTTGCATCTGCATATGCTTTATTGGGTTTCTATGCAAATACAACAGCATGGCTAAAAAAAAGTGATCCTACCTCATGAAAATATCAAAGTATCTGGTACACTGAATGTTTTCGATTTGTTTGAATCATATGATTTAGCAGTGTAAACATATGACACCCCTTTTGAGCTGTACAACTTACTTGTTTTTAACTATACAACTTGCTGGTCAAAAAAGGTCAAATATGAGTGTTATCTCTTTTTATGATTATTTATTTATGTGGTATGATGACTTGAGTGTGGACTCTTGATTGTTGGCATATTAGCTGGATAATACCCAAGACAGTTACTTATCAATGTTTTTGCCTGTGTTTTTATTGTAAAATGTTGTAAAATCACACTAATCATACTCTATCTGTGAGCCATCCCAGTCTGAATTAGTTAAAATTACCTACAGATTTTGACTTATGCAATTTGCATTATGCGTTACGCTAGTTACATTTGGCCTCCCATCCAGGCCACCCATCGTTCTGGAGCAGCCCTGTAAGGAATTAGTGTACATGTATTACAACACACACAAACTCATGCTAAACATTGTGAATAAAAAAGATAATTTCAACTGAAAGTAAGGGTCTCTGCTCATCCACCTACATTAGATAGCTAGCTTGCTCACTCATTACATTGCAGTCATTTAGCAGACACTTATCCAGAGGAACTTAAATGGGTTATGTATCTTGCCCAAGGATGCAACAACAGTGCTCCAACAGCGAATCAAACCAGGAACCTTTTAGTTATTAGTCCTGCTCCTTACCACTATGCCACATTGCTATTGTGTGGTTTGCTGTTTATATTGTGTTTGTTAACAATAACAAGCTTTGACTTGGCAGATTTTGTCAAACCTGAGGAACACTGAAAGGATATGGGTTTGTACTCATATTTGGGAAACACCAATCTGATGTGATATCCCAGGTTCACTTGAACTAAATATTATTACTCTAGTCATGTTATTACTCTATTGTTACTATATTATGTTTTTAGTGGCACCAAGGTGTGGAAATTTCCACACTCCTTTCAATAAAACGTTATTGTTGTGGACCCCCAAAAATGTTATGTTATGTTACAAAAAACAACTGTCAGTGGCAGTATTTTAGGATGACTTAAATACCATTGGACTGAGTGCACCATTCCACACTCCAACTCAGCTAAAAATGCATGCTGGGAAATAAAGACTGTGGCACAGCCTGATGGTAGTTTCCAAAAACAATCAAACAGGTTTGTTCTCTGTGTTTGGTTGTCGTGCTGAGTTTTTGTGCTGCTTAACCAGGGCCCTGACAGTCCTCAACATCACAATTACAGCCATTTAGATTTAGTTTTCCATTATGACAAGGAACAAAGCAACATAAAAACATATGATTAATGGAGCCATTCAATTATGTTGCTATTATCTGTTGTAAGACAAAAGATATTTATGCAAACATTATTTGTAAAGTTTTAGTGATTCAGAGGAATGAAATTGATGAAAAATAGAAGCCTGGGGGTCCCAAATGCCTCACTTTTAAGGCTTTGTGCCATTATAAAGTACAATGTAGGCATTATAGGGTGGCTTTGTTCCACTGAGGATAGGGGTGGCTATGTCAGCCAGGGCTTCCTTATCTCACTGCTCTTAGGCACTGAGATATCCAGAGAAGTAGCACCTATTTTTATTTTTAATTTTCACTAGGCTGATTTATTGTCCTGTCAAAAAAGACTTTACAAAGGGGAAACACATTTTCATTTTCTGTCTTACCAACTTTTTAAGCACTCTGGTATGATAAACATATAAAATACAATATACAGTGTCTTGGAAATGCCACTCTGACTTCTCTGGTAACCAGCCTCTAAACTGGCGAAATCCATGTTTTTGAAGTTCATTTGTTTAGTTTAATTACAAGTGGAAAACAAATTCAAAGATTTGTTTGTTATAAAGGGAGGAAACATATTTTGAACTTCAACTCATGATAATTTTCATATTTTATATATAAGTAAATATATATTTTATAGTACTACTAGTAATAATACATTTTATTTTCCTGTCTCTTTTTTAATTCCCTCTGGAATACTGATTATGTTCAGTGTTTCGTGACACTGTAAAAATGTGCTGGAAGAAAAATCAAATTTGATTGATTTTTTTTTGGTATTCATTTTACACAGCCATTCTGATTCTTTCAATTTCAAATAGAGCAGATAAAGCACATTATTTTGTGCTTTAGAATGTGAACTTCATAATACTTCATGGGACCATGGGGAATCAAACCCTTTTTTTTGGAACATTCTTACAACGGCAGGGATACTTTCCTGACATGGGATATAAAATGGAATTTTGCACTAAAAAGGCAAAAACAATGTAGGATTGCTACAAGTATTTTTAAAACATTAACACTGTATAAATATTTTCATATTGAAATATAATTATGTACAGATGAAGTATTTAGTACCATTATAGCCAGTATCAATACTGGCAATTTTATCAGTACTAGCTATGCTGTTAAAATAGCTATGCTGTCAATACTAGCTTTTTTAAGCAATTCTAGCTATGGGCAAGTAAAACAGCACACACACTCAGAGGATAACATGAATACGTTGTCTTCAGTTGATCATCATGAGTTAACTGAAAGAAGACAATAAACCAAAACAGGAAAGACAACACGAACACACCTAGGAAAATATCCTTTAAGGGGAAAAAAATGATTGTTGCTTTTTCAGATTAACTTTGTCACTTCTGGGGGTTATTTGTCTTTTCTTTCTCATTCCTAGTCAGTGACATCTGGCCAAATGGTATGATCTTTTGTGCCCATTCTGAGTACAGCAATACTAGCAATGTTGTCAGGCCAGATCAATGTGCTACATATTCTCCACAACACATGCTCCATTTCCTGACCAAGCTTAATAATTAATTGTTAAATAATAAAATCCTCTCAAACATGAGCAATAGCAGAAGCTTTCATGAATCTGATAACCCATGCTATAATTTGTAAGGATGTGTGCAATTAGTGTAAAATTCTCTTAAGCATTTAAATTATTCATCCTGTAATATGGAAGTGTTATCATGCAAGTATTTTGCAAATATAGGCTCATGGAGTTAAGACTTATGTCTTCATACAGGTTCTGTTAACCTCTCTTTCAGATACTGTGGATGACAGGAATAATTTTACTGTGTTCATTCCTACAGATACGTACAGTATGAGCTTTCATGTGGACTTTTTTCAACGAATCCATTATATAAAACTATTTCTCTTTGAATATTGTAATTGTAGAAGACTGTCAATGTTATAAAATTTAAATAGTATAGCCATACAGAACCATGATTCATATGTTGATAACAATTATAATATAAATTATCTTGTAACAATACTTAATACTAATCCATACTACACACATTTAATAACTTCCATATGTTGATAATAACAATACTAAACAATACCAAGAAATAAGCATCTTTTTATGTACACATGGGCACTGGTGACTAACTTTTGTGTAACACTTTCAATTTAAATCATCATACATCATACTTGTATTTTCCCCACCCCAACATGCAAAGAGGGGTGGGGAAAATACTAGTACAATTTTTAGTAATTTATTTGAAAAAGCTATTTGATTTTGATGTAACATTGTTGTGGCATATAATCTAATGCTACAGTTGAGGTGGTTACTGCATTGATCATTGGATGTTATGTAACAGAGAAGAGTTGAAGAGTTATTAAACAGCATCATGGAAAGGGGCAGGTGGAGCCATGCCCTGGGCTGCAGATGGGGAAGAGATTTTAAATCCACTCAACCACCATAGGTGTAAGGATTGCTTTTCAAATCCAGAGTACCCAGACATAGCACCCCCATAAGCAGTCTATAAACATAATATCATTGTTGTAATTATAACCATCTCACAACAAGCACACCATATAGCTATTTGTTTATCAATGTAGCTATCAATTAAATATTCAAACCCCCATAGAGTAAAATATCAGCAGCAGTATCATTGCAATTGAGTTCAGTTACCTCCTCCCAAAAAACAAAGAAAAAAAAAAAAACAAACAAAAAACAGACAATACACAGAAGCCTTCAGGCAGTTCGCCTGCCCATTACACTCATTTGGCTTCTGTTCAAAGACACTTAAACTAATTAAGGCCATTAATGAAATAACTTTTTTTCCTTTTGTGAGCTTGGTAAATTTTACAGTTATCATTGCAAAGGGAAAAATGAAAGAATACACAGTTTCCTTCTGGCTTGGTCTTAAATAGTGATTTGTTCTGGAGGAGCTCTTGCTGAAGAATTCTACTGAGTGAAAGTGGCCAGATGAGGGCAGTACTTCCCTTCTCTTAACAAGTAAATGACAACATGGTTGCAGGGCTTACACTCTGGGGGAAGACTGCTTCCTGTTTTGTTTTTGGATTTTGGATTTAAAAGTCATACTACTAGCTAATAGAGCTAATGTGGATATAATCATAATCTGTTTGTACCTGTTTGTTGTAGTTATTCAAGCAGGATAACACCATTAACAACATGGAACTGGTAAGAGAGAGAGACATGGATTAAAGCTAGGGACAGACTAGCACTGCATGGACAGGATGAGCACTTGGGGCTATAAAACACCAATGACAATATCTAAAATTATAAATATTATTATTTATTTTCAATGTCTAATGGATGGGGTAAGGGCAAACATTTTTGACTCTGTGCTCTATTCTATTACAGAATTACATATACAGATGCGTAACCCTTTGTTTCATTATAACCACACCACAACACCCAGAATTCCCTTGTTTCCCCTAGTGCCATGGCCTTTGGTCAGGCTCTGTGCCAGACTGCTCAAAGGCAAAACCAAATAAATATGGTAGAAAGAATAGCATATGGTTGCATTGACATCAAATGCAGTTACAAGCCAGTTCTGCAAATAAGCACTGGCCAAAATATAAAGAATGCCAATCTTTACAGCAATGAAAAAGTACTGTGAAATTCTCTTTTATGTGAATTAGAAATTACTTTCATTAAAAAGAGCTTCATATGGCACCCTATCACCAAAATGATTGCAACACTTCTTACTCTGGCATTTATTTATACTAAATCAACAAAAATGGTTGGAAATGCTTTAAAATGCATTCAAAACAATCTATTTAGAATGCAGAGTTTAAGAAATGATGATGAGATGAGTTTGTATCATCTTACTTGGCCTGTTCGATAATAAGCTGATAGTTTAGCCATCTATGGCGTTCACATTTTTCACTTATTTAAAGGAACATATGCTGTTGTTAGCTCGCTCGTAAACAGACTGATTTGCTCAGCTGAATGCGACACCAATATCCATAACAATCAACGCAATTCATTTAGCTACCTAGCAAACAAACTAGGTTTTCTATTAGAAAGATATTTATCAGCGAAAGTAGCCACCTTGCTAGCTACATTATATAGATAAATAGCTCTTGAATAAATAATTTCTGAAAATATTTCAATTTTATTCACAAAATATTATTTAGTCTTGAAATATGTTGTTTTCATTGTATTATTTTACTTTGTAAAGTTTTCTATTATTATTATTTTTACATTAATCCCAACATGCATTCCAAAAAATTTTTACCACTGTGGCCCTAATACGCGGGGAGAATACACGTAGGCTGAAAAGTGTGTAGCTGTACGCTTTTTTTGAGAATATGCCCCTAAGTGCATTAATATCATATTGCACTACACAACACATTCCCCTATGCTTATAGATTTCCTCCCTGACAAATACCTTCCATATCACCATGTCACTCCCCCTTCTACTACTTCCTTCTGGAAAGGCAAGATACAGTAGCTGGGAGTCTGCACACAATGACTTACACCCACATATCACACAAAACAATATATCAAAGAAAACAATAAGGGGGGGTGGTGGGGTTGTGTAGCATCTATACACCAACTTATATAACAAAGCCAACTGTAGACGTGTGGTCCTGCTCATTGGTTTGCTGTTCTGGTGTCTTGCTTCCTCCGTCTTGCTCTGCACAGCCCACCATCCTCCCTCCTTCAAACTGGGGTACTGCACTCTAAGAAAGAAGGAAAGCAGCTAATCAGGCAGACATGAAGCAGAAAAGGTGCTCTCAAATTTCACCCTCGGTGAAGCATATTCCTTAGTATGCAGGAGTGTTCCAATCCATGCTGCTGTGCTCCACCTTGAGCACTGCCCTGCCAGCCCACCTTGCTGTCGCCTAATCCACTGCGTTTTCTTCTCTCTGCAGGACCGCTGCCCCTGAAGCCATCACATCACCCCCAGGTGTGCTGTTGCCAGGTATGCCACCACCATCTCTCACATACACTCTTTCACACAGCTAAAAATCACAATTAGCAAAGGTGACTGTCAGTACTCCGGCCCCCTAGCTGTTGTTTTTATGTTCTCCCTGTCTGCCATGTGCCGTTGTTTGTTTTCCTTTCGTTTCAGCCCTGCCCCAATCCCCGCCTGCCCTATTACCTGATCACCTCCACCTGCCAGCCGGCTCACCTGTTGCCCATTATCTCATCAGCTCTGCCCTATATACTGCCCTGCTTGTTCCTGTCTCGTTGCTAGTTCGTTGCAGTGTTTCGTACCTGTTTCGTTCCCGCCGTTGTTTCTGCCTGCGCGTTTTCCTGTGTTTCCGACCCTGCCTGTGCCCCGACTCTGGTTTTCTGCCTGTCGTCCTGCCCGATCGCCTGTCTGCCTGGTTCCCGACTCTGCCTGTTCCTGTTCTTGCCCTCTGGATTTGCCCACGGATTGCCTGCCCGGACTCGACTGCCTGTTCTTGGTTTACGACTCTGCCTCGTCCCGTCAATAAAACCAGTTCAACCCTGACGCTAGTGTGGCCCACTCTTGAGTCCCGGTCTGCACCATTACAGGTGATTTTTGCTGGTTAAAATCAAAACATTCTCTTACTCAGCATCAGACAGCTCCTCGCACCGCGAGCTCTGAAAACACCACCACCATGCCTTTTTTATCCTCCCTACACCACCAACCCTAATCACTAATCCCTTTCGGGTGCACTCACTATTCCTGAAGTGCCCTGCCTCTCGCTCTAACTGCAGTTTACCTCCCCTCTTGCTGAAGCCATTTCACTCCTGATTTAGCGCCACTCCAGGGAAATCTGGAAAGCTGGTGCAACAGACTCCATACACAGGGACCAAATGCTGATCTTTTTTTCTGCAGGCGCTGGCTAAGGTGTGCCTTCCTCTCATGTTCTAGGTCCAGAGGAAAGGCAGCTGCTCTCCTCTGAATCAAAGAATCAAAGACATCCTGTACACACTGAGCACTTAGCACCCCCCTTGACTGTTAACTGCTTTTCTACTTGTTTTACTGTTCTGGACATTGTGAGTTTTTTGTGCACAATAAATGACACAGCTGGCCCTGACACTCTGATGTGTGTGCCTTTGTGCTGCCCTGCGTGTTCTGTCCTGGAGAGCAAGTGTGATGTGGAGGTGTACTTCCACACATTCAAGCTGGTGACTGAGCGCGAGTTGTGGGACCCCTGGGAATGGGAAAACACAATTGCACCCTTCCTCAAAGGTTGTACTAAGCAGGCTGAACATGACCTGAGTTTGGAAGATGCCCAGTACTACTCCAGCCTGAAGAGGGAGATGCGGGCAAGAGCAGATATGTCCCACACCTCTGCCAGAAAGGAGGTTGTTACGTGGGCCTACCAACCAGAAGTTGCAACCCATGGCCTGATGCTGCAGCTCCTGTGGCTGGTCAATTGTTGGCTTTAGTCCTAGCTCCTCAGCAGGAAGCAAATCGCTGAACAAGTCACCATGACCAGTTCATCCGGTTGCTGCACCACAAGATGAAAAAACCACAAAAAACAAACAAAAAAACTAGGACAGCATAAGAAAAATATAAGCTAGGACTTAGGCATATAAATGGAGTGACAAGAAATCTACAGCATGTGTAGTGATTTAGCATGTAGTGGGCAACAGAACACAGCTCATCCAATTCATCTAGGCTACCTACCTTGGGTAATATACTGCAAAGAATATTCTCAAAGAACAAAGTTTAATGCATCAGCCAAATTCTGTACAGCTTACAACCCATTTGTCAACCTTCTTTTTAAATTGATACTTAAATGACCATTGACACATTTCACAGTCAAACAGCAGCAACATGGGAGCAATGACTTCATTGGTAGACTATTTTAGGAAACTTGTTTGGTTCATTTGGCTATACAGTTTTCTTAAGAGAACCGACTTTGGACACATGATACATTATAGCATTATTGTTATGCTGCTGGATTGACTAACTAACTAGCTATTGAATGAGCTAGTTAATGTAACAGGCTTTTGAGAAATGGGTTAACATGAAAAAACAATGTAAGACCACTGGCACCAATAGTTTCCAAAGAGTATACTCTTTTTGCTATTTATTCTGTGGTCATGAATGTTTTATAGTTAATGGAATATATGTAGACAACTATAGAAAAGGTAAAAAAAAATAATAATGTAAACCTCCTTCCTGTCATGTGGTATTGTCAAATATGCCACCATTTCCGGAAGGTAAGGCTGAGTCAAAGCTCTGAAATACAAGACAGCTAGATTGTTAACATGGTTGGGTTGTTGGCTTGTTTTCATTCACTTATTGGTTAACTACTCTAGAACCACCCAAACTAAACAATTGTTATGTTAGATCTATATGTTTTTTAGATTAAATCAGAAACAAAATCAAAAACAAAAGTTGGTGGTGGGCCTTATACACACTGATGTAGAACTTACTGAATCAATGTAGCAGACACTAAAACTAAGAAAATAATGTAAACCTATTAGGTTTGAAGATCTATTTTTCTTTATATCTGTTTAAAAGGCAGGTTGGAGATGAAAGCATTCATTACAAGCAGTGGGGTATTATGCTGGGTGGTGAGCACCCTCTACAGCAGTCCTTGCACCAACCAGACCATAGGAGACAACTGGGATAGTCAAACAATCTTCACACAAGACAGGACAGCGTCACTGATAAAAGGCAGCTATAAATGTAATGCAAAATACGTGATCACAGCACACAGTAAAACAAAAACCCAAAAGAACCCTCCTATAACCCTGGATATGTGCTTGGCCTGTTGTAGTGTTGCACAAACCTATTTAAAGAAACTAACCCTAGTTAAGAATTCTATACAATTCAAAAAGACTAGCTTCCGATTCCAAAAGCAAGTCCCTACACCACCCCTGAGATGGAAGCATTAGGAAGTAGTAAGTACAGTACACCAAAGCAGTAGTACATTCTGATCTTCAAGATGCCAGATGCAAGAAAATAAATCTAAGCGTAAGTGCCATACAAAGCAAATGTAACCTCCCTTCACGCTACAAGCGACCCACGGAAATCAACCCACTGATAGGTTTGAATCAGTTATATTCTATTTAAATTGCTTTTTGTTTGAACTACATTTTGTATTTACGTTCCCACACACACACTCTGCAATAGCCTTTTGTCTGTTAGAGATAACCAGTCACACTTAGGGTTCAAAGGGATATCCCCGGTAGCTGACCCAGTGGGTGTCCCCAGGACATCGAGGTGTGATATGCGCTCCCCAATGGGAATGTTCACACCTGCCATTTGGTTATACCGCGGACAAGGTACTTAAACCCTCATGTGTATCCATTATGTCGTAGATCTCGGTCGGAACGCACTGTCGCTGTGCTCCCACGCGAGTCTCCCTTTGCGCATCGAAATAAAGCTTTTCAATTGAAAAGTGGTCATCAGTGTGTTACTTCGCCGGTCCCGACTTGGTTCCACGAAGGGAGAAAATTCCCAACACCACAAGCTCAAAGGGACCCAACCAGGTAATCACTTCTACCTCCAACCTACCCCATTGCCGGTGTATATATAGAAACAAGAAAAGGGGCGGGGAACATCAGGTAATTATAACTGACACACAAGGCTGCACACATACTTAGCCAAAAAGTTAATGGTGCACAATGTTTCAATAGATGAATGAAAGTTATTGGTCAAATTAAGTATTGTTTTTTCATATGAAACTTTATCAAGAAATTTGCATTAATAAAACTCATCTTAAAATTAGGCGCTGCTTTGATAGAATGGCTCATTGACCCAGAGTGGCAATCAATCACTTATAGCAGATTAGCAATACAATCCATATCCATGTTTGTGAATGCAGCTGTATCATTGTTTATTACTGGAAACAGCCATTTTGAATAAATGCATTTAATTTTTTACAGCGATTAGTCATTTTTACTGTGATTAGTCATTGAGTAAATTCTTGAATGTTGACTCTTTGAAGTCAGCAACTGTGATGTACAAAGTGTACCAGTTTTTGTATGAATTCATTACTTATTCTGTCCCTACTGTGTGTTTTCTTAGCACAATTTGACAGATAGCGAACAAGACGATTCAAAGAAACGTCAGATGCAGAAGTCGAACTTATTTACTGTTGTCTTCAGTGCCAATTAATCTTTTGTAAAACTGAAAATAGACATTACAAATTAGGAAATATCCTTATTTTTCCCATTACCTTTGTTAACAAGTGTATGTGACATAACTCACTTATACAATGAAAATAGCAAACATTAACATAACGCTAGCTATATACCATTTACATCCAATGCATTCACTAACCCAGAAGTATAAGGCTAGCTAACTAACTTGACCAGCTCAGCATTTATCAAGTCTGCAGGAACAGCATACATTAACAACTTTCATGTACAATAGAAAGAACAATTGTTATTGAAAAAAACTTACAAGCAAAGGCAAAATGTAGGTGGATAGAGGGGAACACATGAGAAATGCCACATGCAGAAAAGGCAAGAGTGTTGAACTTCTTGGTTCACCTATTAGCCTGAGTCATGTGATTAGTGATGTGGTCATGTGATACTACCAAAACAGGAACTAGGCTAGAGTACAACTTCTCAGAAACATGTGTCCATTATATGAAGTAATAATTGATACCATTACATTACTTCTGCCTTTCAGGTACACTTTGGCACGTGTTTTCACCATTCTTGACAAAGATGAGCCCTCGAAAGCAATCACAAATATCACAGTTGTACCTGAGTCTGAGAAAAATGCTGTTGACACAGATTGACAGTGATTGTTCTGATAATGAATTGATCTGTGATTTCAAGCATCTACCATCAAGGTTGCTCAGAGGAGAAAGTATAATCTCTGATGATGCTCTTCTACCCTTACATGATAACAAAGTGGTGAATGCAGAGTCTCATGTAATTTTAGAGAATATTTCTATTTAGGCAAAAGAGTATGCTGCAGAGAAATATGGAAATTGTCCATCAACCAAAAAAGAATCAAAAAGGAGAGGAATGTGGCACGAGGGAGGGCTATATAAACACCAAATCCACTAGAGAATGTTTAAGTTGTAGCCGGCTACGCCACCCTGGGAATTTCACCCAGAGTATTAACCTAATACTTGCAAAAGGAACACAGGTTCATTGATACCAAGAAGCAAGAGACGTGATTTCAGGTATAAAATGGAGTTTTGACTGAGGTGGTAGTGGAATTACTTACGAAGCTAAAAGCATACAAAAGCACTCCAGCCACAATATCCAATTGGAAGCAGATATCTCAGATTGAATTTTAACTAATAAATATTACAGAGGCAGAGCAATAGTTAAAAATTCATTGATACAAAATAGTTTTTGGCTTAAAAATGTATCCATACAAAAGTTGAAAATATTTCCACTGTCACACAGACAATTGCCCACTGTAGTAGCTACAGGGGAAAAAAAGGTTCAGCAGCAGGACTAAGGCTTACCTTGGGGAGACAGAATAATTAGAGGGTGTGCCCAAGCCCCAAACCACATGCACAGGTGCACACACACAGCATACAATAATATGGGGCGCCAAATGTAACAGACTTTTTCGTGGACAGAATGCCTTTTGGGCTACGAAACGCATAAATTCATTACGTAACATGTAACACTGTAACGCGTTTTGTCCACAAAAAACAAACGTGTTAGCACTGTGTCCACGAAATATTGATGTCTACGAAAGTTCAAGCAGTCTTTGCTTTCGTGGATGGAATGCCTTCTGTAACTGCGGAGTCACGGAATATATTGTGCTGAATCCCTTTCGTGCACATCATACTTTCAGTAATATAGCAAAACAGTTAAGCGGACAAAATGAACATTCGATGGCACGGAATGATGATAGTATAGCGCATTTTGCATTTCGTGCCACAAAAGCATAAATGCTGGCCTAGGACATCTGTTACGTGGACAGAATTACTTTTGTCTACAAAGAGTTTTTGTCCACATAGTGCGAAGAGCATTCCACCTTTTGTCCACAAAATGAAAAGCACAACAGTCAATTCAGTGCACGAAAGGAATTATCCGTTTTGTTTTCTGTGCACAAAAGTAGGCGCTCTCTTCAATATTTTGTGGACACAATGCTAACAAGTTTGTGTTTTTCGTGGCCAAAAGGCGTTACGGTGTTATATGGTTTCGTAGTGAATTTATGCGTTTCGTAGCACAGAAGGCATTTTGTCCACGAAAAAAGTCTGTTACATTTAGCACCTCATACAATAATGGGTGAGACAAACCAGGGTGCTCCTAAAGACTCCACACGGTGAGGGATACCACCACCCGGTGACTAGCCTCCCCAATAGGGGCACTCAGCTGCAGCTTTAAATAGAGAGAAAGAATACATTAGCTGGGAAATAGGCACACTACACAGTTATATATACACCAGTTGGTACCAGGCTATACTTCCAACTGAGCAAAAAAAAAAAAAAAAAAAAAAAAAAAACCCCACACACACTTCCAAATAGCCCACCCACACTACAAAGGACAAACGCAGTTAACTAAACAGGGTCACCAAAAGTTGTGCGCAACATAACCCTGCACTGCATAAATCACACAGCCCGCTCAGACGCCACATACACTGGGCAACACTGCATACGAGCTAAGTGAGATACAATGCACGGTAAAGGCTGACCATTTAACAGGCAAACAATATTCAATACGCTATCCAATACGGACTAACTAACATTAAAAAGATCATGATCGAAGCAATGGCAAAGACAAAAGCAGAGGCAAAACAGAGACGAAACAGAGACAAAGCAGAGAGAGACAAAACAGCAGCTTGGTCGGAATATGGCACGCCAATACCAATTCCCCTGGAACGGTTTGCAGGTCTAGTGCTACCCACAGCATGGCAAACACACGGAGATGGATAGTGCCGGGAGTGCTACAGCTTAGCCGATGGAGCTACAAACAAAAACAGTAGTGCTACTACCACGCAAAGCAGAACAAAGAAAAACACTAGAACTGAAACTATGCCTACCAGATGGTCAGTAGCGGAGAAACATACCGAAAGTTACGCCGGCAGCAGCCGCTAAATGAAGCTTTCCAATAATGGAGGAGCAGGTAGCGAAAGGGGCGGATATCCCGGAAGCAGACACTCAGGTAAGATTTACCTAGGTGTTTTATACGCTAAGAGCTCGTGAAATATGCTATATTACCGACACACAAGTGAAAACAGGTGTGAGAAAGGGAAAATGACGCTACAGGAAGTTCAAAAAAAGCAGGCCAAACAATCAATACAGGAAAAATGTCAACACATCCTCCTCTTATCTGCCAAAGGCAACTACGTTCATTGCATTCTAGCAAGATTGTCTTGCCTTAAGAATTTAAAGCATTTGATGAGCTTTCATTGTAAAATTTTCTTTGAAAACATTAACTTTTGTATGTATAAGCTATGTTCCCACTGCTAACCAAAGTTGCTGCAATTTTCAATTTGATTTTCAAAGAATCAAAAATGTGTGGAAAATAAATATAGATGTTCTTATCCTGTAAAAACAAAACACTGTTAATGGTGCATCTTTTTCAGCTACCTAGTTGTGGTAAGTTAGCATTGTAGTCGTTTTGTTTTTTCTGAAATTTCTCTGATGGGAAACAATACAAACCCATGCACTGCCAAGTTGCTCATGTTGCTGCCCCTTCAGATTTCATTTGCTGCACAGGACAACGTGCAAGATAGAATCCCTAACTGAATGATATTAAATTATATCCCACATTTGTATATAACAAAATAATATAATGGTTAATGACATGGACATATTAAGGGCCCAAGTAAAAACTGGCACTGTGAACATCACTGTTAACCTTCCTGTTATTTTTCAAAACATAGCTAATCATTGCAAGAAGCAGTTGCCTTCATAACGGCTTTTTACTGCCCAATACATGTCAACAGAATCAAACTCATCAAGAAAACTTCTGATCAATAATTGTGCCACACTGTATTCATCATATTATTGTGGTATTATGATATGAGAATCCAGTTGTTGCTTTCGCAATATGTGCACTCCAAGTGACACACTTTACACACTAACTTACTCTAACTTGCTTTGAGACAATATGGGCAGACAGAGACCGAAGGAAGAGCGGTAAGAAGAAAGGAGGGGGGCTTGTCATTCTCATTAACAACAGATGGTGCAATCCAAGGCATATTACTGTCAAGGATAGGGTCTGCAGCCCGGACTTTGAACTTTTAGCGGTCGGTCTACATCCCTATTATTTGCCGAGGGAATTCTCACATGCGATAATGATTGCTGTTTATGTTCCGCCATCGGCTGACGCGACCACAGCGTGTGACGTCATCCACTCGGTTACAGCGGAGCTCCAGTCACAGCACCCCAGCGCTTTTATCGCGATATCCGGAGACTTCAACCACGTGACTCTCTCCTCCAACATGACAAACTTCACCCAGTTTTTTGACTGTCCAACCAGAGACAATAAAACCCTGGACTTACTGTATGCCAACATTAAGGACGCATACAGTTCCACAGCCCTCCCCACACTTGGCAGATCGGATCACAACCTGGTCCACCTCTCACCCCAGTATAAGCCTCTAGTCCAGCGGCAACCTGCAACCACCAAGACATTCAGGAGGTGGTCACATGATGCAATTGAGGCTCTGAGGGGCTGTTTCGAGGCTACTGACTGGGAGGTTCTGACCGAGCCACATGGTGAGGACATAGATGGGCTGACACAGTGCATCACGGGCTACATTAACTTCTGTGTGGACAATGTCATCCCTACCCGCACAGTACAGTGTTTTCCGAATAACAAACCCTGGATTACTAGAGACATAAAGGCCCTCCTTAACGACAAAAAGAGGGCCTTCAGAGCTGGGGACAAGGAGGAGATTAAGAGGGTTCAGAAGACACTGAATATTAAGATCAAGGAGGGCATGGACACCTATAGGAGGAGGATGGAGAACAGGCTGCAACAGAACAACACAAGGGAAGTGTGGAACCGGCTACAATCAGACCAGCAGTTGTGTGAGAGAGGACAGCGTGGTCAGGGCCAATGAGTTAAACCTGTTTTTCAATAGGTTTGACACTGGAGCCCTTGTCCACCCACCCCCCAGCCCATCGACCATTCACACCTCCCAAATCACCACACAGCCCCCCTCCAGACCTTCTCAGGTCCCTGTATCTGGAACTGCCCCTCCCCCCTCACCACTCCCCCCAACCATCACAGCTGACCAGGTGAGAATGCAACTGGAAAGACTCCATTCAGGCAAAGCGGCAGGCCCTGACGGCGTGACAACGGGGGTGCTTAAGGGGTGTGCCGAACAGCTTTGTGGAGTCTTCCGAAACTTCTTCAATCTGAGCCCTAGACTTGGTAGGGTCCCCACACTCTGGAAAACGTCATGCCTGGTCCCTGTGCCTAAGAGGGGGCCCCCCAAGGTTTTAAATGACTACAGGCCAGTGGCGTTAACATCACATGTGATGAAGACGCTGGAGAGGCTGGTCCTCTCCCATCTCAGACCCCTGTTCAGACCAGCTTTGGACCCCCTGCAGTTTGCTTACCAGGAACGCATCGGAGTAGAGGATGCCATCATATACCTGCAGCACCGGGCCTACTCCCATCTTGACGAGGCTGGGGCCACTGTGAGTCATGTTCTTTGACTACTCCAGTGCCTTCAACACCATACAGCCTTTATTGGTGGGAGACAAGCTCAGATGCATGCAGTTGGACGCTCCGCTTGTGAACTGGATAACTGACTACCTGACCAACAGACCACAGTACGTGAGACTAGGGAGGAGTGTGTCAGAGACAGTGCTGAGCAGCACAGGGGCCCCCCAGGGGACCGTTCTTTCTCCCTTCCTGTTCACCCTGTACACCTCCGACTTCAGGTATAACTCAGAGTCATGTCACCTTCAAAAATTCTCTGATGACTCTGCCATCGTGGGGTGTATCAATGGGCAACAGGAGGCAGAATACAGGGGAGTGGTGGAC
Organism: Megalops atlanticus; assembly: GCA_019176425.1. Lineage (NCBI taxonomy): Eukaryota > Metazoa > Chordata > Actinopteri > Elopiformes > Megalopidae > Megalops > Megalops atlanticus. Next base: position 9,603 of record CM032890.1, on the reverse strand, counting down.
CGCTTCGTGGAATGGTGCAGCCTGACCCATCTGCAGCTAAACGTTAGCAAGACGAAGGAGCTGGTCGTGGACTTCCGCAGGCATAAGCCTACTCTGATCCCTGTCTCCATCCATGTCGAAGATGTCGAGGTACTCCACTCCTATAAATACCTTGGAGTGCACCTAGACGACAGGATGGAGTGGACTAAGAACACAGAGGCCCTTTACAAGAAGGGCCAGAGTCAGCTCTACTTCCTGCGGAGACTGTCATCCTTCAATGTCTGCAACAAAATGCTGCAGATGTTGTATGAGTCTGTGGTTTCCAGTGCCATTTTTTACGCGGTGGTGTGCTGGGGGTGTGGTCTGAAAGCTGGGGACGCTAACAGACTGAACAAGCTCATCAGGAAAGCCAGCTCTGTCAGGAGGAGGTGGAATTGAGCTGGAATTACTAGGGGCGATGGCAGAGAGGAGGATGCTTAACAAACTGGTGAGCATTCTGAACAACACCTCCCATCCCCTCCACGACAGGCTTGTGAAGCTGAAGAGCACCTTTAGTGGCAGGCTGATCCCCCCCAGATGTTCCACCGAGAGACACAGGAGGTCCTTTCTGCCGGTGGCCATCAAACTTTACAACTCTTCCCCTCTCTGCCGCAACATGGGATTGAGTGACGCCTGATGCCCTGTGCTGTTCCCCCTCACACTTAATCTTTGTACAATGGACAGTAACTATTTTCTAGCCATCTCACTCCTTCTCTGGTCAAGATTTGCACTATACAGTTATTATCGTCATGCACATTGGATTACAATAACATTATTATATATTATATACTATGTATATGCTCATTGCACAGTGGACAATAACTTCTCTACCTACCTCACTATTCTCTTGTACATCATTATATGATACTTAGATAATTACTGCACAGCGCAGAATTGCACAAACACCTTTTTTCTATTTATTTTATTTTATACCTTTCTATTTATTTTATTTTATTCTATTGTTGTTTTCAATTTGTGCTGGACGGTGCTGTTGTGACACCCAAATTTCCCTCGGGATTAATAAAGTATTTCGTATTCTTATTTATTCTTATTCTTATGAGGGTATCTAGGCAAAACACCTTTAAAAACTATAACCCAACATCTTCTGTTTTCACCAACAAAAATGTGACAAGAAGAAAATTTCAGTGATAGACTAGCACACATTCAACTTACCATGAAGCTTTTGCATGATACTGTACCTTTAGTCTGATCATACACATGCATACCTTACCATTTTCAATGTTCTTCCATAATTCAGTTTTTCTCAACTCAGCTAGCAAAGTTATGCTAGCTGAAATATCTAGAAATCACTGTTATACTTTCTTCTGCTCAGATAGTGTTTTCTAGCGTTAGCTTACATCAATATTTACAATGACTGCAAGCTCATCTAAGGTTGACATGATTATGGAGGAGGTATGGAAAGTACAATTTTATACTAATACAATACATAATTGCAAGCGCAAACATACAGCAGCATTAAGTCAGTGTTTGAAAAGTGTTTTTATGGTTAGCTTGCAAACTACCCAGCTTGCATTCTTTCCTCACTAGTTTCACTTTCCTCACTAACTTCCTTGCATTCTAGCTAAATATATTCATTTTGGATAATTTGAATTGAACTGTTCCTGCATTCATGATTTCATTTAACAATTATATTATAATTATTATAACCCAATTATTCCATACATTAGTTCTGACAATAGTGATGTTAGTTTTTTTAATGCCTCCAAGCCCACTGGGCTGGGAAGCATATTGTTTTCGTTCAGTTTTTTTTTTTTTTTTTTTAATGCTTCCAAGCCCACAGGGGAATTGAGACACAAAGTCTTTCAAAGCGTAGCGAGTCATTGCGCTACGTTGCGAACTAACTACTGTATAAACGATCTTGTATCTTGGTAGGACAGTGAAATGAACGAAAGCTCATCTAGCGAACTAGGTAAGTGAATGTCCATGCACTTTATGAATGATTACGTTGTTCTTTCCAATACTCGTGTACCAAGGTTGCTGGGTAGCTTGCTAATATTTTAAATGCGTGTGTACATATAGTTTACTTCTCAAACTTAGCTTGCAAGCCAAATTTACGAACGATTACGTTGTTCTTTTCAATACTCGTTGTGTAGCGTCTTAACATCACCGCGTTGTCCCAGCTAAATTTGTAAAACCAAAGCGCGCTTGTTTAGGTCTGTTTGAACTAATCTTGTTATGACTGTCACTATAAAACAATGCGTGTTTAATTTATCTGTAAATTAAAATGGAGTTGACTAGCAAGCTTGATTCGGTTCATCACTGAAATTAAGATCCGCTGCAGCTGAGTTAAGGGTATTTGTGTTAAATTCTGTTTATCGTTGGAATTCTTCTCCTCGTTGTGATTCTTAATATCCCTAGCGACTCTGCGCTAGCCAGGTAGATACTGTATCTTGGTAGGACGGTGAATATGTTGTCATCTTTGTGTCTGCAATCATCTCATTATTGTATTACTATTCTGTGCCCGTCTAGCGAGCTAGCTAAGGTAATGTGCCTGCACTTTACGATTTCATTGTTCTTTTCAATACTCATCGTGTAGCGTTTTAACATCGCCAGATGGCTAATATTTTACATTCGTGTGTACATAGAATTTACATCCCAAATTTAGCTGGCTAGCTAACTTTACGAACGATTTCATTGTACTTTTGAATATAAGGTGTGGAAGCTAGGTTGCTACCTAGCTGATTTTGTAAAACCACAGCGCGCTTGTTTAGGTCTGTTTGAACGAATCTTGTTATGACTCACTATAAAATCATGCCTGTTGTATCTGTACATGAAAACGGAGGTGACTAGTAAGCTAGATTCCGTTCATCACTGAAATGAAATACCCTTAACTCAGCTGCAGCTTATCTTTTGTTAAATTCTGTTTATCGTTGGAAAAAGCAGAAACGCTATATTAGAACATTTTGTACGTCACCTTGCCAGTATCGTTTTAAATAAGCTAAACATTATGTTTCTAAAGGTTCTTCCGTTATTCACTGCAATCAAAATGTTTCATGATGTAGTGTAATATCAAAGGCTGTTTGCTGGTTTGGTAATATTGTGAATACATTTATGAATTACTTTTCGAAAACCGAAGCGCGCTTGTTATGGAAGAATGTATTTAAAGAAAGGAGCGCATTCCCGAAGGAGCGACTTGTTCAGAGTGAAGAGTCTAGTAGTGATGTGCAGTTCGTGAACGAACGAATCCTTTTGAATGAATCTTTCAGGTGAACTGAGTGGACTGAATCCCCAGTCTAAAACATTGGTTCCTTCCTCTTTGCAAACATGCGCGCTGATTAGCTGGAATAGCAGCTATAACTCTTCCTCCAGTGGATATTAGATATGCGGTCTGTCCACGAAGCAGCCTATCACAAAACTGTATCAGCAGTACGCTCATGACAACAATTAGCCAATGGCTGAAATACTAAAACTCTCGAAGCACCTCCCACTGGGCATCTCGGCACAGCTGACGATGCCAAAGATTGGGTGACTACGAAGACTCTAAACTCCACCTACTGACCTCATAAACTGTTGACAACTTCCTCAGTTCACCAGTTCAAAGGAACTGTGAGTCCTCAGTTCACCAGTTCGTTCAGACTCAAAGGAACAGGTGACTATGCTGACAAGTTTCTCAGTTCACCAATTCCTTCGGACTCCAAAGATTCACTGACTACGAAGACTTGGTGACTACGTATTGCCAGCATCGCTAGTTCTCAGTATAACAGACTTGGGCTACATCCGCCATTGACTGTGACGATGCAAAAGGAATCAGAGCGCTTCTGTGACATTATTATAGGAATTAAAAATATTATTAAATATTATTTTGCTCATCTCCTTGGAATATTATTTTGTATTTATATTTTTAGCAGTAGCATATTTTAGGTGCGCACAACGTATTGCAGTTCTTGTTTATCACAGCTGCAATTTTACGTAGGCTACGATATATTTAATGTTGACATCACATTTCCTTTTAACTTGAATAAAGTCCTTATTAATAAATACTGACAAATCAACATAGAAAGCTGCAAAACAAAACAAATGTGATGCATAAGCCTATATATTATGTTTCGGTATATTAAAATGTTTGGGCCGGGTTAGTTCAAAACTTGTAAAATGAAGTTATTCGCTTTGGATATAAGCATGGCTCTTTTTTCCTCAGTGCTTTTTTTTTAGTTTTAGCAAATGACATGTACTTAGGCTATTATACGCGTTAAAATGTGGGGTTGTATTACCTTTTGCGGCTGCATGATTGCTTGAATAGCATGGTGCAGTTTCACTTAATAAATATTACGATTTAATTATTATTCATTTCATTGACATTTGGTTTCACACATGCTGTTTTGCCACAGAGCAGGCTTATAATGGACATGATGTTTGGAGCAATGTACAGTAATTTTTAAAATGCAATAAAACTATTTACAGATTTGTATATGCCGCCCGACTGGATATGGAAATGAACGAATCAGTGAGTCAAAGATTCGAATCATTTTATTGAACTGAACGAAAGGAACCGAATCACTAAAAAGAATCGTTTTGAACACCACTAGAGTCTAGTAACCTGATATTCATGATATCGTAAGCAGGTTGTTCCACTCTTTTTTCTTTATTCACTCTAACCGGGGTGCCTTCTGTAGTGTAGTTTAATATATGAAAGAGGTGCTAGGTTGCTAGATAGCTTGCTGATATTTGAAATACTTGTGTACATATATTCTACTTCTCAAACTCTAAAACAAAGCATACCTCATTCAATATGGTAAAATGTATTGGATTGTATATCTTGGATATATATCTTTTTACACCTTTGGGGCTTGGAAGCATTTGAGGTAGCTTGCGACCTCTAGTTTATGCTTCCAAGTCCACAGGGCTGGGAAGCATATTATTTTCCTTCTTTTTTTTTTTTTTTTTTTTTTTATGCTTCCCAGCCCACAGGCTTAAATTTCCACTGCTATGCAGATGACATTCAATTATATCTTACCACTTCCTCCTCCACTGACCCCCCACCCAGCTCCCTCACTGACTGCCTTTCCGACTTAAAACTTTGGATGCATAGCAATTTTCTCAAACTCAACACAGACAAAACCGAAATTCTTCTTATTGGCCCTAAATCTCTGCTTTCCAAATCTCCCAGTTTCACTCTCAACATTGATGGTACACTTGTCAACTCCACTCCTGTTGTTACAAACCTTGGCATACAGCTTGACTCCACTCTTAGCCTCGATCCCCATATTAAAACACTCACCAAGACTGCCTTCTTTCATCTCCTGAACATTGCTCGCCTTGGACCCTTTCTCTCTATCAGTGATGCACAAACGTTGGTTCACTCCTTCATTATGTCCCGCCTAGATTACTGCAACTCACTTTTCATTGGTCTCCCCACTAAATCCCTACAAAGACTCCAATATATTCAAAACTCTGCAGCCAGACTCCTCACCCATACCAAACGGTCTGCACACATCACCCCCATTCTTCATCAACTTCACTGGCTACCAGTTCGGTCCCGGATTAAATACAAAGTACTGCTTCTCACCTTCAAAGCCCTCCATAACCTTGCTCCTCCCTACATCCGTGACCTCTTGACCCCCTACTCTCCATCCCTCTTTCTTAGATCCTTTGACCAAAATCTCTTAGCTGTCCCCCGCACCAGACTCTCCACCCTGGGTGGCAGGTCCTTCAGTGCCATGGCCCCCAAACTCTGGAACTCTCTCCCTCAACCTCTTCGTGACTGCCCTTCTCTTCCGTTCTTTAAAGCACATCTCAAGACCTTTCTTTTCAATGATCATTTCTCCTCCACTGCCACTGCATAGGTCTACCCTTTTTTTTTTTTTTGATTACCATGTAAAGCGACCTTGGGTATTGAGAAAGGCGCTATATAAATGTAACTTATTATTATTAATATTATATTGTTATGCTTCCAAGCCCACCCCGATATTTACAAAAAAACCCTTTTTTTAGGGTGTTTTTGTAAGCGATAAGCCTCCTAGGCCGTAAGTCTAGGGAATGTGAAATCTGGTCCTGGATTTAGCCCGAAGGGTCTATTAATCAGGGTGCACAGGGTTTATGGATATCTGCTATAATTTGGACGTTACCTGGATCAAAAGTCTACCTGTGCAATAAAATGATGAAAACAGATTTTTCCCACGGCTATAACTCTAAAACGGTAGGAGCTATCCACACCAAACCTGGTAGGTTTGTGGCATATGTGTATGGAATTCTGTCATAAAGTTTGCAGATGTGGGGGGCGAAGCCCCCCTCTATAAAAAATTCTATAAAACATGATCTCAAAATATAATGGGAGTCTATGGCGATGCTTGCAGTACTGCAGTCTTCCACGAGTGGGGCGCTGCCGTGCTCTGAAAAGGAAACTCTCAAGACTTGGCAGTCATGGCGGCTCATGAACACAGGCACTGCATAAAAGTTAGGTTTAGAATCTACGCTTCGAATCAGAAGTTCGGTCTTCAACTGAGAAAAGTAGGCTACTTATTAAGTTAACGTCCATGCACTTTACAAACGATTACATTCTTCTTCTCAATACACATTGAAAGTCTTTCAAAGCGTAGCGAGTCATTGCGCTACCTTGCTAACTAACTACTGTAGAAACGATTACATTCTTCTAACTACTGTATCTTGTTAGGACGGTGAAATGATCGAAATGTCATCTAGCAAGCTAGGTAAGTGAATGTCCATGTACTTTATGAACGATTACGTTGTTCTTTTCAATACTCGTTGTGTGGCGTTTTAATATCTCAGCGACAGCTGTGGAAGCTAGGTTGCTATCTAGCTAATCTTGTAAAACCACAGCGCGCTTGTTTAGGTCTGTTGGAACGAACCTTGTTATGAGTTTGACTATAAAATAATGCGTGTTGTATCTGTAAATGAAAACGTTGTTGAGTACCAAGCTAGATTCTGTTCATCACTGAAATGAAATACCCTTAACTCAGCTGCAGCTGATCTTGTGTTAAATTCTGTTTATCGTTGGAATTCTTCTCCTCAATCTACGTTGTGATTCTTAATATCCCTAGCGACTATCCAGATAATATCCAAAATATCCAGATTTTTTGTCAACTAAAACCGAAACTATCAAGGGATAAATTACTTAAATGTGACTAAGACTAACGTATGTTAAAAGACTAAGACTAAAACCAAATCTACGAAAGATTCCAAAACTAATACTGGGATTAAGGTGGAGGAATTATATAGGGATCTCTCAAGAGTGTTCCAAAAGAGTGAAAATGGGGAGTACAGTGAGTGTCTGTCCCTCTCTGTAGTTATGCTATTAGTGGTAGCTGTTTGTGATTTATTTGTGTGTGTAGTACTTTGCCATAGCTTTGGAGTGGTTTCCTATAATTTACAGTCTTCTGAGGTACTTTGCTGGAGCTGTTTACAGTTCTGTCTGGTACTTAGTGATAATTTGTGGTTGTTTATGGTAGCTGTTTATGGTGCTTTGTGGTACTTTGTGGTTGTTTGTGCTGGCTGTTTGTATGGTACTATGAGTTTGTTTGCAGTTGTCTGTGGTACTGGTCATTTATGATACTTTGTGGTTCTTGGTGGTAGCTGTTTGTGGAATTTTTGGGTTGTTTATGGTAGCTGTTTATGGTGCTTTGTGGTACTTTGTGGTTGTTTGTGGTTGTCTGTGGTGCTGGTTGTCTGTGGTACTTTATGGTACTGTGCTGTAATTCGTAGATCCCATTCAACAAAAATAGTTTTTTCAGCAGTTTCTGTAAGCTCAGTGCAGTGTCTTGTGCATAAACATCTGTACACTTGAGGCCCTTCAAAGGCAACTGTACAAAATGTGGGGTATGAACACTAACAAATATTGCAGAGTATTAGCACTGCAACAAATATCATGCTGCATTATTAAATTGTTTTAAATTGAATAAATAAACTGTACTAATGCAGTGACTTTTTTGGGTTGGTGGGGAAATATCTGTGAAAGCAGCATCATTTGGGGAATCTTTGACTCAGGGAATGAATGTGGAAAGTGGGACCTGGAAACCATGCACCTGTCATGCTGTTTCCCCCAAACATGGAGCATCACAACTTCAGGTGGAACAAGGGGAACCAAGTACAGTAGATGAGTATGTTGGGGAACAGTAGCGGAGTGTGCCTAAATCCCTTATATTTAGTCACTACTTCGTCTTTTATTCAAAAGAAAGATTCAAACTTTAACCTCTTGAAAATATGTAGCATTATGAGGGTAATGTTCAGTATATAATTTTTTTAACAAAACTCAGAAAGCTACTAGTGCTAATTCCACATTCCATTTCTGTTTTCATTTTAAAGCTAAATGTATTATGTCTTGTGAGAACTCTTGGTAATACTGACTATCCAGACACTGGGTTAACAAATCACCTGATAGACTCTTTTACTTTCAACTGGTTTTCACCAGCTCAAACATATCAAAAAAGAACAAGAAGAACAAGAAACAAGAAACAAACAACTTCACAAATGGATTTGATGACCCACTTTCCTGTCATGAAATCTTACACAGTGTAATATCTTGCAGGTCGGAACATTATCCAGTTGCAGTCAGTTGCAGACATTACTGAATGTACAATATATGATGTAAAAACAAATAGAAATATAGCTGCAAGCAGCGATGAACGGGCCCAAGCACCAAGGGTGTAGCCCTCATACCAACCAAATTTTGTATGAATCTGATGAGACCTGTAAGATGAACATTCAAAAGTTTGTCATAAATACCTCATTTCCTGCTACCAGTAGGTGGCGCTATGACAATGAATCACAATTGACATATGCATGTGATTTTGGCCCATAATTGAATATACCCGTGAAGTTTGAGCCAAATCAAACAACGCACAGTGGAATTATATTCTCATGTTGTACTTTCACTTAAGAGTATTAAAAATTTGGGTATATAGGACTTACTTCTGATTGCCAGATGGTGGCGCTATGAAAATGAATGACTACTGGCATGTGCATTTAATTATGGTCCATTATTTAACACACACGAGAACTTTGAGCCACATCACACGATGCAGAGTAGAATTATACCACATTCCCTGTTGGAGCACAGTAACGTGTTTGTTGATCGCTTCGTAACGGCAACACCATACAAGATGTCACTTTTTGCTTTTAAATTTAGCATCATAAATATGTTGACATCATAGTGACCAAACGTGGTATGAATCTGATGAGCCGTGTAGGAGTAAGATTTGTTACATTTTTTTCAAAACTTTGTTATAAATGCCTTACTTCCTGCTGCCAGTTGGTGGCACTATGACAATGACTCACAATTGGCATGTGCATCTGATTTTGCCCCATTATTGAATATACATGTGAAGTCTGGGCCAAATCAAACCATGTACAGCGAAATTATGCCACACGTCCTGTTTGAGCACGGTCACGTGTAAATTGATCGCCTCGCCATGGCAACGCCGATTGAGATATCAATAATCCCTTCGCAATTTAGCATCAGGAATGTCTTGGCATCATACTGACTAAATTTGAATCGGATGAATCCTCTAGGAGGAGTATTCGAAAGTTCAGTGACTGTGAAAACGCACAAAATCCAAAGTGACCAACTTCCTGTTGGGCGGAGTTAAGGGGTGTGAGTGCGAAATTTGT